>OY726521.1:88233918-88607841 GCA_963383655.1 Bathymodiolus septemdierum | reverse complement strand
ACTCGTAATAAAGTCCGTTCAAAGTCTTGTCGGTGATAAACTTGATAATAGTTTATACTGTTTATAAATCACCTCTAGGTGTTACTCGTAATAAAGTCCGTTCAAGGTCTTGTCGGTGATAAACTTGATAATAGTTTATACTGTTTATAAGTCAATTCGAGGTGTTACTCGTAATCAAGTCCGTTCAAAGTCTTGTCGGTGATAAACTTGATAATAGTTTATAATGCTTATAAGACACCTCGAAGTGTTACTCGTATTCAAGTCCGTTCAAAGTCTTGTCGGTGATAAAGTTGATAATAGTTTATACTGTTTATAAGTCACCTCGAAGTGTTACTCGTAATCAAGTCCGTTCAAAGTCTTGTCGGTGATAAACTTGATAATAGTTTATAATGTTTATAGGTCACCTCTAGGTGTTACTCGTAAGCAAGTCCGTTCAAAGTCTTGTCGGTGATAAACTTGATAATAGCTTATACTGTTAATAAGACACCTCGAAGTGTTACTCGTAATCAAGTCCGTTCAAAGTCTTGTCGGTTAATAAATTTGATAATAGTTTATACTGTTTATAGGTCACCTCGAAGTGTTACTCGTTATCAAGTCCGTTCAAAGTCTTGTCGGTGATAAAATTGATAATAGTTTATACTGTTTATAGGTCACCTCGAGGTGTTACTCGTAATCAAGTCCGTTCAAAGTCTTGTCGGTGATAAACTTGATAATAGTTTATACTGTTTATAAGACACCCCGAGGTGTTACTCGTAATCAAGTCCGTTCAAAGTCTTGTCGGTGATAAACTTGATAATAGTTTATACTGTTCACTGTCGTTGACAACAACCGAAAATGCAACATATGCATTAAACATATAATAGTATATAGAGAGACAATATTTGCTAACGAAACCGAGACGCCATTTTGATTTATATAATATATATCTTTGTCAACCTCTCCATCATGGAAAGTGTCACATGCATGGTATAATTGCATTGAGAGAGAAAGAAAAAACTTCTTCGACAATAAGTTTTTCGATTCTACTGTTTTAACTAAAACATTTTCCTACCGTCAATAACGAATTCACAATAAATCAGTGATGTGTCAAAATACACATATATCCAATTATTCTCAAACATAAGGAAGTTAAATAACGCTGTGTAAATTATCACAGTTATGAATTGTCCCGGCAATGTATAGTAAATAATATTTTTCATCAATGTGTATATAGTGGAGATAGATTTCTTTCCTAAAAAGCAAATATGGCAATTATTTCTGAAGAATTTGTCATTGTAGTAAAATAAAACATATTCCATGCTCAATAACTACAATTTGCTTACGTAAGTTGTGCACCGTGTCAAGACTATTATTTACGGATTCTGTTTACCCCTTTGGTATCTTCAAACTCTTCTTGTAGATAATAAAATGAGAAACAAACAAATATCAGTCAGAACAATTATCACAATTGTAAAAAGACGCAAAATCGAGACCCCTAACAAAAAATATATTTGTTAGAAAAAATTGTCAAAACAGTTCAGGAGATCAGTAGCAATTTTGACCAGTCTATCTTCAATTACATGTTCTTTTCATTAATGGCGTCAAAAACGACCGTTAATTCAACAAATAAATAGTTGTATGTTAATAAAACAAATCCTTGACAGCTCTGTGTTATAGTCCCTTCTATAGAAAGATCATCTACACCACTGTAGTGTGTCCGTTGATAGATAAAACCTATATGTGCGAGAAGAACAACTCGCATTTATGAGTGCCTCCTGTTGGGAGGTCAGGCCCCTTTTACGTAAGCGACAATTTCAACTTTCAATAGTAACTGACAAATATTATGACGTATAGTCGGGTTAGAATTATGGTCTTAGGGTTATTATTTCCTTTATATTGTAGCGGTCAGTTTTATTGATTTAGGAAACCAGAGTACCCGGAGAAAACCACGACCTGCCACAAGTCACTGAAAAACTTTATCATATAATGTTGTATCGAGTATTCCTCGCCTGTGCGGGATTCGAACTCACAACTTTAGTGGTGATATACACTGATGCATAAATAGTTGTTCAACTACCATACGATCACAAAGACGATGGTCCCGACGTGTTGTTATATCGAGTTCATTACACCTCCGTTCATAAAGTCTGGTAGAAAGTTGATCATTGGTGTCAAGGTTAAGGTAAATGTCGAGAAATGAGGCAGAGGAAACCGCTTTCGTTGTTGTTTTTTTTATCTCAAGTTCTTTTTTGTATATTAACCGCATCGATGGTGTAATGGTTAGCCTGCTCGCCTCGAATGCTGTAGATTGAGGGTTCGAGTCTCGATCGGGTAAAACCAAAGACTATTAAATTGGTATTTGTTGCTTCTCCGCTAAGCATGCATCATTAAGGAGATAGAGAAAAGACTGGTTGGCTCGGAATCAGGACAATGTGTCCGAGTGGGGCGACATGTCTTTCCGCGGACTGTTGTTTCAATGAGCTAGTATTATAAAAGTCCAACTAAGCGTGTTAGTCTAGCACAAAGCGCACCTCATAATCATCTCATTGAAAATTAACTTCTTCTCGCCATGATAAAGCTGAAAAATTGCTGAGTTGGCCTTGAGCAACAATCACTCACTCACTCACTTTTTGTATATTAATGGAATCCTGTTGGCAAAGTTTAGATAATTAATTGACAGAGCATCATCAAAATACCTGAAGGAGAGATTATATGATTGTGATGTCTGGTTCTATTATTTTGAATAACTTTGTCTTTTTACCCAATTCCACTTCATTTTATGTCATACAATAAATGGAATAAAATATAAAGTTGAAATGGTTAACAAATGACAAAAGTACAATATACAATGTATTTTTCTTAATTCCAAGCCGAAACGTATATATACATAAATGATCCTTTTTATATATTTACTTGTCAACCACGAACATTTTGATCATTTCCCATAGATATAGAATTTTGATGATAAGAGCTGTATTATTTCTATCGCCCACTAAAATTTCACCCACACTATTATGATATTTGTAGTTATAAGCAATTATTTGGGGACTTTCCAGAGAACTGAACATTGCCCACTATCTTTATTTCAGCCTGTCTCAAGACTTCCTGTTCTTTTTGACCGATTTTAGGTGACGAGAGATTATGATGCACATCACGTATTTTTTTTTCTCTCGATCGACAGTACAGAGATGTGGCTAGGAAAAAAATTGTGTTGAATATTATCTGTCAATAATTATGCTTATCACTTAAGGATAATTCAGCTTTAATGAATGTGAACGAAAATTCCGGAATTAAATCATATCCTTTCGGAACTTCATTATTACATTATCATATACCTTGTGACGTCACATGCTGTTTTCAAATTTTTGAATCGACACCAATTTCCATCGCAAAATTCGAATCGACACAAAATAATCCATCAACATCCACGACTCTCATAAACTGAAGCCCGCAAAAAGACGGCGGAACCCTCCCAGGAGACCTGATGACACAGGAAATACTGCAAACAAGAGACCAAAAGCAGCCGACATAAGGCCAAAGCAAAATCAAGCAGGACCGAGTCGGGATGGCCATGTTACAGATACAGACACTGGGCAAAGCATAAGACAAAATACAGACACGACACACCCTACCCATCCTGATTCTAATGTGAGGGCGTCAAACATAGATATACAAGTTGGTACATTTCAACGACAGCCTGCAGTCAGCACAGACCAATTTCCGAGTCATGCTCCTCAACAATCAGGCCAACAGAGATGTGAGGAATCCACACCAAGCCACAGCGCGGTTTCCATCCAGAATGGTCAACGTTCAGAGGAGACTGTGATTAATGATCAGTGCACAAGGTCTGATCAAAGACACACGGTACGCTTAATGCTCAAGATTCACAAATCTCAGAATTTCCAATCAGGGTGGGATCATTCACTCTCCCGCTGGGCAGTTTGCAAGTAGAACAATCCCCTTTGCAAGCTGCAAGTATGCATGATTCTGTTAGGTCACACATTCCTCAGAAAATTAAGGAGAATATATTGGCAGGTGATTATATTGAGCTCAGTTTGCTGTTTAAGGATACATCATTCAGTAATTGAAATTAGTTGCTTTACAAATATTGAAGGAGAACACAGAGTATGATCAAGTTGCAAAACGATGGAAGAAGATTGTAATATTAACTCTCAGAACATATTATTTGCCTTTCAAACAAATTAAAAAGTCATTAAGAAGAAACGATGTGCATGAAAATGAAAACGAGAGACTATCCAAATTTACACAAATCAAAGAAAGGGAACAGCGCAAACATTGCAAAAATAGAATAAAGTAAAACGATCAATTTTAACTTTTGTCTAGATGTTATGACTTTATTAAACAATCATTAGAAATACGAAATCAACTCCTTATCGGTCATCAATTCCTAGTAGAGATATCCAGTTATAGAGTATAATTGCCTTTCGAATTGTTTAATCACCACAAAGCCTTTCTTTCAATTTTTGAACTTTGAAAATAATCCTGCCTTTTTCTTTTTTTCCTACAATAGAAAACATATTTTGAAACCATAATTGGTTCTTTTGATTAGAATTTACCATTCATATACATATGTTATACGGTTAGGGTTATTGATATGGTGCATACAATTTGTTCAGTTATATAGTAGCAGTCAGTTTTATTGCTGGAGGAAACCAGAGTATCTGGAGAAAACAACCGATCTGCTGCAAGTCACTGACAAACTTTATCACATAATGTTGTATCGAGTACACCTTGCATGAGCGGGATTCGAATTTACAACTTTAGTCGTGATAGACACTGATTGCATAAGTAATTGTAAATCCAACTACCATACGATCATGACCATGACGGCCACAATATGGTATAGGAATAACAACCGCCAATAAATATATATGTATAATACGAAGCAAGATACATCCGGGGTACAAGAAGGTACAGTTCTATGCCATTCCTGAATATCGTAAGCATCATTTGCAGACAATTTCTATTGCGAAGTTGTAATAATATTTACGGCCGTTTACCTTCCCATCGCGACAGTTGATTGGTTCATATTTTTTTTAATGTAGATTTTGCATTGTCCACGAAATCATTAGTGATACATGACACTATCACTAAGAGTACAAGTAACCTTTGCTCCAGAACAATGTAACCTATCTGATCATACAAACAATAGAGACAAAATTGACACTGACCTTGTTTGTCTCATCAACCTGAACAGTGTGTAATTTCATCAACCGTATCCAGTATAAATTTCCATATTTAACAGCAATATCCATAGGAGAAATCCCCTGTATAATAATATAAATACGTGCAAAACTATCAGCGGAATAGGATGCCATCGACCAGCAGTGTTCAAGCTGCATTGGTTTTTGGCTAAATAAATAAGATCTGTTACATTTTATAATTTTTTTCTTCCAATAATGAAATTTGTGTTAAAATTTGAATGATAAAGATATTTTCGATTTCAATAGAAAAAATCAAATGTAAATCTCTCAGTTGATACGATATTCGAGTACTAGTCGTTCATGTAGTGCTATCCTTGATAGATGGTTGCTGCTAAGAAAGACCCTACTGAACCAAGGTTTCTTAGTGGTTAACTTGAAGTCATCGCTTTTCTGACACTGTTACGCTCTCCACCATAACTTGGTTAATCGTTACAGAATATCTTGGTCACAAATGACTACATGTATGTTCCGTTTGTCGTTATGACAATCCGGTCCTTTCTTCATGACTTATCACTGGGTTTTTAATAAGAGTAACACGACGGATGCCACTAGTGGAGCAGGAACTACATACCCTTGGAGAGCACATTAGTTCGCCATGATTTTTTACATGTTTTAGTGAGTTTGTGTTTTTCATGTTTGAAATCACATGTCTTCATGTTTTTAGTTCTGTGGGTTCATGTTACTCAATCTGTAGTTTTCTGTGTAGTGTTTTGTAAGTAATTATTTGTCCTCTTGTCCTATTTCTTTTGGCCATTTTATTACCTTTCTTACTTTGATTTACAGTTTTTGATTACACCTTTGGTATCTTCAAGCTTTTCTCAACCCTTATGTCACAAAAATCTACCATAAGGAAAATGGATGAATTTAGATTGTTAACTCAAAATCTTTATAATATAATCATTGTCGTTTATCAAAAAATGGTTGGATTTAAAAACAATAAAAAAAACAATCTTGAAAGATACGCTGTACCTACATCTTTGTCCTTTTCATCCACCAACGAACCCAAGGCAAGCAACTGGTGCAAACATTCTTCTTTTCTGCCAGAACAACTTGATCTCATTGCAACATGTAAAGGCGTTTCTTCCTTCATAGTAAATTTTAAGAATTACGCCCTTTGAATACATGATCAAATATTTAAGAATTAAAAGACAAAGCTAAAATATCAATAGGACAGAACAATTAAAAATCTCAATTAAAAGACAATAGTAAAACACAAATAGACTTGCTAAAGATAAAAAAGGTAGGTAGGCATAAGGGAACATACAAATCACATAGAAACAAATATAAAGATATACAACAAAACCAATGAAGTCAGAAAATATTGCAAGATAAGTCTTTTTTAATTAATTGGACTTTAATAGAAAGTTTTAGTGTGGTTCGTGTGGCTCTAATCTTTAGTTTTCTATGTCGTCTTTTGTTTGTCTTTTTGTTCTTATACTTTTGTATTGTCTGTTCTTCTGCGATTTAATGACTCTTACTACCCATTTAGTATCTTCAAAAACTATAAAATAAAATAAAACAAATATACCACACTGTCGGAACAAGTCCAAATTCCAATCGACAAATCTTAGCAACAGAGGCAAAATAGATAACATTAAAATAAATATACATGGCGTCTCTCTTACCTGGCTTGGCACACGTACTTCAGTTCTAGGGGCTTAAACTTCCCCTCTAAGTGAAATGACAATTCAAATTATAGTAAGATTGCATTTTTCTGAACGATAGTAAGAAAAGGTTTGTCATACCATGTGATTTTTGCCCATCACTGTTGCCCCATGTTCAACCAATACCCTAACACAATCAGTATTACCGGATTTAACAGCTTCGTGAATAGGCATGTTACGACTCTAAAATATAAATAATTAAGTATATAAGTAAATATCTGATCATAATTTTATTAAAATTATATAACAGCCTATATTTTGTCATATATATAAACAAGTATAAACGATATCGTGATATTACAGTTTCCGCATAGAAAACTATGTTTGGTTCGTCTTTATCCTCCAGTTGTTTGTAGGAGGGCTCATGTCTTATTTATGTTATTTGTGTTTGCATGCATATAGTGGTGTCAAACACATATTTTGTTGTGTTTGTTTCGTTTGTCTTCATCTTGTGTACCCTTTGTTGCCAGTTTCTCTGGATTGTCAATTTTTGATTGGCCGTTTGGTATTCTGTAACGTTTATAAGATCTGTTTCATACAGTTTAATAACTAACCTTTCTGTATGCATTACCTCCCTTTAAAGATTAATTACCATATGCAAGTATTAAAGTATCATGTTTTCCAACACTCATTATTTTCATTTGAAAGGACGAGTAATGAAAAACAAAATAACATGTGTTTTTTCGAGTGGTTTTCATGGAGTACTTAGAATTATGTTGCAATATAGTGTCAGCATTCCAAAAAAATAGGCACACATTGTATAATGCTACTTGTTTTTGTACTATTATGAGATAGAGTTTAGTTCAATAATGCTATTTGTACAGGGAGCATTGCAAAAATTATATATTTCCATTTTTATAAACACGTAGATATCAAATTTAGTGCGCACGTTGGTTCAGGCACTATACATCACCAGACAACACTATAGAACAGTTTCCTCATGAGAAGACAATAATTAAAAAATAGTAACATTCCGTTTTATTTTAAATTAATGAATAATTGGTATGTGAACTAGCCTTTAATACTGATTTCACATCTGCTCCACGTGAGATAAGTTCCTCCATACATCTTATAGTACCAGAATATGCCGTTACATGTAATGGCGTTTCACCCTGCATTAAAATAAACAATTATGTGTTACAATCGAGTCAAACAAAATGTAAACACCTCACTGGATCCTGAAGAATACAGGGCTGTATTACATATTTATATTCACTTCTGTACAGTGTTAATGTGACATTGGTAACTGACAATTGTTTCCCGATGTAGCTGCAATATCAATTCTCTTACCATAATGATGAAAAGACAAAAACTTATTTATAAAACACTACAAAGAAAACTAAAGATTGGGCAAAAACGAACCACACAAAAACAAAGCGGAAATGAACTCGGGTACTCCAGAAGGGTAGAAAGTTCCTGCTCCACTGTCGTGATACTTCTGTTCAAAATTCGGAAATTCGGTAATAATTTATGAATGAGGAAAGGACGGGATTGTGATTTCAAGTTATGGTTACAACCGTAAACAGTTTCGAGGCGTTATCTTCAACCTAACTACCATGAGCCTTACTCATAAGCTTACTTCATCATTATAGGAACACAACCTAACTACCATGAGCCTTACTCATAAGCTTACTTCCTCATTGTAGGAACACAGCCTAACTACCATGAGCCTTTCTCATAAGCTTACTTCATCATTATAGGAACACAACCTAACTACTACGAGCCTTACTCATAAGCTTACTTCATCATTGTAGGAACACAACCTAACTACCATGAGCCTTTCTCATAAACTTACTTCATCATTATAGGAACACAACCTAACTACCATGCGCCTTACTCATAAGCTTACTTCATCATTATAGGAACACAACCTAACTACAATGAGCCTTACTCATAAGCTTACTTACTCATAATAGGAACACAACCTAACTACCATGAGCCTTTCTCATAAGCTTACTTCA
The DNA here is from genome assembly GCA_963383655.1 of Bathymodiolus septemdierum. Taxonomy (NCBI): domain Eukaryota; kingdom Metazoa; phylum Mollusca; class Bivalvia; order Mytilida; family Modiolidae; genus Bathymodiolus; species Bathymodiolus septemdierum. The sequence goes on along the minus strand of OY726521.1, from coordinate 88,599,012 downwards.
TCATCATAGGAACACAACCTAACTACCATGAGCCTTTCTCATAAGCTTACTTCATCATTATAGGAACACAACCTAACTACCATGAGCCTTACTCATAAGCTTACTTCATCATTATAGGAACACAACCTAACTACCATGAGCCTTACTCATAAGCTTATTTCATCATTATAGGAACACAACCTAACTACCATGAGCCTTACTCATATGCTTATTTCATCATTATAGGAACACAACCTAACTACCATGAGCCTTACTCATAAGCTTACTTCATCATTATAGGAACACAACCTAACTACTACGAGCCTTACTCATAAGCTTACTTCATCATTATAGGAACACAACCTAACTACCATGAGCCTTACTCATACGCTTATTTCATCATTATAGGAACACAACCTAACTTCCATGAGCCTTACTCATAAACTTACTTCATCATTATAGGAACACAACCTAACTACCATGAGCCTTTCTCATAAGCTTACTTCATCATTATAGGAACACTATCTAACTACTACGAGCCTTACTCATAAGCTTACTTCATCATTATAGGAACACAACCTAACTACCATGAGCCTTTCTCATAAGCTTACTTCATCATTATAGGAATACAACCTAACTACCATGAGCCTTACTCATAAGCTTACTTCATCATTATAGGAACACAACCTAACTACCATGAGCCTTACTCATAAGCTTACTTCATCATTATAGGAACACAACCTAACTACCATGAGCCTTACTCATAAACTTACTTCCTCATTATAGGAACAGTTGTAAGATAAAACTTTGACGGGAATTTCTCAAATTAAATTTGTGTATATTACTGCAATAGTACTAATTAATTTCATGTGATGACTGATGATAATCTCGCGATACTCACGTGGGCTGACAGTCCAACATCAATTGCAACGACGATTACCTTAATCAAACAGTTTGAAAGCAGAAGTTAAATATCACACATTCATTAACATCAGTTTAAATAGCTCAAACTGTTACCCGTTTCGTTCTGTCGGCTACTGTAGCTCCATTGTCTAGTAATGCCTTTAGACAATCCGTTTCTCCAAAAGCAGCAGCAGCGTGGACTGGCATGTGACCCTGTATGGAAAGAAGAAAATCTTAGTAAAAAAAAGGTAAAACGTAGATATGAAATTATGGAATAACCTTCATCATGTACGCTCAAAGTCAAAAGATCGGAAAGCTGTTTAAAAGTTCTGGGAGCAAGAAAACCAAAGGACCTAAACATCGTCTATGGTCGTCTCTGCCCGAGAGAGGAGAACGTTAGTGTTAATGATAATTAGAACATTCATTAACTCCGTCTATATTTAGCTGCAAATAAGATATATACGATTATATCACTATCACTGTATCGATACCTCTGCTGGTAGACTATTACTCCCCGAGAGTAGCATAGGCGCAGTTGTCAGTTCTTCAGCACTGACACGGTTTAATAGATATATTTAATATTTTAACCTTTTGATTTTGAGCATAACTGATGAAGATTATTCCAGAAAAGCGAAGTGGGAACTATGTTAGATATACACATTTTATCAAGACACAAAACATTAGAGCAAAAATAAAAAAGTAACACAATTTTTTTTATTATTTCGAAACCAACATTTGTATAAGTGATATGTACTTTTTTTTTGTTTAATTACAAGAGAGCAGTATATCAGATGTACTTCATTAACCGTATAAATCAGTATATAGGTACACAAGCACTGATTGAATGTGATTGTAGAGGAATTTTTAGATTGGCAGAAAATAAAAGGTGGGAGAACGGAGAGTGCGAATTGTATATTTGGTATATTGTCATATTTCCACAACTGCTGGTGTTATTTCGTCGAGTAGAACATTTAAAAAACAATCACCTTGATATTTAGCAAAAATATTAAAATGCAAAAAATGACAACTTAATTGCCGGTAAGCAAATTATTAAAACGTGCCGGTGTTTTAATAGTTAGTAGATTAACACGACGGCTACCACTAGTTATATGTGTATGTTTTCTAGATTGTTGTTTGTCCTTTTTCTTTTGGCAGTTGCGGTGTCTGTCCTTCGGTTTTACAGATTCTGATTACTCCTTTGGTATCTTCAAACTCTTCTTAGCATGCTCTCCTCGAGTCAAACTAAAGACTATAAAATTGGTACTAGTATGTGTTGTTTCTCCACTAAGCACAAATCAATAAGAAGAACGATCAAAGACTGGTTGGTTCAGAATCAGGATAATAATGTGTCCCAGTGAAGCGCATGTCTACCAACGGAATGTTGTTTGATTGAGTCAGCACTATAAAATCCAACTAAGCGTGTTGGTCTAGTACAAAGTGGACATTTTCATAAACTCATCAAATATGACCTTATTTTCGCCATGACATCGCTCACAAACTCCTCAAATTGGATCAAAGTATACATAGTACAGAAAATATGACCATATGCAACCCTTTTCTTATCTAATATATAAATAATTAGCAATTCTTACGTGATTATCGAAGCAGTGCATATTAGCTTTATGTTTGATAAGTGCACGAACACATTCCACGTGTCCGTACATCGTTGCTATGTGCAGGGGGCTACCATTCTAAACGAGAATAACAATGTTGGAAAGAAATTGAAATATAATGATGCTAACAAGTTCTAAAACAAGATCAGATAATGGTCTATTTGATCAGCTATCGACTGAATATTACTCATTCTGATGTTTGATGGATCCTTTGTATGCTTTTTGTTGCCAATACACTTACAATTACATATAACGACACCCAATATTAGGTCATGTAAGGTAAAATTTCTTTCCCTTAAATCAAAGAAACATAGTAAAAATACATTGACATGAGGATAGCAGCTCTCAGTGTATGCTTGGCTTTAATGCCTAAATATTAGGAAGGTTCGTAGCTAATTGGTCGGTTGCAAGTATAACACATGACGTGACCCTGTACTGAATATCGTTAGATGTAAGTGTATTAGTTGCTAAGAGGGTTCATGTCTTATTTACATTTATTTCCATTTATGTACGTGTAGTGGCGTCCAACACATATTGTGTTGTGTTTTTGTTTTGTTTGATTTCATCTTGCAGTGTACCCTGTGTTGCCAGTTTCTCTGGATTGTCCTTTTTTGATTGCCCTTACTGTATTCTCTAATGTTTATTACACCTGTCGTTTATTTGTTTGTTATTTTTTGTTTTGTTCATTTGCGTTTTGGTTTTTTTATTTCGTTTGTTTTGTTTTGTTTTGTTTTTCGTTTTGTTTTTTATTTTGTATGTTTTGTTTTGTTTTTTCGTATGTGCATTCAAGCGAACTTTAAAAATACACGTTATTTGTAGGAAAAAGATATGATACTTACCCATCCGTAATAGGCTGTGTATTTCTACAAAAGTGTTCTGAATTAATAAAAAGCTATGATATAAAACTCCTATTAGTACTTTCAGGATTTTGTTAGCTTATATGAATATAATTATTCACGGGCACCTTTCTTTTAAGGTTGTCACTAAAATACGCACATTAAGGTATTGACATGTCCAGATAAATGAACAACACTATTTTTAAAATAATTTATTAACACACATTTAACAGAAATATTCTACCCATCTCTTTTATTTTCGTTTTTTTTCTTTCGCATGCTATTTGTTTTAAATTTTCAAGCAATTTCCTTGAGTTAATATACACATGTATATGACATGGCGTCAGAGTATGCATAGTTGTCATTCCAGTGTAATTTCCCAAACAAAGTTAGTCATTGGATTAAAATCCCAAAATACCAAACCGTACTTTCCAGTAAAATCCCAAAATCCAATTGAAAAATGGTCTATATAGAAGTAAGATGATATATTATAAAATACATAAAGGTAAAAGCTTACTCTTCTGTCAGGGATAAAATGTACAGCAAAAATATATCACACTGTTGGAACAGTTCCAAAATCTAATAGAAAAATCGTAGAAAAGGCAACATCGATACCCATAACTCATATATATATATGACCGCTCACTTTCCTGGCTTGATACCGACACTTCTATTAAAAAGAAATGTTAGGGGTATACTAGTGCTATGGGCCTATATTCTCGCTCTTTGTGATTTATGAATACAACTGGTACTCGTACTGGACAGCACAATACCAATCATTATCTATTTTACATGCCTGAGGACAACATGAACTGTCAACATATAAGATACAATAATGATATATAAATAAATATATCTATGCGTATTGTACGTACATTTTCAGTAGTCAAGGAACTTTTCAATGGCCAATTGACATCAGCCCCATTTTTCAAGGCTAATTCGATTCTTTCAATATTGTCATCTCTAGCAGAGAAAAACAACATCTGAAATATAATTATTACATTTACATTTTCTTCAAAAACATGCGGTAAAACATGTACATAATGTATATCTCTTAATTATATTTTATTACTGTTTTAAACATTTTAAATATAATTTTGATTGCGTTTTATCTGAACTAATTCAGATGATGAGGGGTGGTCGTGTTCGTGATCATATGGTAGTTAGATTTACAACTAAATATGCAATCAGTGTCTATCACAACTAAAGTTGTGAGTTCGAACCCCGTTCATGGCGAGATATATTCGATATAACATTATGTGATAAAGTTTGTCAGTGATTTGCGGTACAAAAAATGTAGGTCGGTGGTTTTCTCTGTGTATTCCGGTTTCCTCCACCAATAAAACTGAAATATTGTTGTAAGTGGCGTTAAACACCATAACCATAACACCCTAATTAAGATATTGACCATTACACTTATTAAATATTGGATGTTGTTTTTCCTCAGATATTCGTGTCATTGGAATGAACTTCATATTCAAAAGTTTACCGGATGCATATTCAGTTTGCAATATCGAAAATAATATTTTAATATTACTGATAAGCATGAAGATTGGTGGGGTGGTTCGGCCTGATAACGGGGTTGTAGTTAACATTGCTATTAAACAATGGTATGTGGGTTGTTCCATGTAATATTAATGGACCTTCCATTAGTTAAGGCAGTATCAAGTTTTAACATTACTGTCTTTGTTATCTGATGTAAACCAAGTGTACAACGTGGTATTAATTGATCATATATATCAGCATCGATTATTTCCTCAAATAATTCGGGGTTTGATTATAATATAATGGTGTAATTAAAAGATTAGAATTGATGAGGTAAAGCTTGTTTCCTTTAAAATGCATTTTACATGCGATTTAGGCAGTAGCGATAATAAATGGACTTTACCCTTAAAACATATGCTCATTCCAATTTCATTTCTACAATGTTGCCCCCAATTAACAGTTACAGAGTATCTGTGTCACCAATGACAACGGATATGATGCGTTTGTCGTAATCACAATGCGATTCTTTCCTCATTCATGACACCAGGTTTGGAACAAGAGTGACTCCCTTCCGGAGCACACCATGTTTTGTGGGATTCGTGTTGCTCAATCGGTTGTTTTCGGTGTAGTGTTTTGTAAATCATTATTTGTCTTTTTTCTGTTGGATATTGTGTTTTCTGTAATTTTTCGATTTACGGGTTCTGATTACCCCTTTGTTATATTCAATTTTTTCTTGTATTCATTTGTGTTAGGTTGCAGGATGTAATCGGAATAGTCTTCTTTTTTTTTTTTTTTTAACCTCGAATACTTTTCAAAATATTGAAACTAATCAATTCGTGCTATTTAGAAAACAAAATACAGACCGTAAGTCCTAGAAAATATTGCGAAAACTAACTCGGAGCACCCCGGTTTTTAATGGGGTTCATATTGCTCCATCTTTAGTTTTCTGTGTAGTGTCTTGTATCACTCAGTTGATCCGATATTCCAGAGCTTGTGGTTCCTATCAGATTGATAGAGCATTGCTGGTAACAAGTACACTACTGAACCAAAGGTTCGTAATGGTTAAATGGATGTCAACACTTACGATAACTACCATGACTCTTCATGACAAATCTGTTATCGTTCCTGCGGACAAGGCTTCCAACAATATCGTGTTTGTATGTAAATCATATTACTACGAATGCCTAATCAAGGAATTAGGCATAAATAACAAAACCTCTGGTAATACCACATAAAAACCAACTTCGTTCGACAAAGATGAAATCCTAGCTAACCACAGATCCTTCATGACATCTTTAAGCATTCCCTCTGGTAAAGAGTCTTAGAATTTACCCTATTTGTATTGGATACATAAACTCCATAAGACACCATACAAACAAAGGTACATAGCGGGAACATCAACTTGTTCGACGAAAGAATTGTCTATTCACCTGACAAAGTTTCTGTCTGCAGTAAAAGAGGGACAACAGAAATATTGTGAAACTGTTTACTCGCGTAGTGGCATAAATCACATGTGGATTTTGAAAAACTCTAAAGATCTTTTGGATAACCTTAACTCAAGATCATTCTCTCAGGTATCCTCCCTCAAAACTTTTGATTTTTCTACTCTGTATACCACCCTACCGCATGACAAATTAAACACCCGCTTAAAAGAAACCATACACAAAGCTTTCAGTCATAGAAACGATGGCTCAAAATTTGTTGTATTAGGCTACAATTCCACATATTTTTCTAACAAAATTCAAAAAAGTAAAACATGCTACTCCGAGGAACAAGTGATCAATATGCTTGAGTTCCTCATCGATAACATATTTGTCTCCTTTGGGTACGAATTGGGCCCCTCTTCTAGCCGATTTATTTTTATACTCATATGAGTCGGAGTTTCTTCAAAATCTTGTAAAAGATAAGAAGATTCATGAAGCTAGAGCCTTTACTTTCACATACAGGTATATTGATGACGTTTTATCTATCAATAATCCTAGATTTGCAGAATTTCTTCCATTGATATATCTTCCAGAGCTGGAAATTAAAGAGACCACAGATACAGCTTCGTCCGCATCATTTTTGGACTTATACCTCGAATTTGACGACAGTGGTCAACTCAGTACTAAAATTTATGATAAACGGGATGACTTCAATTTTAAAATCATAAATTTTCCAAATATGTGCAGCAATATACCAGCTTTTCCTGCATATGGTGTTTACATCTCGCAATTGATTCGTTATGCAAGGACCAGTAGCAATTATTCTGATTTCTTGAAACGTCATCTTTATCTGAGAAACAGACTACTGGACCAGGGCTATGCAAAGATTCGCCTTATTCGATCTCTTAAAAAGTTTATATTCCGATACCAAGATCTTGTCGAAAAATATTCTGTCTCTGCAAAGACGATAATAAACGATAAAGTAAATATGAAAATGTATAAAGATAAGGATTAAGTAATCGTGGTTTAGACATGACGTCATTCAACATCTCATTTGAAATCAAATTTTGTAAGAAGATGACCGTTTAGTTAAACCGTTCTGCAGAGACGATAATAAACGATGCATTTTCATAAAGTACTGTGTTGACTACTATTATACCTAATTTGTCCCAGTTTTGTTAAAAATGCTGTTGTAGTGACAACCGAAACCTTTTAACCGTAATGGAAGGGGGAAGTTTGGCGCCGTAAAATCTGATTCAACCCACCATTTCTTTGGAAATGCCTGTACCAAGTCAGGGCCATTGAGGTTTTCCCAGTTTTTCGATTGTGGCTGACTTTGTCTGTTTGTTGACTTATGAGTTTTCCTTTCCCTTTGAAAGATTGCCCGGTGTTCGGTAATTTTGTTATTACCCTTATTGGTTAACCGTAACGGAATATCTGTGCCACAAATGACCACGGATACGTTGCAATTGTTGCTAGAACTTCCCGTCCTTTCCTCATTCATGACATATCACCTGCTTAGTAATTGCGAAGGACATGAGTTCATCCTCGGTTTTAAGTGGGGTTTGTGTCGCTCGATCTCCAGTCTTCTGTATGATGTTGTCTGTCCTTCAATTTAAGGATTATGATTATCCTTCCGGAGGACATGAGTTCATCCTCGGTTTTAAGTGGGGTTCGTGTCGCTCGATCTCCTGTCTTCTGTATAATGTTGTCTGTCCTTCGATTTAAGGATTTTTATTATCCTTCCGGAGGACATGAGTTCATCCTCGGTTCTAAATGGGGTTTGTGTCGCTCGATCTCCTGTCTTCTGTATAATGTTGTCTGTCCTTCGATTTAAGGATTTTTATTATCCTTCCGGAGGACATGACTTCATCCTCGGTTCTAAGTGGGGTTTGTGTCGCTCAATCTCCTGTCTTCTGTATAATATTGTCTGTCCTTCGATTTAAGGATTTGTATTATCCTTCCGGAGGACATGACTTCATCCTCGGTTCTAAGTGGGGTTTGTGTCGCTCGATCTCTTGTCTTCTGTATGATGTTGTCTGTCCTCTGATTATCCTATTGATATCTTCAAACTTTTCTAACTTTTATCTTCCTCGTTCATACAAAGCGTTGGATTTGGTTTGCTTTAGGGTTTTTTTTCTGCTCTTTGATGTTCGATATTTAAATTGTTTGGAATAGTGAAATTCCAGAATAGACCATCTCTTTGGTCAATACAGCTTCATAACTGTATATCTCATTAGTACATTGTTCACTTCTCAATGTTTTAGAGCATGTTGTTGGTAATATAAGCTTTAACAAGAAGAGTTTGATGATACCAAAGTATACTACTTTAACTGAATATAAGTTTATAGCTAACATAATATACCTACCTTATTCCACCGATTTGTGTCATTTTCATCTGGAGTTCTAGTAGGACTTTCCGGTCTAGAAGACTAATAACAATATTTTTAAAAACTATTGCTGTTTAGCGCAAAGTGGTAAATTTTTCAGCTATGGTATGCCGCAAAAAAGATAAATTTCAATGACATGATGATGATAGATACGAGGATTTTCAAAACTTTTTAACCGTAATGGAAGCGGGAGGTTTGGCGCCGTAAAATCTTATTGAACCCACCATTTCTTTGGAAATGCCTGTACCAAGTCAAGGCCATTGCAGTTTTCCCAGTTTTCCGGTTGTTGACTGATTTTGTCTGTTTATTGACTTATGAGTTTTGCCTTTTCCTTTGGAAGACTGCTCGGTGTTCGGTATTTTTGTTATTACTCTTATCATAAATTGATCCATAAATGGAAGTTTGTTTGCCCCAAATTGCTGTTTGGTCGGTTGTGGTTCCTCATTTTCTAAGAATTCTAGTATTGAAACATTCAATTTATCTGTGTTTGATTGGGAGTGAGTAATTGTTGAGTGATTGTTGTTTAACGTCAAAATGAGCACATTTATCAGCTATATCTTGACAAGAACAAGTTACATTCGATGAGATGATGATGTACTAGACCAACCACTGAATTGGATTTTTATAGTATAAGCTCTATAGAACAGTAGTCTATGGTTAGACATGTCACCACTCGGATAGTATGAGCTCTCTAGAACAGTAGTCTATGGTTAGACATGTCACCACTCGGATAGTATAAGCTCTATAGAAAGTGGTCTATGGTTAGACATGTCACCACTCGGACGCATTATCCTGAGTACGAAACAACCAGTCTTTGCTTTTGCTACTCAATGTTGAGTGCTTAGACGTCATCTAATTAACATATTATTTTCCTTTAAAACATCATATAAATTACTCGTTAAAACAGAATAAAATATATTAAGCTAAGAAAATGACCATTTACCTGTGGACTTTCAGTGGTTTTTACTATTATGTCCAGATTACTACAACGAAAATATAAGACAATTATATATATAAAGTTCATTAGATGTCTATATAAAAAACGTTCGATTTTCATAGAGAACAGTTTGAAGATACCAAATGGGTAATCAGAATCCGTATATCGAAGAGGAACAGGCAACACAATGGCAAAAGAAAAAGTACAAAAGAACAAACAACGATCAACAAAACATATATATAAAACAAAAGATCGAGTAACACGAACCCCACTAAAAACCGGGGTGAACTCAGGTGCTCCGGAAGGGTAGGCAGTTCCTGCTTCACTAGTGACGCCCGCTTACGACAAGTGGAACATATTCATGGTTATTTACACATTTGTGACACAGATATTCCATAACGGTCATATAGAGATATATCACTGAAATATATTTAAGCAGGTTCATGTAATGTTGAGTGATCAGTTTAACCATAGTTTATGGTTTACCCGACCGGAAATCAAACCCATGATCAGCAATGAAAACCTGCATGGTAATAATCATCGAGACCGAGGTGGGTGACACATTTAGAAAATTATGAAAAGAAAATTTAAACAGTGATTGTCAACAATTCCACCAGTGTCAACAAAACTAAGAACTACCTCACCCTAAACGCCCTCAAACCAGTGAACACACGCAAAATAAAGACTATGACATGGTCATAGCTCGAGACAAGCACAAAAAGTGACACTTGTAGTAATGCCACTTCTTTTGCTTATTTCAAGCCATGAACATGGTCGATAAATGAAATCCATATCCACATCTTGATATTTAGATCGGCAATAAAGAGTTAAACAAAACATTAAAATACAACACAGATGCGCTTACAGTCAATAGACTCTATCACAAAAATGAAGGACAACTTCTCGGTAGAGGTTGTCAGGTTTTAATAAGAGACCGTGACCGTGGGCCATCATGTCATGCTTGGAGAGTACCGCGCTCTTTGTAGAGTTAGAAAGCATTGTAGCCACTATGTATGGTTAAATTAATCGTTCCTACCAAAGTATTCATATTTTTCCAGTGGCAGTCACATCTCGAGTGTCGGGTGTTACATTCCTTCCTCTTTTAGGTATAATTTTTAATATTGTTGAACTCGTTTTGACTATTTATAAAATAGCGGCCGATGGACGTTAAACATCCAACAATCTGTCAATAAAAATAATCTACAGTCAAATCCAGCTAACCCTTTGTTTGAGGAAGAGGCATTATAAATTACAATAGCATAAACATGTTTAATATTGAACAATTACCTAGTTGGATACTGAGAATCAATTTGCTTGAGCACATCCCTAATGACATCATCTGGAGTGACGGCTTTAATTTCTCTAGGAAAAGGCAGTTCTGGAATGTCATCATCTGACTGTACAAGGTTTTGTTTGTTAGTGGTATACGAATTCAGAAATGTAATGTCGTGTGTCTCACTCAAGATGTTTTCAAACTTATTGGATAAATTGTTGTATGTTTCATACTGTGTGTCAAGCGTGTTCAAGAACGTTTCCAATCTTTGACGTTCAATCCCCTTATATTCATTAATTTGCCTTGCATGCATGTCTTTCACCATGTCAACTATACCGTGTAAAGTTGTTGCAATTCCTTCTATGTCAGACAGTGGCTGTTCTGTGCATAAGTTCAATTTGAGCATATAATCATTTTCAATGCGTTTCCGGGAAGCTTGAATTTTAGTCATATTCTCCTTTGTATGAGAAATATAATCAGATACTGCATTTCTAGCTGGTTGTACAGTTTCATCTACACTACAAAACATGTGTCCATTATGATTTGATAACACACAGCCCCTACAAATCAAACAATCACAAGAAACACAGAAGAAATTGAACAACTCGCTATGTTCTGTGCATGATAATTCTGATTGGAAAACTAATCTATCGGTCATATTTAAATCTGTTATTTTATGTTTATTTGTTGAAGAAATTTTCGAATGAATGTTCTGACAGGAAATACACAAGACTTGCTTGCACTCGTAGCAAAAATATGATCCATTTGTCTCCGAACACAAACTACATTTGTTGCTCGGTATTTGTGCCATTCTTTACCTATTAAAAATAAGATAAATACAATCTTCAGAAACGTTACGTGTATTTTTACTGAAACTAGTACACGTATTTACTGAATAAAAGATTTGGTCAACTACTGAATATTAAAATCTCGCATCTGTTTTAGCATTCTGGACATAACGCCAGTACCAAGCTAGAAAACTGAGCGGTAATGTATATGTGTGTTATGGGTATCCATTGAGCGGTAATGTATATGTGTGTTATGGGTATCCATTGAGTGGTAATGTATATGTGTGCTATGGGTATCCATTGAGTGGTAATGTATATGTGTGTTATGGGTATCCATTGAGCGGTAATGTATATGTGTGTTATGGGTATCCATTGAGTGGTAATGTATATGTGTGTTATGGGTATCCATTGAGTGGTAATGTATATGTGTGCTATGGGTATCCATTGAGCGGTAATGTATATGTGTTATGGGTATCCATTGAGCGGTAATGTATATGTGTACTATGGGTATCCATTGAGTGGTAATGTATATGTGTTATGGGTATCCATTGAGTGGTAATGTATATGTGTGTTATGGGTATCCATTGAGTGGTAATGTATATGTGTGTTATGGGTATACATTGAGCGGTAATGTATATGTGTATTATGGGTATCCATTGAGCGGTAATGTATATGTGTGTTATTGGTATCCATTGAGTGGTAATGTATATGTGTGCTATGGGTATCCATTGAGCGGTAATGTATATGTGTTATGGGTATCCATTGAGCGGTAATGTATATGTGTACTATGGGTATCCATTGAGTGGTAATGTATATGTGTATCATGGGTATCCATTGAGCGGTAATGTATATGTGTGTTATGGGTATCCATTGAGTGGTAATGTATATGTGTATCATGGGTATCCATTGAGCGGTAATGTATATGTGTGTTATGGGTATCCATTGAGTGGTAATGTATATGTGTGCTATGGGTATCCATTGAGTGGTAATGTATATGTGTGTTATGGGTATCCATTGAGTGGTAATGTATGTGTGTTATGGGTATCCATTGAGTGGTAATGTATATGTGTGTTATGGGTATCCATTGAGTGGTAATGTATATGTGTGTTATGGGTATCCATTGAGTGGTAATGTATATGTGTGTTATGGGTATCCATTCAGCGTAATGTATATGTGTGTTATGGGTATCCAATGAGTGGTAATGTATATGTGTGTTATGGGTATCCATTGAGTGGTAATGTATATGTGTGTTATGGGTATCCATTGAGTGGTAATGTATATGTGTGTTATGGGTATCCATTGAGTGGTAATGTATATGTGTGTTATGGGTATCCATTGAGTGGTAATGTATATGTGTGTTATGGGTATCCATTGAGTGGTAATGTATATGTGTATTATGGGTAACCATTGAGCGGTAATGTATATGTGTGTTATGGGTATCCATTGAGTGGTAATGTATATGTGTATTATGGGTATCCATTGAGTGGTAATGTATATGTGTGCTATGGGTATCCATTGAGCGGTAATGTATATGTGTGTTATGGGTATCCATTGAGTGGTATTGTATATGTGTGTTATGGGTATCCATTGAGCGGTAATGTATATGTGTCTTATGGGTATCCATTGAGTGGTAATGTATATGTGTGTTATGGGTATCCATTGAGTGGTAATGTATATGTGTATTATGGGTATCCATTGAGTGGTAATGTATATGTGTGTTATGGGTATCCATTGAGTGGTAATATATATGTGTGTTATGGGTATCCATTGAGTGGTAATGTATATGTGTGTTATGGGTATCCATTGAGCGGTAATGTATATGTGTGTTATGGGTATCCATTGAGTGGTAATGTATATGTGTGTTATGGGTATCCATTGAGCGGTAATGTATATGTGTATTATGGGTATCCATTGAGTGGTAATGTATATGTGTGATATGGGTATCCATTGAGTGGTAATGTATATGTGTATTATGGGTATCCATTGAGTGGTAATGTATATGTGTGTTATGGGTATCCATTGAGTGGTAATGTATATGTGTATTATGGGTATCCATTGAGTGGTAATGTATATGTGTGTTATGGGTATCCATTGAGCGGTAATGTATATGTGTATTATGGGTATCCATTGAGTGGTAATGTATATGTGTGTTATGGGTATCCATTGAGTGATAATGTATATGTGTATTATGGGTATCCATTGAGCGGTAATGTATATGTGTGTTATGGGTATCCATTGAGTGGTAATGTATATGTGTGTTATGGGTATCCATTGAGTGGTAATGTATATGTGTGTTATGGGTATCCATTGAGTGGTAATGTATATGTGTCTTATGGGTATCCATTGAGTGGTAATGTATATGTGTGTTATGGGTATCCATTGAGTGGTAATGTATATGTGTGTTATGGGTATCCATTGAGTGGTAATGTATATGTGTATTATGGGTATCCATTGAGTGGTAATGTATATGTGTGTTATGGGTATCCATTGAGTGGTAATGTATATGTGTATTATGGGTATCCATTGAGTGGTAATGTATATGTGTGTTATGGGTATCCATTGAGTGGTAATGTATATGTGTGTTATGGGTATCCATTGAGCGGTAATGTATATGTGTGTTATGGGTATCCATTGAGTGGTATTGTATATGTGTGTTATGGGTATCCATTGAGCGGTAATGTATATGTGTCTTATGGGTATCCATTGAGTGGTAATGTATATGTGTGTTATGGGTATCCATTGAGTGGTAATGTATATGTGTATTATGGGTATCCATTGAGTGGTAATGTATATGTGTGTTTTGGGTATCCATTGACTGGTAATGTATATGTGTGTTATGGGTATCTATTGAGCGGTAATGTATATGTGTGTTATGGATATCAATTGAGTGGTAATGTATATGTGTGTTATGGGTATCCATTGAGCGGTAATGTATATGTGTATTATGGGTATCCATTGAGTGGTAATGTATATGTGTGTTATGGGTATCCATTGAGTGGTAATGTATATGTGTATAATGGGTATCCATTGAGTGGTAATGTATATGTGTGTTATGGGTATCCATTGAGTGGTAATGTATATGTGTGTTATGGGTATCCATTGAGCGGTAATGTATATGTGTGTTATGGGTATCCATTGAGTGGTAATGTATATGTGTGTTATGGGTATCCATTGAGTGGTAATGTATATGTGTGTTATGGGTATCCATTGAGTGGTAATGTATATGTGTGTTATGGGTATCCATTGAGTGATAATGTATATGTGTGTTATGGGTATCCATTGAGTGGTAATGTATATGTGTGTTATGGGTATCCATTCAGCGTAATGTATATGTGTGTTATGGGTATCCAATGAGTTGTAATGTATATGTGTGTTATGGGTATCCATTGAGTGGTAATGTATATGTGTGTTACGGGTATCCATTGCGTGGTAATGTATATGTGTGTTATGGGTATCCATTGAGTGGTAATGTATATGTGTGTTATGGGTATCCATTGAGTGGTAATGTATATGTGTGTTATGGGTATCCATTGAGTGGTAATGTGTATGTGTATTATGGGGATCCATTGAGTGGTAATGTATATGTGTGTTATGGGTATCCATTGAGTGGTAATGTATATGTGTGTTATGGGTATCCATTGAGTGGTAATGTATATGTGTGTTATGGGTATCCATTGAGTGGTAATGTATATGTGTGTTATGGGTATCCATTGAGTGGTAATGTATATGTGTATTATGGGTATCCATTGAGCGGTAATGTATATGTGTGTTATGGGTATCCATTGAGTGGTAATGTATATGTGTATTATGGGTATCCATTGAGTGGTAATGTATATGTGTGCTATGGGTATCCATTGAGCGGTAATGTATATGTGTTATGGGTATCCATTGAGTGGTATTGTATATGTGTGTTATGGGTATCCATTGAGCGGTAATGTATATGTGTCTTATGGGTATCCATTGAGTGGTAATGTATATGTGTGTTATGGGTATCCATTGAGTGGTAATGTATATTTGTATTATGGGTATCCATTGAGTGGTAATGTATATGTGTGTTATGGGTATCCATTGAGTGGTAATGTATATGTGTGTTATGGGTATCCATTGAGTGGTAATGTATATGTGTGTTATGGGTATCCATTGAGTGGTAATGTATATGTGTGTTATGGGTATCCATTGAGTGGTAATGTATATGTGTGTTATGGGTATCCATTGAGCGGTAATGTATATGTGTATTATGGGTATCCATTGAGTGGTAATGTATATGTGTGTTATGGGTATCCATTGAGTGGTAATGTATATGTGTATTATGGGTATCCATTGAGTGGTAATGTATATGTGTGTTATGGGTATCCATTGAGTGGTAATGTATATGTGTATTATGGGTATCCATTGAGTGGTAATGTATATGTGTGTTATGGGTATCCATTGAGTGGTAATGTATATGTGTGTTATGGGTATCCATTGAGCGGTAATGTATATGTGTATTATGGGTATCCATTGAGTGGTAATGTATATGTGTGTTATGGGTATCCATTGAGTGGTAATGTATATGTGTATTATGGGTATCCATTGAGCGGTAATGTATATGTGTCTTATGGGTATCCATTGAGTGGTAATGTATATGTGTGTTATGGGTATCCATTGAGTGGTAATGTATATGTTTGTTATGGGTATCCATTGAGTGGTAATGTATATGTGTATTATGGGTATCCATTGAGTGGTAATGTATATGTGTGTTATGGGTATCCATTGAGTGGTAATGTATATGTGTGTTATGGGTATCCATTGAGCGGTAATGTATATGAGTGTTATGGGTATCCATTGAGTGGTAATGTATATGTGTATTATGGGTATCCATTGAGTGGTAATGTATATGTGTGTTATGGGTATCCATTGAGTGGTAATGTATATGTGTGTTATGGGTATCCATTGAGCGGTAATGTATATGAGTGTTATGGGTATCCATTGAGTGGTAATGTATAGGTTTGTTATGGGTATCCATTGATTGGTAATGTATATGTGTGTTATGGGTATCCATTGAGTGGTAATGTATATGTGTATTATGGGTATCCATTGAGTGGTAATGTATATGTGTGTTATGGGTATCCATTGAGTGGTAATGTATATGTGTGTTATGGGTATCCATTGAGCGGTAATGTATATGAGTGTTATGGGTATCCATTGAGTGGTAATGTATATGTGTATTATGGGTATCCATTGAGTGGTAATGTATATGTGTGTTATGGGTATCCATTGAGTGGTAATGTATATGTGTGTTATGGGTATCCATTGAGCGGTAATGTATATGTGTATTATGGGTATCCATTGAGTGGTAATGTATATGTGTGTTATGGGTATCCATTGAGTGGTAATGTATATGTGTGTTATGGGGATCCATTGAGTGGTAATGTATATGTGTGTTATGTGTATCCATTGAGTGGTAATGTATATGTGTATTATGGGTATCCATTGAGTGGTAATGTATATGTGTATTATGGGTATCCATTGAGTGGTAATGTATATGTGTGTTATGGGTATCCATTGAGTGGTAATGTATATGTGTGTTATGGTATCTATTGAGCGGTAATGTATCTGTGTGTTATGGGTATCCATTGAGTGGTAATGTATATGTGTGTTATGGGTATCCATTGAGCGGTAATGTATATGTGTATTATGGGTATCCATTGAGTGGTAATGTATATGTGTGTTATGGGTATCCATTGAGTGGTAATGTATATGTGTATAATGGGTATCCATTGAATGGTAATGTATATGTGTGTTATGGGTATCCATTGAGTGGTAATGTATATGTGTATTATGGATATCCATTGAGTGGTAATGTATATGAGTGTTATGGGTATCCATTGAGTGGTAATGTATATGTGTTATGGGTATCCATTGAGCGGTAATGTATATGTGTATTATGGGTATCCATTGAGCGGTAATGTATATGTGTGTTATGGGTATCCATTGAGTGGTAATGTATATGTGTATTATGGGTATCCATTGAGCGGTAATGTATATGTGTGTTATGGGTATCCATTGAGTGGTAATGTATATGTGTGTTATGGGTATCCATTGAGTGGTAATGTATATGTGTATTATGGGTATCCATTGAGTGGTAATGTATATGTGTGCTATGGGTATCCATTGAGCGGTAATGTATATGTGTGTTATGGGTATCCATTGATTGGTATTGTATATGTGTGTTATGGGTATCCATTGAGCGGTAATATATATGTGTCTTATGGGTATCCATTGATTGGTAATGTATATGTGTGTTATGGGTATCCAATGAGTGGTAATGTATATGTGTATTATGGGTATACATTGATTGGTAATGTATATGTGTGTTATGGGTATCCATTGAGTGGTAATGTATATGTGTGTTATGGGTATCCATTGAGCGGTAATGTATATGTGTGTTATGGGTATCCATTGAGTTGTAAAGTATATGTGTATTATTGGTATCCATTGAGCGGTAATGTATATGTGTCTTATGGGTATCCATTGAGTGGTAATGTATATGTGTGTTATGGGTATCCATTGAGTGGTAATGTATATGTGTATAATGGGTATCCATTGAGTGGTAATGTATATGTGTGTTATGGATATCCATTGAGTGGTAATGTATATGTGTATTATGGGTATCCATTGAGTGGTAATGTATATGTGTGTTATGGGTATCCATTGAGTGGTAGTGTATATGTGTGTTATGGGTATCCATTGAGCGGTAATGTATATGTGTATTATGGGTATCCATTGAGTGGTAATGTATATGTGTGTTATAGGTATCCATTGAGTGGTAATGTATATGTGTATTATCGGTATCCATTGAGCGGTAATGTATATGTGTGTTATGGGTATCCATTGAGTGGTAATGTATATGTGTGTTATGGGTATCCATTGAGTGGTAATGTATATGTGTATTATGGGTATCCATTGAGTGGTAATGTATATGTGTGTTATGGGTATCCATTGAGTGGTAATGTATATGTGTATTATGGGTATCCATTGAGCGGTAATGTATATGTGTGTTATGGGTATCCATTGAGTGGTAATGTATATGTGTGTTATGGGTATCCATTGAGTGGTAATGTATATGTGTATTATGGGTATCCATTGAGTGGTAATGTATATGTGTGTTATGGGTATCCATTGAGTGGTAATGTATATGTGTATTATGGGTATCCATTGAGTGGTAATGTATATGTGTGTTATGGGTATCCATTGAGTGGTAATGTATATGTGTGCTATGGGTATCCATTGAGCGGTAATGTATATGTGTGTTATGGGTATCCATTGAGTGGTAATGTATATGTGTGTTATGGGTATCCATTGAGTGGTAATGTATATGTGTATTATGGGTATCCGTTGAGTGGTAATGTATATGTGTATTATGGGTATCCATTGAGTGGTAATGTATATGTGTGTTATGGGTATCCATTGAGTGGTAATGTATGTGTGTTATGGGTATCCATTGAGTGGTAATGTATATGTGTGTTATGGGTATCCATTGAGTGGTAATGTATATGTGTGTTATGGGTATCCATTGAGTGGTAATGTATATGTGTGTTATGGGTATCCATTGAGTGGTAATGTATATGTGTATTATGGGTATCCATTGAGCGGTAATGTATATGTGTGTTATGGGTATCCATTGAGTGGTAATGTATATGTGTATTATGGGTATCCATTGACTGGTAATGTATATGTGTGCAATGGGTATCCATTGAGCGGTAATGTATATGTGTGTTATGGGTATCCATTGATTGGTATTGTATATGTGTGTTATGGGTATCCATTGAGCGGTAATGTATATGTGTCTTATGGGTATCCATTGATTGGTAATGTATATGTGTGTTATGGGTATCCATTGAGTGGTAATGTATATGTGTGTTATGGGTATCCATTGAGTGGTAAAGTATATGTGTATTATGGGTATCCATTGAGCGGTAATGTATATGTGTCTTATGGGTATCCATTGAGTGGTAATGTATATGTGTGTTATGGGTATCCATTGAGTGGTAATGTATATGTGTATAATGGGTATCCATTGAGTGGTAATGTATATGTGTGTTATGGGTATCCATTGAGTGGTAATGTATATGTGTATTATGGGTATCCATTGAGTGGTAATGTATATGTGTGTTATGGGTATCCATTGAGTGGTAGTGTATATGTGTGTTATGGGTATCCATTGAGCGGTAATGTATATGTGTATTATGGGTATCCATTGAGTGGTAATGTATATGTGTGTTATAGGTATCCATTGAGTGGTAATGTATATGTGTATTATGGGTATCCATTGAGCGGTAATGTATATGTGTGTTATGGGTATCCATTGAGTGGTAATGTATATGTGTATTATGGGTATCCATTGACTGGTAATGTATATGTGTGCTATGGGTATCCATTGAGCGGTAATGTATATGTGTGTTATGGGTATCCATTGATTGGTATTGTATATGTGTCTTATGGGTATCCATTGAGCGGTAATGTATATGTGTCTTATGGGTATCCATTGATTGGTAATGTATATGTGTGTTATGGGTATCCATTGAGTGGTAATGTATATGTGTATTATGGGTATCCATTGAGTGGTAATGTATATGTGTGTTATGGGTATCCATTGAGTGGTAATGTATATGTGTGTTATGGGTATCCATTGAGCGGTAATGTATATGTGTGTTATGGGTATCCATTGAGTGGTAATGTATATGTGTATTATGGGTATCCATTGAGCGGTAATGTATATGTGTCTTATGGGTATCCATTGAGTGGTAATGTATATGTGTGTTATGGGTATCCATTGAGTGGTAATGTATATGTGTATAATGGGTATCCATTGAGTGGTAATGTATATGTGTGTTATGGGTATCCATTGAGTGGTAATGTATATGTGTATTATGGATATCCATTGAGTGGTAATGTATATGTGTGTTATGGGTATCCATTGAGTGGTAATGTATATGTGTGTTATGGGTATCCATTGAGTGGTAATGTATATGTGTGTTATGGGTATCCATTGAGTGGTAATGTATATGTGTATTATGGGTATCCATTGAGCGGTAATGTATATGTGTGTTATGGGTATCCATTGAGTGGTAATGTATATGAGTGTTATGGGTATCCATTGAGTGGTAATGTATATGTGTATTATGGGTATCCATTGAGTGGTAATGTATATGTGTGTTATGGGTATCCATTGAGTGGTAATGTATATGTGTGTTATGGGTATCCATTGAGCGGTAATGTATATGTGTATTATGGGTATCCATTGAGTGGTAATGTATATGTGTGTTATGGGTATCCATTGAGTGGTAATGTATATGTGTGTTATGGGGATCCATTGAGTGGTAATGTATATGTGTGTTATGTGTATCCATTGAGTGGTAATGTATATGTGTATTATGGGTATCCATTGAGTGGTAATGTATATGTGTATTATGGGTATCCATTGAGTGGTAATGTATATGTGTGTTATGGGTATCCATTGAGTGGTAATGTATATGTGTGTTATGGGTATCTATTGAGCGGTAATGTATCTGTGTGTTATGGGTATCCAATGAGTGGTAATGTATATGTGTGTTATGGGTATCCATTGAGCGGTAATGTATATGTGTATTATGGGTATCCATTGAGTGGTAATGTATATGTGTGTTATGGGTATCCATTGAGTGGTAATGTATATGTGTATAATGGGTATCCATTGAATGGTAATGTATATGTGTGTTATGGGTATCCATTGAGTGGTAATGTATATGTGTATTATGGATATCCATTGAGTGGTAATGTATATGAGTGTTATGGGTATCCATTGAGTGGTAATGTATATGTGTTATGGGTATCCATTGAGCGGTAATGTATATGTGTATTATGGGTATCCATTGAGTGGTAATGTATATGTGTGTTATGGGTATCCATTGAGTGGTAATGTATATGTGTATTATGGGTATCCATTGAGCGGTAATGTATATGTGTGTTATGGGTATCCATTGAGTGGTAATGTATATGTGTGTTATGGGTATCCATTGAGTGGTAATGTATATGTGTATTATGGGTATCCATTGAGTGGTAATGTATATGTGTGCTATGGGTATCCATTGAGCGGTAATGTATATGTGTGTTATGGGTATCCATTGATTGGTATTGTATATGTGTGTTATGGGTATCCATTGAGCGGTAATGTATATGTGTCTTATGGGTATCCATTGATTGGTAATGTATATGTGTGTTATGGGTATCCAATGAGTGGTAATGTATATGTGTATTATGGGTATACATTGATTGGTAATGTATATGTGTGTTATGGGTATCCATTGAGTGGTAATGTATATGTGTGTTATGGGTATCCATTGAGCGGTAATGTATATGTGTGTTATGGGTATCCATTGAGTGGTAAAGTATATGTGTATTATGGGTATCCATTGAGCGGTAATGTATATGTGTCTTATGGGTATCCATTGAGTGGTAATGTATATGTGTGTTATGGGTATCCATTGAGTGGTAATGTATATGTGTATAATGGGTATCCATTGAGTGGTAATGTATATGTGTGTTATGGGTATCCATTGAGTGGTAATGTATATGTGTATTATGGGTATCCATTGAGTGGTAATGTATATGTGTGTTATGGGTATCCATTGAGTGGTAGTGTATATGTGTGTTATGGGTATCCATTGAGCGGTAATGTATATGTGTATTATGGGTATCCATTGAGTGGTAATGTATATGTGTGTTATAGGTATCCATTGAGTGGTAATGTATATGTGTATTATCGGTATCCATTGAGCGGTAATGTATATGTGTGTTATGGGTATCCATTGAGTGGTAATGTATATGTGTGTTATGGGTATCCATTGAGTGGTAATGTATATGTGTATTATGGGTATCCATTGAGTGGTAATGTATATGTGTGTTATGGGTATCCATTGAGTGGTAATGTATATGTGTATTATGGGTATCCATTGAGCGGTAATGTATATGTGTGTTATGGGTATCCATTGAGTGGTAATGTATATGTGTGTTATGGGTATCCATTGAGTGGTAATGTATATGTTTATTATGGGTATCCATTGAGTGGTAATGTATATGTGTGTTATGGGTATCCATTGAGTGGTAATGTATATGTGTATTATGGGTATCCATTGAGTGGTAATGTATATGTGTGTTATGGGTATCCATTGAGTGGTAATGTATATGTGTGCTATGGGTATCCATTGAGCGGTAATGTATATGTGTGTTATGGGTATCCATTGAGTGGTAATGTATATGTGTGTTATGGGTATCCATTGAGTGGTAATGTATATGTGTATTATGGGTATCCGTTGAGTGGTAATGTATATGTGTATTATGGGTATCCATTGAGTGGTAATGTATATGTGTGTTATGGGTATCCATTGAGTGGTAATGTATGTGTGTTATGGGTATCCATTGAGTGGTAATGTATATGTGTGTTATGGGTATCCATTGAGTGGTAATGTATATGTGTGTTATGGGTATCCATTGAGTTGTAATGTATATGTGTGTTATGGGTATCCATTGAGTGGTAATGTATATGTGTATTATGGGTATCCATTGAGCGGTAATGTATATGTGTGTTATGGGTATCCATTGAGTGGTAATGTATATGTGTATTATGGGTATCCATTGACTGGTAATGTATATGTGTGCAATGGGTATCCATTGAGCGGTAATGTATATGTGTGTTATGGGTATCCATTGATTGGTATTGTATATGTGTGTTATGGGTATCCATTGAGCGGTAATGTATATGTGTCTTATGGGTATCCATTGATTGGTAATGTATATGTGTGTTATGGGTATCCATTGAGTGGTAATGTATATGTGTGTTATGGGTATCCATTGAGTGGTAAAGTATATGTGTATTATGGGTATCCATTGAGCGGTAATGTATATGTGTCTTATGGGTATCCATTGAGTGGTAATGTATATGTGTGTTATGGGTATCCATTGAGTGGTAATGTATATGTGTATAATGGGTATCCATTGAGTGGTAATGTATATGTGTGTTATGGGTATCCATTGAGTGGTAATGTATATGTGTATTATGGGTATCCATTGAGTGGTAATGTATATGTGTGTTATGGGTATCCATTGAGTGGTAGTGTATATGTGTGTTATGGGTATCCATTGAGCGGTAATGTATATGTGTATTATGGGTATCCATTGAGTGGTAATGTATATGTGTGTTATAGGTATCCATTGAGTGGTAATGTATATGTGTATTATGGGTATCCATTGAGCGGTAATGTATATGTGTGTTATGGGTATCCATTGAGTGGTAATGTATATGTGTATTATGGGTATCCATTGACTGGTAATGTATATGTGTGCTATGGGTATCCATTGAGCGGTAATGTATATGTGTGTTATGGGTATCCATTGATTGGTATTGTATATGTGTGTTATGGGTATCCATTGAGCGGTAATGTATATGTGTCTTATGGGTATCCATTGATTGGTAATGTATATGTGTGTTATGGGTATCCATTGAGTGGTAATGTATATGTGTATTATGGGTATCCATTGAGTGGTAATGTATATGTGTGTTATGGGTATCCATTGAGTGGTAATGTATATGTGTGTTATGGGTATCCATTGAGCGGTAATGTATATGTGTGTTATGGGTATCCATTGAGTGGTAATGTATATGTGTATTATGGGTATCCATTGAGCGGTAATGTATATGTGTCTTATGGGTATCCATTGAGTGGTAATGTATATGTGTGTTATGGGTATCCATTGAGTGGTAATGTATATGTGTATAATGGGTATCCATTGAGTGGTAATGTATATGTGTGTTATGGGTATCCATTGAGTGGTAATGTATATGTGTATTATGGATATCCATTGAGTGGTAATGTATATGTGTGTTATGGGTATCCATTGAGTGGTAATGTATATGTGTATTATGGATATCCATTGAGTGGTAATGTATATGTGTGTTATGGGTATCCATTGAGCGGTAATGTATATGTGTATTATGGGTATCCATTGAGTGGTAATGTATATGTGTGTTATGGGTATCCATTGAGTGGTAATGTATATGTGTATTATGGGTATCCATTGAGAGGTAATGTATATGTGTCTTATGGGTATCCATTGAGTGGTAATGTATATGTGTGTTATGGGTATCCATTGAGTGGTAATGTATATGTGTATAATGGGTATCCATTGAGTGGTAATGTATATGTGTGTTATGGGTATCCATTGAGTGGTAATGTATATGTGTATTATGGGTATCCATTGAGTGGTAATGTATATGTGTGCTATGGGTATCCATTGAGTGGTAATGTATATGTGTGTTATGGGTATCTATTGAGCGGTAATGTATATGTGTATTATAGGTATCCATTGAGAGGTAATGTATATGTGTGTTATGGGTATCCAGTGAGTGGTAATGTATATGTGTATTATGGGTATCCATTGAGCGGTAATGTATATGTGTGTTATGGGTATCCATTGAGTGGTAATGTATATGTGTGTTATGGGTATCCATTGAGTGGTAATGTATATGTGTATTATGGGTTTCCATTGAGTGGTAATGTATATGTGTGTTATGGGTATCCATTGAGTGGTATTGTATATGTGTTTTATGGGTATCCATTGAGCGGTAATGTATATGTGTGTTATGGGTATCCATTGAGTGGTAATGTATATGTGTGTTATGGGTATCCATTGAGTGGTAATGTATATGTGTATTATGGGTATCCATTGAGTGGTAATGTATATGTGTGTTATGGGTATCCATTGAGTGGTATTGTATATGTGTATTATGGGTATCCATTGAGTGGTAATGTATATGTGTGTTATGGGTATCCATTGAGTGGTAATGTATATGTGTTTTATGGGTATCCATTGAGCGGTAATGTATATGTGTGTTATGGGTATCCATTGAGCGGTAATGTATATGTGTGTTATGGGTATCCATTGAGTGGTAATGTATATGTGTATTATGGGTATCCGTTGAGTGGTAATGTATATGTGTATTATGGGTATCCATTGAGTGGTAATGTATATGTGTGTTATGGGTATCCATTGAGTGGTAATGTATATGTGTATTATGGGTATCCATTGAGTGGTAATGTATATGTGTGTTATGGGTATCCATTGAGTGGTAATGTATGTGTGTTATGGGTATCCATTGAGTGGTAATGTATATGTGTGTTATGGGTATCCATTGAGTGGTAATGTATATGTGTGTTATGGGTATCCATTGAGTGGTAATGTATATGTGTGTTATGGGTATCCATTGAGTGGTAATGTATATGTGTATTATGGGTATCCATTGAGCGGTAATGTATATGTGTGTTATGGGTATCCATTGAGTGGTAATGTATATGTGTATTATGGGTATCCATTGACTGGTAATGTATATGTGTGCAATGGGTATCCATTGAGCGGTAATGTATATGTGTGTTATGGGTATCCATTGATTGGTATTGTATATGTGTGTTATGGGTATCCATTGAGCGGTAATGTATATGTGTCTTATGGGTATCCATTGATTGGTAATGTATATGTGTGTTATGGGTATCCATTGAGTGGTAATGTATATGTGTGTTATGGGTATCCATTGAGTGGTAAAGTATATGTGTATTATGGGTATCCATTGAGCGGTAATGTATATGTGTCTTATGGGTATCCATTGAGTGGTAATGTATATGTGTGTTATGGGTATCCATTGAGTGGTAATGTATATGTGTATAATGGGTATCCATTGAGTGGTAATGTATATGTGTGTTATGGGTATCCATTGAGTGGTAATGTATATGTGTATTATGGGTATCCATTGAGTGGTAATGTATATGTGTGTTATGGGTATCCATTGAGTGGTAGTGTATATGTGTGTTATGGGTATCCATTGAGCGGTAATGTATATGTGTATTATGGGTATCCATTGAGTGGTAATGTATATGTGTGTTATAGGTATCCATTGAGTGGTAATGTATATGTGTATTATGGGTATCCATTGAGCGGTAATGTATATGTGTGTTATGGGTATCCATTGAGTGGTAATGTATATGTGTATTATGGGTATCCATTGACTGGTAATGTATATGTGTGCTATGGGTATCCATTGAGCGGTAATGTATATGTGTGTTATGGGTATCCATTGATTGGTATTGTATATGTGTGTTATAGGTATCCATTGAGCGGTAATGTATATGTGTCTTATGGGTATCCATTGATTGGTAATGTATATGTGTGTTATGGGTATCCATTGAGTGGTAATGTATATGTGTATTATGGGTATCCATTGAGTGGTAATGTATATGTGTGTTATGGGTATCCATTGAGTGGTAATGTATATGTGTGTTATGGGTATCCATTGAGCGGTAATGTATATGTGTGTTATGGGTATCCATTGAGTGGTAATGTATATGTGTATTATGGGTATCCATTGAGCGGTAATGTATATGTGTCTTATGGGTATCCATTGAGTGGTAATGTATATGTGTGTTATGGGTATCCATTGAGTGGTAATGTATATGTGTATAATGGGTATCCATTGAGTGGTAATGTATATGTGTGTTATGGGTATCCATTGAGTGGTAATGTATATGTGTATTATGGATATCCATTGAGTGGTAATGTATATGTGTGTTATGGGTATCCATTGAGTGGTAATGTATATGTGTATTATGGATATCCATTGAGTGGTAATGTATATGTGTGTTATGGGTATCCATTGAGCGGTAATGTATATGTGTATTATGGGTATCCATTGAGTGGTAATGTATATGTGTGTTATGGGTATCCATTGAGTGGTAATGTATATGTGTATTATGGGTATCCATTGAGAGGTAATGTATATGTGTCTTATGGGTATCCATTGAGTGGTAATGTATATGTGTGTTATGGGTATCCATTGAGTGGTAATGTATATGTGTATAATGGGTATCCATTGAGTGGTAATGTATATGTGTGTTATGGGTATCCATTGAGTGGTAATGTATATGTGTATTATGGTATCCATTGAGTGGTAATGTATATGTGTGCTATGGGTATCCATTGAGTGGTAATGTATATGTGTGTTATGGGTATCCATTGAGCGGTAATGTATATGTGTATTATAGGTATCCATTGAGAGGTAATGTATATGTGTGTTATGGGTATCCAGTGAGTGGTAATGTATATGTGTATTATGGGTATCCATTGAGCGGTAATGTATATGTGTGTTATGGGTATCCATTGAGTGGTAATGTATATGTGTGTTATGGGTATCCATTGAGTGGTAATGTATATGTGTATTATGGGTTTCCATTGAGTGGTAATGTATATGTGTGTTATGGGTATCCATTGAGTGGTAATGTATATGTGTTTTATGGGTATCCATTGAGCGGTAATGTATATGTGTGTTATGGGTATCCATTGAGTGGTAATGTATATGTGTGTTATGGGTATCCATTGAGTGGTAATGTATATGTGTATTATGGGTATCCATTGAGTGGTAATGTATATGTGTGTTATGGGTATCCATTGAGTGGTATTGTATATGTGTATTATGGGTATCCATTGAGTGGTAATGTATATGTGTGTTATGGGTATCCATTGAGTGGTAATGTATATGTGTTTTATGGGTATCCATTGAGCGGTAATGTATATGTGTGTTATGGGTATCCATTGAGTGGTAATGTATATGTGTGTTATGGGTATCCATTGAGTGGTAATGTATATGTGTATTATGGGTATCCGTTGAGTGGTAATGTATATGTGTATTATGGGTATCCATTGAGTGGTAATGTATATGTGTGTTATGGGTATCCATTGAGTGGTAATGTATGTGTGTTATGGGTATCCATTGAGTGGTAATGTATATGTGTGCTATGGGTATCCATTGAGTGGTAATGTATATGTGTGTTATGGGTATCCATTGAGTGGTAATGTATATGTGTGTTATGGGTATCCATTGAGTGGTAATGTATATGTGTATTATGGGTATCCATTGAGCGGTAATGTATATGTGTGTTATGGGTATCCATTGAGTGGTAATGTATATGTGTATTATGGGTATCCATTGAGTGGTAATGTATATGTGTGCTATGGGTATCCATTGAGCGGTAATGTATATGTGTGTTATGGGTATCCATTGATTGGTATTGTATATGTGTGTTATGGGTATTCATTGAGCGGTAATGTATATGTGTCTTATGGGTATCCATTGATTGGTAATGTATATGTGTGTTATGGGTATCCATTGAGTGGTAATGTATATGTGTGTTATGGGTATCCATTGAGTGGTAATGTATATGTGTGTTATGGGTATCCATTGAGTGGTAATGTATATGTGTGTTATGGGTATCCATTGAGCGGTAATGTATATGTGTGTTATGGGTATCCATTGAGTGGTAATGTATATGTGTATTATGGGTATCCATTGAGCGGTAATGTATATGTGTCTTATGGGTATCCATTGAGTGGTAATGTATATGTGTGTTATGGGTATCCATTGAGTGGTAATGTATATGTGTGTTATGGGTATCCATTGAGTGGTAATGTATATGTGTATTATGGGTATCCATTGAGTGGTAATGTATATGTGTGTTATGGGTATCCATTGAGTGGTAATGTATATGTGTGTTATGGGTATCCATTGAGCGGTAATGTATATGTGTATTATGGGTATCCATTGAGTGGTAATGTATATGTGTGTTATGGGTATCCATTTAGTGGTAATGTATATGTGTATTATGGGTATCCATTGAGCGGTAATGTATATGTGTGTTATGGGTATCCATTAAGTGGTAATGTATATGTGTGTTATGGGTATCCATTGAGTGGTAATGTATATGTGTATTATGGGTATCCATTGAATGGTAATGTATATGTGTGTTATGGGTATCCATTGAGTGGTAATGTATATGTGTATTATGGGTATTCATTGAGTGGTAATGTATATGTGTGTTATGGGTATCCATTGAGTGGTAATGTATATGTGTGTTATGGGTATCCATTGAGCGGTAATGTATATGTGTATTATGGGTATCCATTGAGTGGTAATGTATATGTGTGTTAAGGGTATCCATTGAGTGGTAATGTATATGTGTATTATGGGTATCCATTGAGTGGTAATGTATATGTGTGTTATGGGTATCCATTGAGTGGTAATGTATATGTGTGTTATGGGTATCCATTGAGCGGTAATGTATATGTGTGTTATGGGTATCCATTGAGTGGTAATGTATATGTGTGTTATGGGTATCCATTGAGTGGTAATGTATATGTGTATTATGGGTATCCGTTGAGTGGTAATGTATATGTGTATTATGGGTATCCATTGAGTGGTAATGTATATGTGTGTTATGGGTATCCATTGAGTGGTAATGTATATGTGTGTTATGGGTATCCATTGAGTGGTAATGTATATGTGTATTATGGGTATCCATTGAGTGGTAATGTATATGTGTATTATGGGTATCCATTGAGTGGTAATGTATATGTGTATTATGGGTATCCATTGAGTGGTAATGTATATGTGTATTATGGGTATCCATTGAGTGGTAATGTATATGTGTATTATGGGTATCCATTGAGTGGTAATGTATATGTGTATTATGGGTATCCATTGAGTGGTAATGTATATGTGTATTATGTGTATACATTGAGTGGTAATGTATATGTGTGGTATGGGTATCCATTGAGTGGTAATGTATATGTGTATTATGGGTATCCATTGAGTGGTAATGTATATGTGTATTATGGGTATCCATTGAGTGGTAATGTATATGTGTATTATGTGTATACATTGAGTGGTAATTTATATGTGTGTTATGGGTATCCATTGAATGGTAATGTATATGTTTATTATGGGTATCCATTGAGTGGTAATGTATATGTGTGTTATGGGTATCCATTGAGTGATAATGTATATGTGTATCATGGGTATCCATTGAGTGGTAATTTATATGTGTATTATGTGTATACATTGAGTGGTAATGTATATGTGTATTATGGGTATTCATTTTACAGATATTTCTACTATTTTACTATTATATTTTGGAACTGTTCCAACAGTGTCGTATTTTTTTCTATTTTACATTTTATTCTATTTCTAGTTTTGTGTTGATGGGAGAAATGTAAATAAGGCTATACGCAGATTTTCTTTAAAGCTAAATGACAAGAACTAGGTTACATATAATAATTACAGGACAGAATGGATAAAATTAGGACATGCTTGTATTATTAAAACGGTCTACGACTCCCCGCTAGCTTGCTCATTAGGGGCTCCTGCAAGCTGTCTTTTTCAAGTTTTTTGCCCAAGAGTGTCATTACCCTTATTCTCCATACACCAGGCAACCATTTGTGTTCAGATCTAAGGGTGAATTTGTACTTAAAACATTAGAAGTTATCTTTGAAGACAGCACTACGTGACGTCAGAAGTAACATACTAGACCTAATTTAATGGCCTGGCTATGAAAGCAGTATAAGTTAATGGGTTGATACTTACGTTATTGTTACAACCGTCATCAGTAAGGATTATCAACAGTAGATCCATTATTCGGCGTAATCCTTAATGTATTTTATAAATCGTATAATGAAATAAATGCAATTTAACACGAACAACCGAAATATCAACTTTTATTGTAATTTAAGCTAATTGTGTTGTTTTTCTGTAATATTAATGGGTCACAATTGCAGTCTTTACCATTACAATTGTAAAAGTTGTCGGATAATGACGCAACTATCTAAAACGAGACTGGAAAAGCCCATCCGATATTGAAGCTAGAGAATATATAACTATTGTGTAGTTATTGCATTGTTTGGTAGGGGGGGTTGCTTGGCTTGTGCTATGTGAACATGAAATTGTTTATTATTAGTAACAGAAAACGGATGTATTTAAGTGGTTATATAACCCCTTCACAAATCATCCAACGACATATTACTTAATTATACATCCTCGTGATTCAGATAAAGGTCAACATTACACATGTCTCATTAATAATATGTAGAGGGAACACTGTAAAAATCACAATACGGATAGATCCCGGGTGATAGAAATAGAACTTAGATTTTCCTCTTTATGTTACATTCTCTACTACTGAGGGTTGGATGCCCGCTGGCTGTCGTCCTATAATTTGAGATGTCCAAGAACCAGAATGTCTTGAGAATATTCTTTAAAAGCAAATTACATGTCGTTTTTTATGTAACATCGTCGATACTAAAAGATCATTCGATTCGTAATAAAAGCGTAGTTATCTAATTTAGTGCGCACGACACGTTTCTGGGACCTTCGTCATGTACGATAACCTTCGTCATGTACGATAACCTTCGTCATGTACGTTTAAAGTCTAAAGATTGGAAAACCAATAAAATGAAAAAGAAAACATACCACACCGTAGGAATAGTTCCAAAATTTTAATAGAAAAATCGTAAAAAGAGTCAAAATCGATATTTCTAACACACTAAAACATTACCGCTCACTTTCCTAGCTTGGTGAAAGCACTTCAATAAAAGAAGTTGTCATATGTGTAACATTAGTTATATTATAGAGATCTGATGGCCCCAAGCATCATCGAAATATTAAATAGTACACAAGGCCATCGTTATTGATAATAGTTTATCCTGTTTATAAGACATCTCGAGGTGTTACTCGTAATCAAGTCCGTTCAAAGTCTTGTCGGTGATAAATTTGATAATAGTTTATACTGTTTATAAGACACCCCGAGATGTTACTCGTAATCAAGTCCGTTCAAAGTCTTGTCGGTGAAAAACTTGATAATAGTTTATACTGTTTATAAGACATCCCGAGGTGTTACTCGTTATCAAGTCCGTTAAATTCATGTCGGTGATAAACTTGATAAGTCTACACTGTTTATAAGACACCTCGAGGTGTTACTCGTAATCAAGTCCGTTCAATTCTTGTCGGTGATAAACTTGATAATAGTTTATACTGTTTATAAGACACCTCGAGGTATTACTCGCAATCAAGTCCGTTCAAAGTCTTGTCGGTGATAAACTTGATAATAGCCTATACTGTTTATAAGACACCTCGAGGTGTTACTCGTATTCAAGTCCGTTCAAAATCTTGTCGGTGATAAACTTGATAATAGTTTATACTGTTTATAGGACACCTCGAGGTGTTATTCGTAATCAAGTCCGTTCAAAGTCTTGTCGGTGATAAACTTGATAATAGTTTATACTGTTTATAAGACACCCCGAGGTGTTACTCCTTATCAAGTCCGTTCAAAGTCTTGTCGGTGATAAACTTGATAATAGTTTATACTGTTAATAGGACATCTCGAGGTGTTACTCGTAATCAAGTCCGTTCAAAGTCTTGTCGGTGATAAATTTGATAATATTCGATACTGTTTATAAGTCACCTCGAGATGTTACTCGTAATCAAGTCCGTTCAAAGTCTTGTCGGTGATAAACTTGATAATAGTCTATACTGTTTATAAGACACCTCGAGGTGTTACTCGTAATCAAGTCCGTTCAATTCTTGTCGGTGATAAACTTGATAATAGTTTATACTGTTTATAAGACACCTCGAGGTATTATTCGTAATCAAGTCCGTTCAAAGTCTTGTCGGTGATAAACTTCATAATAGCCTATACTGTTTATAAGACACCTCGAGGAGTTACTCGTATTCAAGTCCGTTCAAAATCTTGTCGGTGATAAACTTGATAATAGTTTATACTGTTTATTGGACACCTCGAGGTGTTATTCGTAATCAAGTCCGTTCAAAGTCTTGTCGGTGATAAACTTGATCATAGTCTATACTGTTTATAAGACACCTCGAGGTGTTACTCGTAATCAAGTCCGTTCAAAATCTTGTCGGTGAAAAACTTGATAATAGTTTATACTGTTTATAAGACACCCCGAGGTGTTACTCGTTATCAAGTCCGTTAAATTCATGTCGGTGATAAACTTGATAAGTCTACACTGTTTATAAGACACCTCGAGGTGTTACTCGTAATCAAGTCCGTTCAATTCTTGTCGGTGATAAACTTGATAATAGTTTATACTGTTTATAAGACACCTCGAGGTATTACTCGCAATCAAGTCCGTTCAAAGTCTTGTCGGTGATAAACTTGATAATAGCCTATACTGTTTATAAGACACCTCGAGGTGTTACTCGTATTCAAGTCCGTTCAAAATCTTGTCGGTGATAAACTTGATAATAGTTTATACTGTTTATAGGACACCTCGAGGTGTTATTCGTAATCAAGTCCGTTCAAAGTCTTGTCGGTGATAAACTTGATAATAGCTTATACTGTTTATAAGACACCTCGAGGTGTTACTCCTTATCAAGTCCGTTCAAAGTCTTGTCGGTGATAAACTTGATAATAGTTTATACTGTTTATAGGACATCTCGAGGTGTTACTCGTAATCAAGTCCGTTCAAAGTCTTGTCGGTGATAAATTTGATAATATTCGATACTGTTTATAAGTCACCTCGAGATGTTACTCGTAATCAAGTCCGTTCAAAGTCTTGTCGGTGATAAACTTGATAATAGTCTATACTGTTTATAAGACACCTCGAGGTGTTACTCGTAATCAAGTCCGTTCAATTCTTGTCGGTGATAAACTTGATAATAGTTTATACTGTTTATAAGACACCTCGAGGTATTACTCGTAATCAAGTCCGTTCAAAGTCTTGTCGGTGATAAACTTGATAATAGACTATACTCTTTATAAGACACCTTGAGGTGTTACTCGTATTCAAGTCCGTTCAAAATCTTGTCGGTGATAAACTTGATAATAGTTTATACTGTTTATTGGACACCTCGAGGTGTTATTCGTAATCAAGTCCGTTCAAAGTCTTGTCGGTGATAAACTTGATAATAGTTTATACTGTTTATAAGACACCCCGAGGTGTTACTCGTTATCAAGTCCGTTCAAAGTCTTGTCGGTGATAAACTTGATAATAGTTTATACTGTTAATAGGACATCTCGAGGTGTTACTCGTAATCAAGTCCGTTCAAAGTCTTGCCGGTGATAAACTTGATAATAGTCGATACTGTTTATAAGTCAACTCGAGGTGTTACTCGTAATCAAGTCCGTTCAAAGTCTTGTCGGTGATAAACTTGATAATAGTCTATACTGTTTATAAGACACCCCGAGGTGTTACTCGTAATCAAGTCCGTTCAAAGTCTTGTCGGTGATAAACTTGATAATAGTTTATACTGTTTATAGGACACCTCGAGGTGTTACTCGTAATCAAGTCCATTCAAAGTCTTGTCGGTGATAAACTTGATAATAGTCTATACTGTTTATAAGTCAACTCGAGGTGTTACTCGTAATCAAGTCCGTTCAAAGTCTTGTCGGTGATAAACTTGATAATAGTTTATACTGTTTATAAGTCAACTCGAGGTGTTACTCGTAACCAAGTCCGTTCAAAGTATTGTCGGTGATTTTAAACTTGATAATAGTTTATACTGTTTATAAGACACCCCGAGGTGTTACTCGTTATCAAGTCCGTTCAAAGTCTTGTCGGTGATAAACTTGATAATAGTCTATACTGTTTATAAGACACCCCGAGGTGTTACTCGTTATCAAGTCCGTTCAAAGTCTTGTCGGTGATAAACTTCATAATAGTTTATACTGTTTATAGGACACCTCGAGGTGTTACTCGTAATCAAGTCCGTTCAAAGTCTTGTCGGTGATAAACTTGATAATAGTCTATACTGTTTATAAGACACCTCAAGGTGTTACTCGTAATCAAGTCCATTCAAAGCCTTGTCGGTGATAAACTTGATAATAGTCTATACTCTTTATAAGACACCTCGAGGTGTTACTCGTAATCAAGTCCGTTCAATTCTTGTCGGTGATAAACTTGATAATAGTTTATACTGTTTATAGGACACCTCGAGGTGTTATTCGTAATCAAGTCCGTTCAAAGTCTTGTCGGTGATAAACTTGATAATAGTTTATACTGTTTATAAGACACCCCGAGGTGTTACTCGTTATCAAGTCCGTTCAAAGTCTTGTCGGTGATAAACTTGATAATAGTTTATACTGTTTATAGGACATCTCGAGGTGTTACTCGTAATCAAGTCCGTTCAAAGTCTTGTCGGTAATAAACTTGATAATAGTCGATACTGTTTATAAGTCAACTCGAGGTGTTACTCGTAATCAAGTCCGTTCAAAGTCTTGTCGGTGATAAACTTGATAATAGTCTATACTGTTTATTAGACACCCCGAGGTGTTACTCGTAATCAAGTCCGTTCAAAGTCTTGTCGGTGATAAACTTGATAATAGTCTATACTGTTTATAAGTCAACTCGAGGTGTTACTCGTAATCAAGTCCGTTCAAAGTCTTGTCGGTGATAAACTTGATAATAGTTTATACTGTTTATAAGACACCCCGAGGTGTTACTCGTAATCAAGTTCGTTCAAAGTCTTGTCGGTGATAAACTTGATAATAGTCTATACTGTTTATAAGACACGTCATGGTGTTACTCGAAATCAAGTCCGTTTAAAGTCTTGTCGGTGATAAACTTGATAATAGTTTATACTGTTTATAAGTCAACTCGAGGTGTTACTCGTAATCAAGTCCGTTCAAAGTATTGTCGGCGATAAACTTGATAATAGTTTATACTGTTTATAAGTCAACTCGAGGTGTTACTCGTAACCAAGTCCGTTCAAAGTATTGTCGGTGATAAACTTGATAATAGTTTATACTGTTTATAAGACACCCCGAGGTGTTACTCGTTATCAAGTCCGTTAAATTCATGTCGGTGATAAACTTGATAAGTCTACACTGTTTATAAGACACCTCGAGGTGTTACTCGTAATCAAGTCCGTTCAATTCTTGTCGGTGATAAACTTGATAATAGTTTATACTGTTTATAAGACACCTCGAGGTATTACTCGCAATCAAGTCCGTTCAAAGTCTTGTCGGTGATAAACTTGATAATAGCCTATACTGTTTAT
Source organism: Bathymodiolus septemdierum (assembly GCA_963383655.1). Classification (NCBI taxonomy): domain Eukaryota; kingdom Metazoa; phylum Mollusca; class Bivalvia; order Mytilida; family Modiolidae; genus Bathymodiolus; species Bathymodiolus septemdierum. The sequence continues at coordinate 88,562,477 of OY726521.1, read as the reverse complement.
AAGACACCTCGAGGTGTTACTCGTATTCAAGTCCGTTCAATTCTTGTCGGTGATAAACTTGATAATAGTTTATACTGTTTATAGGACACCTCGAGGTGTTATTCGTAATCAAGTCCGTTCAAAGTCTTGTCGGTGATAAACTTGATAATAGTTTATACTGTTTATAAGACACCCCGAGGTGTTACTCCTTATCAAGTCCGTTCAAAGTCTTGTCGGTGATAAACTTGATAATAGTTTATACTGTTTATAGGACATCTCGAGGTGTTACTCGTAATCAAGTCCGTTCAAAGTCTTGTCGGTGATAAATTTGATAATATTCGATACTGTTTATAAGTCACCTCGAGATGTTACTCGTAATCAAGTCCGTTCAAAGTCTTGTCGGTGATAAACTTGATAATAGTCTATACTGTTTATAAGAAACCTCGAGGTGTTACTCGTAATCAAGTCCGTTCAAAGTCTTGTCGGTGATAAACTTGATAATAGTCTATACTGTTTATAAGTCAACTCGAGGTGTTACTCGTAATCAAGTCCGTTCAAAGTCTTGTCGGTGATACACTTGATAATAGTTTATACTGTTTATAAGACACCCCGAGGTGTTACTCGTTATCAAGTCCGTTCAAAGTCTTGTCGGTGATAAACTTCATAATAGTTTATACTGTTTATAGGACACCTCGAGGTGTTACTCGTAATCAAGTCCGTTCAAAGTCTTGTCGGTGATAAACTTGATAATAGTCTATACTGTTTATAAGACACCTCAAGGTGTTACTCGTAATCAAGTCCATTCAAAGCCTTGTCGGTGATAAACTTGATAATAGTCTATACTCTTTATAAGACACCTCGAGGTGTTACTCGTAATCAAGTCCGTTCAATTCTTGTCGGTGATAAACTTGATAATAGTTTATACTGTTTATAGGACACCTCGAGGTGTTATTCGTAATCAAGTCCGTTCAAAGTCTTGTCGGTGATAAACTTGATAATAGTTTATACTGTTTATAAGACACCCCGAGGTGTTACTCGTTATCAAGTCCGTTCAAAGTCTTGTCGGTGATAAACTTGATAATAGTTTATACTGTTTATAGGACATCTCGAGGTGTTACTCGTAATCAAGTCCGTTCAAAGTCTTGTCGGTAATAAACTTGATAATAGTCGATACTGTTTATAAGTCAACTCGAGGTGTTACTCGTAATCAAGTCCGTTCAAAGTCTTGTCGGTGATAAACTTGATAATAGTCTATACTGTTTATTAGACACCCCGAGGTGTTACTCGTAATCAAGTCCGTTCAAAGTCTTGTCGGTGATAAACTTGATAATAGTCTATACTGTTTATAAGTCAACTCGAGGTGTTACTCGTAATCAAGTCCGTTCAAAGTCTTGTCGGTGATAAACTTGATAATAGTTTATACTGTTTATAAGACACCCCGAGGTGTTACTCGTAATCAAGTTCGTTCAAAGTCTTGTCGGTGATAAACTTGATAATAGTCTATACTGTTTATAAGACACGTCATGGTGTTACTCGAAATCAAGTCCGTTTAAAGTCTTGTCGGTGATAAACTTGATAATAGTTTATACTGTTTATAAGTCAACTCGAGGTGTTACTCGTAATCAAGTCCGTTCAAAGTATTGTCGGCGATAAACTTGATAATAGTTTATACTGTTTATAAGTCAACTCGAGGTGTTACTCGTAACCAAGTCCGTTCAAAGTATTGTCGGTGATAAACTTGATAATAGTTTATACTGTTTATAAGACACCCCGAGGTGTTACTCGTTATCAAGTCCGTTAAATTCATGTCGGTGATAAACTTGATAAGTCTACACTGTTTATAAGACACCTCGAGGTGTTACTCGTAATCAAGTCCGTTCAATTCTTGTCGGTGATAAACTTGATAATAGTTTATACTGTTTATAAGACACCTCGAGGTATTACTCGCAATCAAGTCCGTTCAAAGTCTTGTCGGTGATAAACTTGATAATAGCCTATACTGTTTATAAGACACCTCGAGGTGTTACTCGTATTCAAGTCCGTTCAATTCTTGTCGGTGATAAACTTGATAATAGTTTATACTGTTTATAGGACACCTCGAGGTGTTATTCGTAATCAAGTCCGTTCAAAGTCTTGTCGGTGATAAACTTGATAATAGTTTATACTGTTTATAAGACACCCCGAGGTGTTACTCCTTATCAAGTCCGTTCAAAGTCTTGTCGGTGATAAACTTGATAATAGTTTATACTGTTTATAGGACATCTCGAGGTGTTACTCGTAATCAAGTCCGTTCAAAGTCTTGTCGGTGATAAATTTGATAATATTCGATACTGTTTATAAGTCACCTCGAGATGTTACTCGTAATCAAGTCCGTTCAAAGTCTTGTCGGTGATAAACTTGATAATAGTCTATACTGTTTATAAGAAACCTCGAGGTGTTACTCGTAATCAAGTCCGTTCAAAGTCTTGTCGGTGATAAACTTGATAATAGTCTATACTGTTTATAAGTCAACTCGAGGTGTTACTCGTAATCAAGTCCGTTCAAAGTCTTGTCGGTGATAAACTTGATAATAGTTTATACTGTTTATAAGACACCCCGAGGTGTTACTCGTAATCAAGTTCGTTCAAAGTCTTGTCGGTGATAAACTTGATAATAGTCTATACTGTTTATAAGACACGTCATGGTGTTACTCGAAATCAAGTCCGTTTAAAGTCTTGTCGGTGATAAACTTGATAATAGTTTATACTGTTTATAAGTCAACTCGAGGTGTTACTCGTAATCAAGTCCGTTCAAAGTATTGTCGGCGATAAACTTGATAATAGTTTATACTGTTTATAAGTCAACTCGAGGTGTTACTCGTAACCAAGTCCGTTCAAAGTATTGTCGGTGATAAACTTGATAATAGTTTATACTGTTTATAAGACACCCCGAGGTGTTACTCGTTATCAAGTCCGTTAAATTCATGTCGGTGATAAACTTGATAAGTCTACACTGTTTATAAGACACCTCGAGGTGTTACTCGTAATCAAGTCCGTTCAATTCTTGTCGGTGATAAACTTGATAATAGTTTATACTGTTTATAAGACACCTCGAGGTATTACTCGCAATCAAGTCCGTTCAAAGTCTTGTCGGTGATAAACTTGATAATAGCCTATACTGTTTATAAGACACCTCGAGGTGTTACTCGTATTCAAGTCCGTTCAAAATCTTGTCGGTGATAAACTTGATAATAGTTTATACTGTTTATAGGACACCTCGAGGTGTTATTCGTAATCAAGTCCGTTCAAAGTCTTGTCGGTGATAAACTTGATAATAGTTTATACTGTTTATAAGACACCCCGAGGTGTTACTCCTTATCAAGTCCGTTCAAAGTCTTGTCGGTGATAAACTTGATAATAGTCTATACTGTTTATAAGACACGTCATGGTGTTACTCGAAATCAAGTCCGTTTAAAGTCTTGTCGGTGATAAACTTGATAATAGTTTATACTGTTTATAAGTCAACTCGAGGTGTTACTCGTAATCAAGTCCGTTCAAAGTATTGTCGGCGATAAACTTGATAATAGTTTATACTGTTTATAAGTCAACTCGAGGTGTTACTCGTAACCAAGTCCGTTCAAAGTATTGTCGGTGATAAACTTGATAATAGTTTATACTGTTTATAAGACACCCCGAGGTGTTACTCGTTATCAAGTCCGTTAAATTCATGTCGGTGATAAACTTGATAAGTCTACACTGTTTATAAGACACCTCGAGGTGTTACTCGTAATCAAGTCCGTTCAATTCTTGTCGGTGATAAACTTGATAATAGTTTATACTGTTTATAAGACACCTCGAGGTATTACTCGCAATCAAGTCCGTTCAAAGTCTTGTCGGTGATAAACTTGATAATAGCCTATACTGTTTATAAGACACCTCGAGGTGTTACTCGTATTCAAGTCCGTTCAAAATCTTGTCGGTGATAAACTTGATAATAGTTTATACTGTTTATAGGACACCTCGAGGTGTTATTCGTAATCAAGTCCGTTCAAAGTCTTGTCGGTGATAAACTTGATAATAGTTTATACTGTTTATAAGACACCCCGAGGTGTTACTCGTTATCAAGTCCGTTCAAAGTCTTGTCGGTGATAAACTTGATAATAGTTTATACTGTTTATAGGACATCTCGAGGTGTTACTCGTAATCAAGTCCGTTCAAAGTCTTGTCGGTGATAAATTTGATAATATTCGATACTGTTTATAAGTCACCTCGAGATGTTACTCGTAATCAAGTCCGTTCAAAGTCTTGTCGGTGATAAACTTGATAATAGTCTATACTGTTTATAAGACACCTCGAGGTGTTACTCGTAATCAAGTCCGTTCAATTCTTGTCGGTGATAAACTTGATAATAGTCTATACTGTTTATAAGACACCTCGAGGTATTACTCGTAATCAAGTCCGTTCAAAGTCTTGTCGGTGATAAACTTGATAATTGCCTATACTGTTTATAAGACACCTCGAGGTGTTACTCGTATTCAAGTCCGTTCAAAATCTTGCCGGTGATAAACTTGATAATAGTTTATACTGTTTATAGGACACCCCGAGGTGTTACTCGTTATCAAGTCCGTTCAAAGTCTTGTCGGTGATAAACTTGATAATAGTCTATACTGTTTATAAGTTAACTCGAGGTGTTACTCGTAATCAAGTCCGTTTAAAGTCTTGTCGGTGATAAACTTGATAATAGTCTATACTGTTTATAAGTCAACTCGAGGTGTTACTCGTAATCAAGTCCGTTGAAAGTCTTGTCGGTGATAAACTTGATAATAGTTTATACTGTTTATAAGTCAACTCGAGGTGTTACTCGTAACCAAGTCCGTTCAAAGTATTGTCGGTGATTTTAAACTTGATAATAGTTTATACTGTTTATAAGACACCCCAAGGTGTTACTCGTTATCAAGTCCGTTCAAAGTCTTGTCGGTGATAAACTTGATAATAGTCTATACTGTTTATAAGACACCCCGAGGTGTTACTCGTTATCAAGTCCGTTCAAAGTCTTGTCGGTGATAAACTTCATAATAGTTTATACTGTTTATAGGACACCTCGAGGTGTTACTCGTAATCAAGTCCGTTCAAAGTCTTGTCGGTGATAAACTTGATAATAGTCTATACTGTTTATAGGACACCTCGAGGTGTTACTCGTAATCAAGTCCGTTCAAAGCCTTGTCGGTGATAAACTTGATAATAGTCTATACTCTTTATAAGACACCTCGAGGTGTTACTCGTAATCAAGTCCGTTCAATTCTTGTCGGTGATAAACTTGATAATAGTTTATACTGTTTATAGGACACCTCGAGGTGTTATTCGTAATCAAGTCCGTTCAACGTCTTGTCGGTGATAAACTTGATAATAGTTTATACTGTTTATAAGAAACCCCGAGGTGTTACTCGTTATCAAGTCCGTTCAAAGTCTTGTCGGTGATAAACTTGATAATAGTTTATACTGTTTATAGGACATCTCGAGGTGTTACTCGTAATCAAGTCCGTTCAAAGTCTTGTCGGTAATAAGCTTGATAATAGTCGATACTGTTTATAAGTCAACTCGAGGTGTTACTCGTAATCAAGTCCGTTCAAAGTCTTGTCGGTGATAAACTTGATAATAGTCTATACTGTTTATTAGACACCCCGAGGTGTTACTCGTAATCAAGTCCGTTCAAAGTCTTGTCGGTGATAAACTTGATAATAGTCTATACTGTTTATAAGTCAACTCGAGGTGTTACTCGTAATCAAGTCCGTTCAAAGTCTTGTCGGTGATAAACTTGATAATAGTTTATACTGTTTATAAGACACCCCGAGGTGTTACTCCTTATCAAGTCCGTTCAAAGTCTTGTCGGTGATAAACTTGATAATAGTCTATACTGTTTATAAGACACGTCATGGTGTTACTCGAAATCAAGTCCGTTTAAAGTCTTGTCGGTGATAAACTTGATAATAGTTTATACTGTTTATAAGTCAACTCGAGGTGTTACTCGTAATCAAGTCCGTTCAAAGTATTGTCGGCGATAAACTTGATAATAGTTTATACTGTTTATAAGTCAACTCGAGGTGTTACTCGTAACCAAGTCCGTTCAAAGTATTGTCGGTGATAAACTTGATAATAGTTTATACTGTTTATAAGACACCCCGAGGTGTTACTCGTTATCAAGTCCGTTAAATTCATGTCGGTGATAAACTTGATAAGTCTACACTGTTTATAAGACACCTCGAGGTGTTACTCGTAATCAAGTCCGTTCAATTCTTGTCGGTGATAAACTTGATAATAGTTTATACTGTTTATAAGACACCTCGAGGTATTACTCGCAATCAAGTCCGTTCAAAGTCTTGTCGGTGATAAACTTGATAATAGCCTATACTGTTTATAAGACACCTCGAGGTGTTACTCGTATTCAAGTCCGTTCAAAATCTTGTCGGTGATAAACTTGATAATAGTTTATACTGTTTATAGGACACCTCGAGGTGTTATTCGTAATCAAGTCCGTTCAAAGTCTTGTCGGTGATAAACTTGATAATAGTTTATACTGTTTATAAGACACCCCGAGGTGTTACTCCTTATCAAGTCCGTTCAAAGTCTTGTCGGTGATAAACTTGATAATAGTTTATACTGTTTATAGGACATCTCGAGGTGTTACTCGTAATCAAGTCCGTTCAAAGTCTTGTCGGTGATAAATTTGATAATATTCGATACTGTTTATAAGTCACCTCGAGATGTTACTCGTAATCAAGTCCGTTCAAAGTCTTGTCGGTGATAAACTTGATAATAGTCTATACTGTTTATAAGACACCTCGAGGTGTTACTCGTAATCAAGTCCGTTCAATTCTTGTCGGTGATAAACTTGATAATAGTCTATACTGTTTATAAGACACCTCGAGGTATTACTCGTAATCAAGTCCGTTCAAAGTCTTGTCGGTGATAAACTTGATAATTGCCTATACTGTTTATAAGACACCTCGAGGTGTTACTCGTATTCAAGTCCGTTCAAAATCTTGCCGGTGATAAACTTGATAATAGTTTATACTGTTTATAGGACACCCCGAGGTGTTACTCGTTATCAAGTCCGTTCAAAGTCTTGTCGGTGATAAACTTGATAATAGTCTATACTGTTTATAAGTTAACTCGAGGTGTTACTCGTAATCAAGTCCGTTTAAAGTCTTGTCGGTGATAAACTTGATAATAGTCTATACTGTTTATAAGTCAACTCGAGGTGTTACTCGTAATCAAGTCCGTTGAAAGTCTTGTCGGTGATAAACTTGATAATAGTTTATACTGTTTATAAGTCAACTCGAGGTGTTACTCGTAACCAAGTCCGTTCAAAGTATTAGTGGTGATTTTAAACTTGATAATAGTTTATACTGTTTATAAGACACCCCGAGGTGTTACTCGTTATCAAGTCCGTTCAAAGTCTTGTCGGTGATAAACTTGATAATAGTCTATACTGTTTATAAGACACCCCGAGGTGTTACTCGTTATCAAGTCCGTTCAAAGTCTTGTCGGTGATAAACTTCATAATAGTTTATACTGTTTATAGGACACCTCGAGGTGTTACTCGTAATCAAGTCCGTTCAAAGTCTTGTCGGTGATAAACTTGATAATAGTCTATACTGTTTATAGGACACCTCGAGGTGTTACTCGTAATCAAGTCCGTTCAAAGTCTTGTCGGTAATAAACTTGATAATAGTCTATACTCTTTATAAGACACCTCGAGGTGTTACTCGTAATCAAGTCCGTTCAATTCTTGTCGGTGATAAACTTGATAATAGTTTATACTGTTTATAGGACACCTCGAGGTGTTATTCGTAATCAAGTCCGTTCAACGTCTTGTCGGTGATAAACTTGATAATAGTTTATACTGTTTATAAGAAACCCCGAGGTGTTACTCGTTATCAAGTCCGTTCAAAGTCTTGTCGGTGATAAACTTGATAATAGTTTATACTGTTTATAGGACATCTCGAGGTGTTACTCGTAATCAAGTCCGTTCAAAGTCTTGTCGGTAATAAGCTTGATAATAGTCGATACTGTTTATAAGTCAACTCGAGGTGTTACTCGTAATCAAGTCCGTTCAAAGTCTTGTCGGTGATAAACTTGATAATAGTCTATACTGTTTATTAGACACCCCGAGGTGTTACTCGTAATCAAGTCCGTTCAAAGTCTTGTCGGTGATAAACTTGATAATAGTCTATACTGTTTATAAGTCAACTCGAGGTGTTACTCGTAATCAAGTCCGTTCAAAGTCTTGTCGGTGATAAACTTGATAATAGTTTATACTGTTTATAGGACACCCCGAGGTGTTACTCGTAATCAAGTTCGTTCAAAGTCTTGTCGGTGATAAACTTGATAATAGTCTATACTGTTTATAAGACACGTCATGGTGTTACTCGAAATCAAGTCCGTTTAAAGTCTTGTCGGTGATAAACTTGATAATAGTTTATACTGTTTATAAGTCAACTCGAGGTGTTACTCGTAATCAAGTCCGTTCAAAGTATTGTCGGCGATAAACTTGATAATAGTTTATACTGTTTATAAGTCAACTCGAGGTGTTACTCGTAACCAAGTCCGTTCAAAGTATTGTCGGTGATAAACTTGATAATAGTTTATACTGTTTATAAGACACCCCGAGGTGTTACTCGTTATCAAGTCCGTTAAATTCATGTCGGTGATAAACTTGATAAGTCTACACTGTTTATAAGACACCTCGAGGTGTTACTGGTAATCAAGTCCGTTCAATTCTTGTCGGTGATAAACTTGATAATAGTTTATACTGTTTATAAGACACCTCGAGGTATTACTCGCAATCAAGTCCGTTCAACGTCTTGTCGGTGATAAACTTGATAATAGCCTATACTGTTTATAAGACACCTCGAGGTGTTACTCGTATTCAAGTCCGTTCAAAATCTTGTCGGTGATAAACTTGATAATAGTTTATACTGTTTATAGGACACCTCGAGGTGTTATTCGTAATCAAGTCCGTTCAAAGTCTTGTCGGTGATAAACTTGATAATAGTTTATACTGTTTATAAGACACCCCGAGGTGTTACTCCTTATCAAGTCCGTTCAAAGTCTTGTCGGTGATAAACTTGATAATAGTTTATACTGTTTATAGGACATCTCGAGGTGTTACTCGTAATCAAGTCCCTTCAAAGTCTTGTCGGTGATAAATTTGATAATATTCGATACTGTTTATAAGTCACCTCGAGATGTTACTCGTAATCAAGTCCGTTCAAAGTCTTGTCGGTGATAAACTTGATAATAATCTATACTGTTTATAAGACACCTCGAGGTGTTACTCGTAATCAAGTCCGTTCAATTCTTGTCGGTGATAAACTTGATAATAGTCTATACTGTTTATAAGACACCTCGAGGTATTACTCGTAATCAAGTCCGTTCAAAGTCTTGTCGGTGATAAACTTGATAATAGCCTATACTGTTTATAAGACACCTCGAGGTGTTACTCGCATTCAAGTCCGTTCAAAATCTTGCCGGTGATAAACTTGATAATAGTTTATACTGTTTATAGGACACCCCGAGGTGTTACTCGTTATCAAGTCCGTTCAAAGTCTTGTCGGTGATAAACTTGATAATAGTCTATACTGTTTATAAGTTAACTCGAGGTGTTACTCGTAATCAAGTCCGTTTAAAGTCTTGTCGGTGATAAACTTGATAATAGTTTATACTGTTTATATGACACCCCGAGGTGTTACTCGTTATCAAGTCCGTTCAAAGTCTTGTCGGTGATAAGCTTGATAATACTTTATACTGTTCGCTGTCGTTGATAACAACCAAAAATGCAACCTATGCATTAAAAATATAATAGTATATAGAGAGACAATATTTGCTAACGAAACCGTGACGCCATTTTGATTTATATAATATATATCTTTGTCAACCTCTCCATCATGGAAAGTGTCACATGCATGGTATAATTCCATTGAGAGAGAAAGAAAAAAACTTTTTCGACAAAGAATTTTTCTATTCTACTGTTTTAACGAAAACATTTTCCTACCGTCAATAACGAATTCACAATAAATCAGTGATGTGTCAAAATACACATATATCCAATTACTCTCACACATAAGGAAGTTAAATAACGCTGTGTAAATTATCACAGTTATGAAGTGTCCCGGCAATGTATAGTAAATAATATTTTTCATCAATGTGTATATAGCACAGGCACTTGTTTCTGGTATTTTTTTTTTTACCTAGATACTATATATACCACAAGGTACGTAACCATTCATTTGTAAAAGATCTAGGTCATTGCGATTTTTGCGTTTTTTTCAACTCGACGGACGCCAGCATGGAGGAATGGCTTACATCATCTGAAACTACGATAATTTATCTACAAAATGATGTATAAAACACCTACCTTTGCTGAACCTCAACAATGCAATAGACCTTTTTCCACGGGTCAGTTATCAGCTTTCATCATCCAGTTGGTCACCTGGCAAGTTATATCCCTCAGTGAATGAAAAGTTCAAGATCGAACTCAGGTAAAGTATTTGATTGGTCGAAGTTTCTCATTACATTTAGCAAGCTGGAATTCTAAAGTTTATTTTTATAATTTTTCATCAAAATGGAGAAGATGCAAAAAGAAACATGTGATGCTGTATTAATTTTCCCTCCTATAAGACTTTCAGTCCTGTTGATATACTTCAGGGAAAAATCCCGAGGTTGTATAGAAAGTTCACACATTTTTGAATTCTAAGAATAGCCACAGATTTGCATTCAAACTACACTTTTATTCTAAGAAATTAAAACACTTTTATTAATTTTTTTTATTGGAATGCAATATATATAATTTTCTAACATCTCAGTATTTTTTTATAGCATTTTTATTACAACTTATCTTATTTTTTCTTTCACTGCGGGGTAGACCTTGCCAGGTGACCAACTGGATGATGAAAGCTGATAACTGACCCGTGGAAAAAGGTCTGTTGCATTGTTGAGGTTCAGCAAAGATAGGTGTTTTATACATCATTTTGTAGATAAATTATCGTAGTTTCAGATGATGTAGGCCATTCCTCCATGCTGGCGTCCGTCGAGTTGAAAAAACGCGAAAATCGCGATGACCTAGATTTTTTACAAATGAACGGTTACGTATCTTGTGGTATATATAGTATCTAGGTAATTTTTTTTACCAAAAACAAGTGCCTGTGGTATATAGTGAAGAATTTGTCATTGTAGTAAAATAAAACATACTCCATGCTCAATAGCTACAATTTGTTTACGTAAGTTGTGCACCGTAGCAAAGCTATTATTTACGGATTCTGTTTACCCCCGTGGTATCTTCAAACTCTTCTTGTAGATAATAAAATGAAAAACAAAAAAATATCACTGTCAGAACAATTATCAAAATTGTAAAAAGACGCAAAATCGAGACCCCTAGCAAAAAATATATTTGTTAGAAAAAGTTTTCAAAACAGTTCAGAAGATCAGTAGCAATTTTGACCAGTCTATCTTCAATTACATGTTCTTTTCATTAATGGCGTCAAAAACGACCGTTAATTCAACAAATACAAATCCTTGACAGCTGTGTGTTATAGTCCCTTGTATAGAAAGATCATCTACAAAACTGTAGTGTGTCCGTTGATAGATAAAACCTATATGTGCGAGAAGAACAACTCGTATTTACGAGTGCCTCCTGTTGGGAGGTCAGGCCCCTTTTACGTAAACAATTTCAACTTCCAATAGTAACTGACAAATGCTATGACCTATGGTTGGGTTAGAGCTATGGTCTTGAACGTCACTTTCAACATTATTTCAGTTATATTGTGGCGGTCAGTTTTATTGATTTAGGAAGCCAGAGTACGCGGAGAAAACCACGACCTGCCACAAGTCACTGAAACACTTTATCATATAATGTTGCATCGAGTATACCTCGCCTGTGCGGGATTCGAACTCACAACTTTAGTGGTGGTATACACTGATGCATAAATAGTTGTAAATTCAACTACCATACGATCACGAAGACGACGGCATCGACGTGTTGTTATATCGAGTTCATTAAGTCTGGTAGAAAGTTGATCATTGGTGTCAAGGTTGAGGTAAATGTTGAGAAATGAAGCAGAGGAAACCGTTTCCGTTGTTTCTTTTATCTCAAGTTCTTTTTTGTATATCAACGGCATCGGTGGTGTAATGGTTGGCCTGCTCGCCTCGAGTGCTGTAGATTGAGGGTTCGAGCACCGATTGGGTAAAACCAAAGACTATAAAATTGGTATTTGTTGCTTTTCCGCTAAGCACGCATCATTAAGGAGATAGAGCAAAGACTGACTGGCTCGGAATCAGGATAATGTGTCCGAGTGGGGCGACATGTCTTTCCGCGGACTGTTGTTTCAATGAGCTAGTATTATAAAAATGCAACTAAGCGTGTTAGTCTAGCACAAAGCGGACCTTATCATCATCTCATTGAAAATTTACTTCTTCTCGCCATGATAAAACTGAAAAATTGCTAGGTTGGCCTTGATGAACAATCACTCACTCACTCACTTGTTGTATTTTAATGGAATTCTGTTAGCAAAGTTTAGATAATTAATTGTCTATTATTTTGAATAACTTTGTCTTTTTACCCAATTCCACTTCATTTTATATCATACAATAAATGGAATAAAATATAAAGTTGAAATGATTAACAAATGACAAAAGTACAATATACAATGTATTTTTCTTAATTCCAAGCCGAAACGTATATATACATAAATGATCCTTTTTATATATTTACTTGTCAACCACGAACATTTTGATCATTTCCCACAGATTTAGAATTTTGATGATAAGAGCTGTATTATTTCTATAGCCCACTAAAATTTCACTCACACTATTATGATGTTTGTAGTTATAAGCAATTATTTGGGGACTTTCCCGAGAACTGAACATTGCCCACTATCTTTATTTCAGCCTGTCTCAAGACTTCCTGTTCTTTTTGACCGATTTTAGTTGACGAGAGATTATGATGCACATCACGTATTTGTTTTTCTCTCGATCGACAGTACAGAGATGTGGCTAGGAAAAAAATTGTGTTGAATATTATCTGTCAATAATTATGTTTATCACTTAAGGATAATTCAGCTTTAATGAATGTGAACGAAAATTCCGGAATTAAATCATATCCTCTCGGAACTTCATTATTACATTATCATATACCTTGTGACGTCACATGCTGTTTTCAAATTTTTGAATCGACACCAATTTCCATCGCAAAATTCGAATCGACACAAAATAATCCATCAATATCCACGACTCTCATAAACTGAAGCCCGCAAAAAGACGGCGGAACCCTCCCAGGAGACCTGATGACACAGGAAATACTGCAAACAAGAGGCCAAAAGCAGCCGACATAAGGCCAAAGCAAAATCAAGCAGGACCGAGTCGGGATAGCCATGCCGCTTCTTTAACAGCCATGTTTCAGATACAGACACTGGGCAAAGCATAAGACAAAATGCAGACACGACACACCCTACCCATCCTGATTCTAATGTGAGGGCGTCAAACATAGATATACAAGTTGGTACATTTCAACGACAGCCTGCAGTCAGCACAGACCAATTTCCGAGTCATGCTCCTCAACAATCAGGCCAACAGAGATGTGAGGAATCCACACCAAGCCACAGCGCGGTTTCCATCCAGAATGGTCAACGTTCAGAGGAGACTGTGATTAATCAGTGCACATGGTCTGATCAAAGACACACGGGTACGCTTAATGCTCAAGATTAACAAATCTCAGAATTTCCAATCAGGGTGGGATCATTCACTCTCCCGCTGGGCAGTTTGCAAGTAGAACAATCCCCTTTGCAAGCTGCAAGTATGCATGATTCTGTTGGGTCACACATTCCTCAGAAAATTAAGGAGAATATATTGGCAGGTGATTATATTGAGCTCAGTTTGCTGTTTAAGGATACATCATTCAGTAATTGAAATTAGTTGCTTTACAAATATTGAAGGAGAACAAAGAGTATGATCAAGTTGCAAAACGATGGAAGAAGATTGTAATATTAACTCTCAGAACATATTATTTGCCTTTCAAATAAATTAAAAAGTCATTAAGAAGAAACGATGTGCATGAAAATGAAAACGAGAGACTATCCAAATTTACACAAATCAAAGAAAAGGAACAGCGTAAACATTGCAAAAATAGAATAAAGTAAAACGATCAATTTTAACTTTTGTCTAGATGTTATGACTTTATTAAACAATCATTAGAAATATGAAATCAACTCCTTATCGGTCATCATTTCCTAGTAGAGATATCCAGTTATAGAGTATAATTGTCTTTCGAATTGTTTAATCACCACAAAGCCTTTCTTTCAATTTTTGAACTTTGAAAATAATCCTGCCTTTTTCTTTTTTTCCTACAATAGAAAACATATTTTGAAACCATAATTGGTTCTTTTGATTGGAATTTACCATTTATATACATATGTTATACGGTTAGGGTTATTGATATGGTGCATACAATTTGTTCAGTTATATAGTAGCAGTCAGTTTTATTGATGGGGAAACTAGAGTACCTGGAGAAAACAACCGATCTGCTGCAAGTCACTGACAAACTTTATCACATAATGTTGTATCGAGTACACCTTGCATGAGCGGGATTCGAATTTACAACTTTAGTCGTGATAGACACCGATTGCATAAGTAATTGTAAATCCAACTACCATACGATCATGACCATGACGGCCACAATATGGTAAAGGAATAACAACCGCCAATAAATATATTTGTATAATACGAAGCAAGATACATCCGGGGTACAAGAAGGTACAGTTCTATGCCATTCCTGAATATCGTAAGCATCATTTGCAGACAATTTCTATTGTGAAGTTGTAATAATATTTACGGCCGTTTACCTTCCCATCGCGACAGTTGATTGGTTCATAATTTTTTTAATGTAGATTTTGCATTGTCCGCGAATCACTAAGAGTACAAGTAACTTTTGTTCCAGAACAATGTAACCTATCTGATCATACAAACAATAGAGACAGAATTGACACTGACCTTGTTTGTCTCATCAACCTGAACAGTGTGTAATTTCATCAACCGTATCCAGTATAAATTTCCATATTCAACAGCAATATCCATAGGAGAAATCCCCTGTATAATAATGTAAATACGTGCAAAGCTATCAGCGGAATAGGATGTCATCGACTAGCAGTGTTCAAGCTGCATTGGTTTTTGGCTAAATAAATAAGATCTGTTACATTTTACAATTTTTTTCTTCCAATAATGAAATTTGTGTTAAAATTTGAATAATAAAGATATTTTCGATTTCGATAGAAAAAAATCAAATGTAAATCTCTCAGTTGATACGATATTCGAGTACTAGTCGTTCCTGTAGTGCTACCCTTGATAGATGGTTGCTGCTAAGAAAGACCCTACTGAACCAAGGTTTCTTAGTGGTTAACTTGAAGTCATCGCTTTTCTGACACTGTTACGGTCTCCACCATAACTTGGTTAATCGTTACAGAATATCTTGGTCACAAATGACTACATGTATGTTCCGTTTGTCGTTATGACAATCCGGTCCTTTCTTCATGACTTATCACTGGGTTTTTAATAAGAGTAACACGACGGATGCCACTAGTGGAGCAGGAACTACATACCCTTGGAGAGCACATTAGTTCGCCATGATTTTTTACATGTTTTAGTGAGTTTGTGTTTTTCATGTTTGAAATCACATGTCTTCATGTTTTTAGTTCTGTGGGTTCATGTTACTCAATCTGTAGTTTTCTGTGTAGTGTTTTGTAAGTAATTATTTGTCCTCTTGTCCTATTTCTTTTGGTCCTTTTATTACCTTTCTTACTTTGATTTACCGTTTTTGATTACCCCTTTGGTATCTTCAAGCTTTTCTCAACCCTTATGTCACAAAAATCTACCATAAGGAAAATGGACGAATTTAGATTGTTAGCTCAAAATCTTTATAATATTATCATTGTCGTTTATCAAAAAATGGTTGGATTTAAAAACAATAAAAAAAACAATCTTGAAAGATACGCTGTACCTACATCTTTGTCCTTTTCATCCACCAACGAACCCAAGGCAAGCAACTGGTGCAAACATTTTTCTTCTATGTCAGAAGAACAACCTGATCTTATGAATGAGGAAAGGACGGGATTGTGATTTCAAGCCATGGTTACAACCGTAAACAGTTTCGAGGCGTTATCTTCAACCTAACTACCATGAGCCCTACTCATAAACTTACTTCCTCATTATAGGAACACAACCTAACTACCATGAGCCTTACTCATCAGCTTACTTCATCATTATAGGAACACAACCTAACTACCATGAGCTTTACTCATAAGCTTACTTCATCATTATAGGAACACAACCTAACTACTACGAGCCTTACTCATAAGCTTACTTCATCATTATAGGAACACAACCTAACTACCATGAGCCTTACTCAAAACTTACTTCATCATTATAGGAACACAACCTAACTACCATGAGCCTTACTCATAAGCTTACTTCATCCTTATAGGAACACAACCTAACTACTACGAGCCTTACTCATAAACTTACTTCATCATTATAGGAACACAACCTAACTACCATGAGCCTTACTCATAAACTTACTTCATCATTATAGGAACACAACCTAACTACCATGAGCCTTACTCATAAGCTTACTTCATCATTATAGGAACACAACCTAACTACTACGAGCCTTACTCATAAACTTACTTCATCATTATAGGAACACAACCTAACTACCATGAGCCTTACTCATAAACTTACTTCATCATTATAGGAACACAACCTAACTACCATAAGCCTTACTCATAAGCTTACTTCATCATTATAGGAACACAACCTAACTACCATGAGCCTTACTCATAAACTTACTTCATCATTATAGGAACACAACCTAACTACCACGAGCCTTACTCATAAGCTTACTTCATTATTATAGGAACACAACCTAACTACCATGAGCCTTACTCATAAGCTTACTTCATTATTATAGGAACACAACCTAACTACCATGAGCCTTACTCATAAGCTTACTTCCTCATTATAAGAGCACAACCTAACTACCATGAGCCTTACTCATAAGCTTACTTCCTCATTATAGGAACACAACCTAACTACTACGAGCCTTACTCATAAGCTTACTTCATCATTATAGGAACACAACCTAACTACCATGAGCCTTACTCATAAGCTTACTTCATTATTATAGGAACACAACCTAACTACCATGAGCCTTACTCATAAGCTTACTTCCTCATTATAGGAACACAACCTAACTACTACGAGCCTTACTCATAAGCTTACTTCATCATTATAGGAACACAACCTAACTACCATGAGCCTTACTCATAAGCTTACTTCCTCATTATAGGAACACAACCTAACTACTTCGAGCCTTACTCATAAGCTTACTTCATCATTATAGGAACACAACCTAACTACCATGAGCCTTACTCATAAGCTTACTTCCTCATTATAGGAACACAACCTAACTACTACGAGCCTTACTCATAAGCTTACTTCATCATTATAGGAACACAACCTAACTACCATGAGCCTTACTCATAAGCTTACTTCATTATTATAGGAACACAACCTAACTACCATGAGCCTTACTCATAAGCTTACTTCCTCATTATAGGAACACAACCTAACTACTACGAGCCTTACTCATAAGCTTACTTCATCATTATAGGAACACAACCTAACTACCATGAGCCTTACTCATAAGCTTACTTCCTCATTATAGGAACACAACCTAACTACTTCGAGCCTTACTCATAAGCTTACTTCATCATTATAGGAACACAATCTAACTACCATGAGCCTTTCTCATAAGCTTACTTCATCATTATAGGAACACAACCTAACTACCATGAGCCTTTCTCATAAGCTTACTTCATCATTGTAGGAACACAACCTAACTACCATGAGCCTTTCTCATAAGCTTACTTCATCATTATAGGAACACAACCTAACTACCATGAGCCTTACTCATAAACTTACTTCCTCATTATAGGAACACAACCTAACTACCATGAGCCTTTCTCATAAGCTTACTTCATCATTATAGGAACAGTTGTAAGATAAAACTTTGACAGGAATTTCTCAAATTAAATTTGTGTGTATTACTGCAATAGTACTAATTGATTTCATGTGATGACTGATGACAATCTCGCGATACTCACGTGGGCTGACAGTCCAACATCAATGGCATCGACGATTACCTTAATCAACAGTTTGAAAGCAGAAGTTAAATATCACACATTCATTAACAGCAGTTTAAATAGCTCAATCTGTTACCCATTCCGTTCTGTCGGCTACTGTAGCTCCATTGTCTAGTAATGCCTTTAGACAATCCGTTTCTCCAAAAGCAGCAGCAGCGTGGACTGGCATCTGACCCTGTATGGAAAGATGAAAATCTTAGTATAAAAGGCTAAAACGTAGATATGAAATTATGGAACAACCTTCATCATGTACGCTCAAAGTCAAAAGTTCGGAAAGCCATTTAAAAGTTCTGGGAGCAGGAAAACCAAAGGACCTAAACATCGTCTATGGTCGTCTCTGCCCGAGAGAGGAGAACCTTAGTGTTAATGATAATTAGAACATTCATTAACTCCGTCTATATTTAGCTGCAAATAAGATATATACGATTGTATCACTATCACTGTATCGATACCTCTGCTGGTAGACTATTACTCCCCGAGAGTAGCATCGGCGCAGTGATACGTGTTTATCACTATCACTGTATCGATACCTCTGCTGGTAGACTACTACTCGCCGAGAGTAGCATCGGCGCAGTGATACGTGTTTATCACTATCACTGTATCGATACCTCTGCTGGTAGACTATTACTCCCCGAGAGTAGCATCGGCGCAGTGATACGTGTTTATCACTATCACTGTATCGATACCTCTGCTGGTAGACTACTACTCCCCGAGAGTAGCATCGGCGCAGTGATACGTGTTTATCACTATCACTGTATCGATACCTCTGCTGGTAGACTACTACTCCCCGAGATTAGCATCGGCGCAGTGATACGTGTTTATCACTATCACTGTATCGATACCTCTGCTGGTAGACTATTACTCCCGAGAGTAGCATCGGCGCAGTGATACGTTTTTATCACTATCACTGTATCGATACCTCTGCTGGTAGACTACTACTCCCCGAGAGTAGCATCGGCGCAGTGATACGTGTTTATCACTATCACTGTATCGATACCTCTGCTGGTAGACTACTACTCCCCGAGATTAGCATCGGCGCAGTGATACGTGTTTATCACTATCACTGTATCGATACCTCTGCTGGTAGACTATTACTCCCGAGAGTAGCATCGGCGCAGTGATACGTTTTTATCACTATCACTGTATCGATACCTCTGCTGGTAGACTACTACTCCCCGAGAGTAGCATCGGCGCAGTGATACGTTTTTATCACTATCACTGTATCGATACCTCTGCTGGTAGACTACTACTCCCCGAGAGTAGCATCGGCGCAGTGGTCAGTTCTTCAGCACTGACACGGTTTAATAGATATATTTAATATTTTAACCTTTTGATTTTGAGCATAACTCATGAAGATTATTCCAGAAAAGCGAAGTGGGAACTATGTTAGATATACACTTTTTATCAAGACACAAAACATTAGAGCAAAAATAAAAAAGTAACACAATTTTTTTTTATTATTTCGAAACCAACATTTGTATAAGTGATGTGTACTTTTTTTTTGGTTTAATTACAAGAGAGCAGTATATCTTTTTTTTTTTTTTCACTATCACAGATTTTATTTAGTAAATATCTTGTTACATTTTTACTTCAGAGTCCAAGTTCCTCTGAAGTATCCCTGTGAAATTCTGTTTTGAATATCCAGGGAATTACTCAAAACTATAATTACATATAAAACTATTTTATTCTAATATATTCTTTTGCATAAGTTATGATCACAGTTTATTTAATATATGATTGAACAATGAGTTCATTCCTAGTAATTTATTTTCCTTCATTTTTCTTTGAAATTCATTTTTAAATAACAGATAAACATCAATTGTCTTTGTCTTTTGTTCGGATACATAATAGGATTTGTAAATTGTAAATGCCAGTATAATTAAAAAATAATTTAGGTGAAAATATTCTTTGTCAAAAATTTTGTACCCAAATACTAAATGTTGAAGTCTGATATTGTTTTCAAATTGGACCTTTTTTAACATTTCATTTATTTTATTCCAAAATATGTCTAAATATTTACACGACATAAAAAAGTGATCATAATCTTCTTCTACTTTACAAACATTACATAAACTGTCAGTTGATATTTTCCATTTGAACAGATGTGATTTGGTTGGAATAATAAATTGCAATAGTTTCCATCTAAATATTTTCATTTTGTTTTCTAACAAAATTTTAAAAATAAATTCATATAAGTCTGTTATATTTTTTATCAAGACACAAAACATTAGAGCAAAAATCAAAAAGTAACACAATTTTTTTTTATTATTTCGAAACCAACATTTGTTTAAGTGATGTGTACTTTTTTTTGTTTAATTACAAGAGAGCAGTATATCAGATGTACTTCATTAACCGTATAAATCAGTATATAGGTACACAAGCACTGATTGAATGTGATTGTAGAGGGATTTTTAGATTGCCAGAAAATAAAAGGTGGGAGAATGGAGAGTGCGAATTGTACATTTGGTATACATGTATTGTCATATTTCCACAACTGCTGGTGTCATTTCGTCGAGTAGAACATTTAAAAAACAATCACCTTGATATTTAGCAAAAATATTAAAATGCAAAAAATGACAACTTAATTGCCGGTAAGCAAATTATTAAAACGTGCCGGTGTTGTAATAGATAGCAGATTAATACGACGGGTTCCACTAGTTATATGTGTATGTTTTCTAGATTGTTGTTTGTCCTTTTTCTTTTGACAGTGTTGTCTGTCCTTTGATTTACAGATTCTGATTACTCCTTTGGTATTTTCAAACACTTCTTAGCATGCTCTCCTCGAGTCAAACTAAAGACTATAAAATTGGTACTAGTATGTGTTGTTTCTCCACTAAGCACACATCAATAAGAAGAAAGATCAAAGACTGGCTGGTTCAGAATCAGGATAATGATGTGTCCCAGTGAAGCGCATGTCTACCAACGGAATGTTGTTTGAGTGAGTCAGCACTATAAAATTCAACTAAGCGTGTTGGTCTAGTACAAAGTGGACATTTTCATAAACTCATCAAACTTGACCTTATTCTCACCATGACATCGCTCACAAACTCTTCAAATTGGATCAAAGTTTACATAGTACAGAAACTATGACCATATGCAACCCTTTTCTTATCTAATATATAAGTAATTAGCAGTTCTTACTTGATTATCGAAGCAGTGCAGATTAGCTTTATGTTTGATAAGTGCACGAACACATTCCACGTGTCCGTACATCGTTGCTATGTGCAGGGGGCTACCATTCTAAACGAGAATAACAATGTTGGAAAGAAACTGAAATATAATGATGTTAACAAGTTCTAAAACAAGATCAGATAATGGTCTATTTGATCAGCTATCGACTGAATATTACTCATTCTGATGTTTGATGGGTCCTTTGTATGCTTTTTGTTGCCAATACACTTACAATTACATATAACGACACCCAATATTAGGTCACGTAAGGTAAAATTTCTTTCCCTTAAATCAAAGAAACATAGTAAAAATACATTGACATGCGGATAACAGCTCTCAGTGTATGCTTGGCTTTAATGCCTAAATATTAGGAAGGTTCGTAGCTAATTGGTCGGTTGCAAGTATAACACCTGACGTGACCCTGTACTGGATATCGTTAGATGTAAGTGTATTAGTTGCTAAGAGGGTTCATGTCTTATTTACATTTATTTCCATTTATGTACGTGTAGTGGCGTCCAACGCACATTGTGTTGTGTTTTTGTTTTGTTTGTTTTCATCTTGCAGTGTACCCTGCGTTGCCAGTTTCTCTGGATTGTCCTTTTTTGATTGCCCCTACTGTATTCTCTAATGTTTATTACACCTCCTGTCGTTTATTTGTTTGTTATTTTTTGTTTTGTTCATTTGCGTTTTGGTTTTTTTATTTCGTTTGTTTTGTTTTGTTTTATTTTTCGGTTTGTTTTTTATTTTGTATGTTTTGTTTTGTTTTTTCGTATGTGCATTCAAGCGAACTTTAAAAATACACGTTATTTGTAGAAAAAAGATATGGTACTTACCCATGTGTAATAGGCTGTGTATTCCTACAAAAGTGTTCTGAATTAATAACCAGAAGCTCTCAAGAGCCTGTATCGTTCACCTGGTTATAAAAAGAACCAATTGGTCCTATGTAAAAACTATGTCCTGCAGTGGTAGTCATCTTTGAATTACGATCAGCATAAAAAACACAAAGTTTGTAAAGGACCTTCCAATGATTGATGCACAGTTTAGGTTCAATCAGTGCAATAGCTTCAGAGAAGAATATATTTCTGTATTTTCCCCATATGGTCCTGTGTTAATACTATGACCTGTGGTGGCAGCCATCTTGGATTTCTGATCGGCATAAAAAAACAGAGGACCTTCCAATGATCATTCCTGGGCAGTTTGGTTTCAATTGTCCAAGTGGTTTCAGAGAAGAAGCGTTTTGAAACATTTTCCCCATAGGGTCCAATGTTAAACTAAGTCCTGCCGTAGCCGTCATTTTGAATTTCATATCAGAACAAAAAACGTAAAGTTTGTAGAGGACCATCCAATGAACATTCATGTACAGTTTGGCTTTAATCATATTTGTAGTTTCTGAGAAGAAGGCATTTGAACATTTTCCCAAAGGGTCCAATGTTAATCTATGTCCTGCGGTGGCGGCCATCTTGAATTTTCGATCGGCATTAAAAAAAAGAAACTTTGTAGAGGACCTTCCAATGATCATTCCTGGGCAGTTTGGTTTCAATTGTCCAAGTGGTTTCAGAGAAGAAACGTTTTGAAACATTTTTCCATAGGGTCCAATGTTAAACTAAGTCCTGCCGTAGCCGTCATTTTGAATTTCATATCAGAATAAAAAACTTAACGTTTGTAGAGAACCATCCAATGAACATTCATGTACAGTTTGGCTGTAATCATATTTGTAGTTTCTGAGAAGAAGGCATTTGAACATTTTCCCAAAGGGTTCAATGTTAATCTATGTATTGCGGTGGCGGCCATCTTGGATTTCCGATCGGCATATAAAACAAATATGTTGTAGAGGACCTTCCAATGATCATTCCTGGGCAGTTTGGTTTCAATTGTCCAAGTGGTTTCAGAGAAGAAGCGTTTTGAAATATTTTTCCCATAGGGTCCAATGTTAAACTAAGTCCTGCCGTAGCCGCCATTTTGAACTTCATATCGGAACAAAAACATTAAGATTGTAGAGGACCATCCAATGAACATTCATGTACAGTTTGGCTTTAATCATATCTGTAGTTTCTGAGAAGGCATTTGAACATTTTCCCATAGGGTCCAATGTTAATCTATGTCCTGCGGTGGCGGCCATCTTGGATTTCCGATCGGCATAAAAAATAGTAACTTGGTAAAGGACATTCCAATGATCATTCATTTTCAGTTTGGGTTCAGTCAGTTCATTAGTTTCAGAGAAGAAGATCTTTGAAATTTCAGCCAATCAGAGCATATTATTGGCCCTGGCAGCCATGTTGAATATCCGACTGGAACGAAAAACAGAGACTTTGTAGAGGACCATCCAAGGAACATTCCTGCTGAGTTTGGTTCAAATTGGCCCAGTGGTTTCGGAGAAGAAGCTTGAAATGTGAAAAGTTTACAGACGACAGACAACAGACGACGGACGCCAAGTGATGGCAATAGTTCACCTCGACATTTGGTCCAGGTGAACTAAAAAGCTATGATATAAAACTCCTATTAGTACTTTCAGGATTTTGTTATCTTATATGCATATAATTATTCACGGGCGCCTTTCTTTTAAGGCTGTCGCTAAAATACGCACGTTAAGGTATTGACATGTCCAGATAAATGAACAACACTATTTTTTAAATAATTTATTAACATACATTTAACAGAAATATTCTACCCATCTCTTTTATTTTCGTTTTTTATCTTCCGCATGCTATTTGTTTTAAATTTTCAAGCAATTTCCTTGGGTTAATATACACATGTATATGACATGGCGTTAGAGTATGCATAGTTGTCATTCCAGTGTAATTTCCCAACAAAGTTAGTCATTGGATGAAAATCACAAAATACCAAACCGTATTGAAAAATGGTATATATAGAAGTAAGATGATATATTATAAAATACATAAAGGTAAAAGTTTCTGTCAGGAATAAAATGTACAGCAAAAATATATCACACAGTTGGAACAGTTCCAAAATCTAATAGAAAAATCGTAGAAAAGGCAACATCGATACCCATAACTCATATATATATGACCGCTCGCTTTCCTGGCTTGATACCGACACTTCTATTAAAAAGAAATGTTAGGGGTATACTAGTGCTATGGGCCTATATTTTCCCTCTTTGCGATTTATGAATACAACTGGTACTCGTACTGGACAGCACAATACCAATTATTATCTATTTTACATGCCTGTGGACAACATGAACTGTCAACATATAAGATACAATAATGATATATAACTAAATATTGTACGTACATTTTCAGCAGTCACGTAACTTTCCAATGGCCAATTGACATCAGCCCCATTTTTCAAGGCTAATTCGATTCTTTCAACATTGTCATCTCTAGCAGAGAAAAACAACATCTGAAATATAATTATTACATTTACATTTTCTTTAAAAACACGCGGTAAAACATGTACATAATGTATATCTCTTAATTATATTTTATTACTGTTTTAAACATTTTAAATGTAATTTTGATTGCGTTTTATCTGAACTAATTCAGATGAGGGGTCGTCGTGTTCGTGATCATATGGTAGTTGGATTTACAACTAAATATGCAATCAGTGTCTATCACAACGAGAGTTGTGAGTTCGAACCCCGTTCATGGCAAGATATACTCGATATAACATTATGTGATAAAGTTTGTCAGTGATTTGCGGTACAAAAAATGTAGGTCGGTGGTTTTCTCTGTGTATTCCTGTTTCCTCCATCAATGAAACTAAATAAACACCATAACCATAACACCCTAATTAAGATATTGACCATTACACTTATTAAATATTGGATGTTGTTTTTTCCTCAGATATTCGTGTCATTGGAAGGAACTTCATATTCAAAAGTTTACCGGATGCATATTCAGTTTGCAATATCGAAAATAATATTTTAATATTATCGATAAGCATGAGGATTGGTGGGGTGGTTCGGCCTGATAACAGGGTTGTAGTTAACATTGCTATTAAACAATGGTATGTGGGTTGTTCCATGTAATATTAATGGACCGTCCATTAGTTAAGGCAGTATCAAGTTTTTACATTACTGTCTTTGATATCTGATGTGAACCAAGTGTACAACGTGGTATTAATTGATCATATATATCAGCATCGATTATTTCCTCAAATAATTCAGGGTTTGATTATAATATAATGGTGTAATTAAAAGATTAGAATTGAGGAGGTAAAGCTTGTTTCCTTTAAAACGCATTTTACATGCGATTTAGGCAGTAGCGATAATAGATGAACTTTACCCTTAAAACATATGCTCTGAGATTAATGTGCTTTTGTGTGATAGTTCTCATTCTAATTTCATTTCTACAATGTCGCCCCCATCAGTTAATTAACAGTTACAGAGTATCTGTGTCACCAATGACAACGGATATGATGCGTTTGTCGTAATCACATGTGGATTTTGAAAAACTCTAAAGATCTTTTGGATAACCTTAACTCAAGATCTTTCTCTCAGGTATCCTCCATCAAAACTTTTGATTTTTCTACTCTGTATACCACCCTACCGCATGACAAATTAAACACCCGCTTAAAAGAAACCATTCACAAAGCTTTCAGTCATAGAAACGATGGCTCAAAATTTGTTGTATTAGGCTACAATTCCACATATTTTTATAACAAAATTCAAAAAGGTAAAACATGCTACACCGAGGAACAAGTGATCAGTATGCTGGAGTTCCTCATCGATAACATATTTGTCTCCTTTGGAGGGGCACTGTTTCAGCAGATCTTCGGCATACCAGTGGGTATGAGTTGTCACCCTCTTCTAGCCGATTTATTTTTATACTCATATGAGTCGGAGTTTCTTCAAAATCTTGTAAAAAATCAGAAGATTCATGAAGCTAGAGCCTTTATTTTCACATACAGGTATATTGATGACGTTTTATCTATCAATAATCCTAGATTTGCAGAATTTCTTCCATTGATATATCCTCCAGAGCTGGAAATTAAAATTAAAGAGACCACAGATACAGCTTCGTCCGCATCATTTTTGGACTAATACCTCGAATTTGACGACAGTGGTCAACTCAGTACTAAAATTTATGATAAACGGGATGACTTCAACTTTAAAATCATAAATTTTCCAAATATGTGCAGCAATATACCAGCTTCTCCTGCATATGGTGTTTACATCTTGCAATTGATTCGTTATGCAAGGACCAGTAGCAATTATTCTGATTTCTTGAAACGTCATCTTTATCTGAGAAACAGGCTACTGGACCAGGGCTATACAAAGATTCGCCTTATTCGATCTCTTAAAGAGTTAATATTCCGATACCAAGATCTTGTCGAAAAATATTCTGTCTCTGCAAAGACGATAATAAACGATGGATTTTCATAAAGTAAATATGAAAATGTATAAAGATAAGGATTAAGTAATCGTGGTTTAGACATGACGTCATTCAACATCTCATTTGAAATCAAATTTTGTAAGAAGATGACCGTTTAGTTAAACCGTTCTGCAGAGACGATAATAAACGATGGATTTTCATAAAGTACTGTGTTGACTACTATTATACCTAATTTGTCCCAGTTTTGTTAAAAATGCTGTTGTAGTGACAACCGAAACCTTTTAACCGAAATGGAAGGGGGAAGTTTGGCGCCGTAAAATCTGATTCAACCCACCATTTCTTTGGAAATGCCTGTACCAAGTCAGGGCCATTGAGGTTTTCCCAGTTTTCCGATTGTGGCTGACTTTGTCTGTTTGTTGACTTATGAGTTTTCCTTTCCCTTTGAAAGATTGCCCGGTGTTCGGTAATTTTGTTATTACCCTTATTGGTTAACCGTAACGGAATATCTGTGCCA
This sequence comes from Bathymodiolus septemdierum, assembly GCA_963383655.1. Taxonomy (NCBI): domain Eukaryota; kingdom Metazoa; phylum Mollusca; class Bivalvia; order Mytilida; family Modiolidae; genus Bathymodiolus; species Bathymodiolus septemdierum. The sequence goes on along the minus strand of OY726521.1, from coordinate 88,535,293 downwards.
CAAATGACCACGGATACGTTGCAATTATTGTTAGAACTTCCCGTCCTTTCCTCATTCATGACATATCACCTGCTTAGTAATTGCAGAGAACATGAGTTCATCCTCGGTTTTAAGTGGGGTTCGTGTCGCTCGATCTCCTGTCTTCTGTATGATGTTGTCTGTCCTTCAATTTAAGGATTATGATTATCCTTCCGGAGGACATGAGTTCATCCTCGGTTTTAAGTGGGGTTCGTGTCGCTCGATCTCCTGTCTTCTGTATAATGTTGTCTGTCCTTCGATTTAAGGATTTTTATTATCCTTCCGGAGGACATGAGTTCATCCTCGGTTCTAAGTGGGGTTTGTGTCGCTCGATCTCTTGTCTTCTGTATGATATTGTCTGTCCTTCGATTTAACGATTATGATTTTCCTTCCGGAGGACATGAGTTCATCCTCGGTTCTAAGTGGGGTTTGTGTCGCTCGATCTCCTGTCTTCTGTATAATGTTGTCTGTCCTTCGATTTAAGGATTTCTATTATCCTTCCGGAGGACATGACTTCATCCTCGGTTCTAAGTGGGGTTTGTGTCGCTCGATCTCTTGTCTTCTGTATGATGTTGTCTGTCCTCTGATTATCCTATTGATATCTTCAAACTTTTCTAACTTTTATCTTCCTCGTTCATACAAAGCGTTGGATTTGGTTTGCTTTAGGTTTTTTTTCTGCTCTTTGATGTTCGATATTTAAATTGTTTGGAATAGTGAAATTCCAGAATAGACCATCTCTTTGGTCAATACAGCTTCATAACTGTATATCTCATTAGTACATTGTTCACTTCTCAATGTTTTAGAGCATTTTGTTGGTAATATAAGCTTTAACAAGAAGAGTTTGATGATACCAAAGTATACTACTTTAACTGAATATAAGTTTATAGCTAACATAATATACCTACCTTATTCCACCGATTTGTGTCATTTTCATCTGGAGTTCTAGTAGGACTTTCCGGTCTAGAAGACTAATAACAATATTTTTAAAAACTATTGCTGTTTAACGCAAAGTGGTAAATTTTTAAGCTATGGTATGCCGCGAAAAAGATAAATTTCAATGACATGATGATGATAGATACGAGGATTTTCAAAACTTTTTAACCGTAATGGAAGCGGGAGGTTTGGCGCCGTAAAATCTTATTCAACCCACCATTTCTTTGGAAATGCCTGTACCAAGTCAAGGCCATTGCAGTTTTCCCAGTTTTCGGTTGTTGACTGATTTTGTCTGTTTATTGACCTATGAGTTTTGCCTTTTCCTTTGGAAGACTGCTCGGTGTTCGGTATTTTTGTTATTACCCTTATCATAAATTGATCCATAAATGGAAGTTTGTTTGCCCCAAATTGCTGTTTCGTCGGTTGTGGTTCCTCATTTACTAAGAATTCTAGTATTAAAACATTCAATTTATCTGTGTTTGATTGGGAGTGAGTAATTGTTGAGTGATTGTTGTTTAACGTCAAAATAAGCACATTTATCAGCTATATCTTGACAAGAACAAGTTACATTCGATGAGATGATGATGTACTAGACCAACCACTGAATTGGATTTTTATAGTATAAGCTCTATAGAACAGTAGTCTATGGTTAAACATGTCACCACTCGGATAGTATGAGCTCTCTAGAACAGTAGTCTATGGTTAGACATGTCACCACTCGGATAGTATAAGCTCTCTAGAAAGTGGTCTATGGTTAGACATGTCACCACTCGGACGCATTATCCTGAGTACGAAACAACCAGTCTTTGCTTTTGCTACTCAATGTTGAGTGCTTAGACGTCATCTAATTAACATATTATTTTCTTTTAAAACATCATATAAATTACTCGTTAAAACAGAATAAAATATATTAAGCTAAGAAAATTACCATTTACCTGTGGACTTTCAGTGTTTTTTACTATTATGTCCAGATTACTACAACGAAAATATAAGACAATTATATATATAAAGTTCATTAGATGTCTATATAAAAAACGTTCGATTTTCATAGAGAACAGTTTGAAGATACCAAATGGGTAATCAGAATCCGTATATCGAAGAGGAACAGGCAACACAATGGCAAAAGAAAAAGTACAAAAGAACAAACAACGATCAACAAAACATATATATAAAACAAAAGATCGAGTAACACGAACCCCACTAAAAACCGGGGTGAACTCAGGTGCTTCGGAAGGGTAGGCAGTTCCTGCTTCACTAGTGACGCCCGCTTACGACAAGTGGAACATATTCATGGTTATTTACACATTTGTGACACAGATATTCCATAACGGTCATATAGAGATATATCACTGAAATAAATTTAAGCAGGTTCATGTAATGTTGAGTGATCAGTTTAACCATAGTTTATGGTTTACCCGACCGGAAATCAAACCCATGATCAGCAATGAAAACCTGCATGATAATAATCACCGAGACCGAGGTGGGTGACACATTTAGAAAATTATGAAAAGAAAATTTAAACAGTGATTGTCAACAATTCCACCAGTGTCAACAAAACTAAGAACTACCTCACCCTAAGCTCCCTCAAACAAGTGAACACACGCAAAATAAAGACTATGACATGGTCATAGCTCGAGACAAGCACAAAAAGTGACACTTGTAGTAATGCCACTTATTTTGCTTATTTCAAGCCATAAACATGGTCGATAAATGAAATCCATATCCACATCTTGATATTTAGATCGGCAATAAAGAGTTAAACAAAACATTAAAATACAACACAGATGCGCTTACAGTCAATAGACTCTATCACAAAAATGAAGGACAACTTCTCGGTGGAGGTTGTCAGGTTTTAATAAGAGACCGTGACCGTGGGCCATCATGTCATGCTTGGAGAGTACCGCGCTCTTTGTAGAGTTAGAAAGCATTGTAGCCACTATGTATGGTTAAATTAATCGTTCCTACCAAAGTATTCATATTTTTCCAGTGGCAGTCACATCTCGAGTGTCGGGTGTTACATTCCTTCCTCTTTTAGGTATAATTTTTAATATTGTTGAACTCGTTTTGACTATTTATAAAATAGCGGCCGATGGAAGTTAAACATCCAACAATCTGTCAATAAAAATAATCTACAGTCAAATCCAGCTAACCCTTTGTTTGAGGAAGAGGCACTATAAATTACAATAGCATAAACATGTTTAATATTGAACAATTACCTAGTTGGATACTGAGAATCAATTTGCTTGAGCACATCCCTAATAACATCATCTGGAGTGACGGCTTTAATTTCTCTAGGAAGAGGCAGTTCTGGAATGTCATCATCTGACTGTACAAGGTTTTGTTTGTTAGTGGTATACGAATTCAGAAATGTAATGTCGTGTGTCTCACTCAACATGTTTTCAAACTTATTGGATAAATTGTTGTATGTTTCATACTGTGTGTCAAGCGTGTTCAAAAACGTTTCCAATCTTTGACGTTCAATCCCCTTATATTCATTAATTTGCCTTGCATGCATGTCTTTCACCATGTCAACTATACCATGTAAAGTTGTTGCAATTCCTTCTATGTCAGACAGTGGCTGTTCTGTGCATAAGTTCAATTTTAGCATATAATCATTTTCAATGCGTTTCCGGGAAGCTTCAATTTTAGTCATATTCTCCTTTGTATGAGAAATATAATCAGATACTGCATTTCTAGCTGGTTGTACAGTTTCATCTACACTACAAAACATGTGTCCATTATGATTTGATAACACACAGCCCCTACAAATCAAACAATCACAAGAAACACAGAAGAAATTGAACAACTCGCTATGTTCTGTGCATGATAATTCTGATTGGAAAACTAATCTATCGGTCATATTTAAATCTGTTATTTTATGTTTATTTGTTAAAGAAATTTTCGAATGAATGTTCTGACAGGAAATACACAAGACTTGCTTGCACTCGTAGCAAAAATATGATCCATTTGTCTCCGAACACAAACTACATTTGTTGCTCGGTACTTGTGCCATTCTTTACCTATTAAAAATAAGATAAATACAATCATCAGAAACATTACGTGTATTTTTACTGAAACTAGTACACGTATTTACTGAATAAAAGATTTGGTCAACTACTGAATATTAAAATCTCGCATCTGTTTTAGCATTCTGGACATAACGCCAGTACCAAGCTAGAAAACTGAGCGGTAATGTATATGTGTGTTATGGGTATCCATTGAGCGGTAATGTATATGTGTGTTATGGGTATCCATTGAGTGGTAATGTATATGTGTGCTATGGGTATCCATTGAGCGGTAATGTATATGTGTGTTATGGGTATCCATTGAGTGGTAATGTATATGTGTGTTATGGGTATCCATTGAGTGGTAATGTATATGTGTATTATGGGTATCCATTGAGTGGTAATGTATATGTGTGTTATGGGTATCCATTGAGTGGTAATGTATATGTGTTATGGGTATCCATTGAGTGGTGATGTATATGTGTGTTATGGGTATCCATTGAGTGGTAATGTATATGTGTATTATGGGTATCCATTGAGTGGTAATGTATATGTGTATTATGGGTATCCATTGAGCGGTAATGTATATGTGTGTTATGGGTATCCATTGAGTGGTAATGTATATGTGTATTATGGGTATCCATTGAGCGGTAATGTATGTGTGTTATGGGTATCCATTGAGTGGTAATGTATATGTGTATTATGGGTATCCATTGAGCGGTAATGTATATGTGTGTTATGGATATCCATTGAGTGGTAATGTATATGTGTGTTATGGGTATCCATTGAGTGGTAATGTATATGTGTATTATGGGTATCCATTGAGTGGTAATGTATATGTGTGTTATGGGTATCTATTGAGTGGTAATGTATATGTGTATTATGTGTATCCATTGAGCGGTAATGTATATGTGTGTTATGGGTATCCATTGAGTGGTAATGTATATGTGTGTTATGGGTATCCATTGAGTGGTAATGTATATGTGTATTATGGGTATCCATTGAGCGGTAATGTATATGTGTGTTATGGGTATCCATTGAGTAGTAATGTATATGTGTGTTATGAGTATCCATTGAGTGGTAATGTATATGTGTGTTATGGGTATTCATTGAGTGGTAATGTATGTGTGTTATGGGTATCCATTGAGTGGTAATGTATATGTGTATTATGGGTATCTATTGAGTGGTAATGTATATGTGTATTATGGGTATCCATTGAGTGGTAATGTATATGTGTGTTATGGGTATCCATTGAGTGGTAATGTATATGTGTTATGGGTATCCATTGAGTGGTGATGTATATGTGTGCTATGGGTATCCATTGAGTGGTAATGTATATGTGTATTATGGGTATCCATTGAGTGGTAATGTATATGTGTATTATGGGTATCCATTGAGCGGTAATGTATATGTGTGCTATGGGTATCCATTGAGTGGTAATGTATATGTGTATTATGGGTATCCATTGAGCGGTAATGTATATGTGTGTTATGGGTATCCATTGAGTGGTAATGTATATGTGTATTATGGGTATCCATTGAGCGGTAATGTATATGTGTGTTATGGGTATCCATTGAGTGGTAATGTATATGTGTGTTATGGGTATCCATTGAGCGGTAATGTATATGTGTATTATGTGTATCCATTGAGCGGTAATGTATATGTGTGTTATGGGTATCCATTGAGTGGTAATGTATATGTGTGCTATGGGTATCCATTGAGTGGTAATGTATATGTGTATTATGGGTATCCATTGAGAGGTAATGTATATGTGTGTTATGGGTATCCATTGAGTGGTAATGTATATGTGTGTTATGGGTATCCATTGAGTTGTAATGTATATGTGTGTTATGGGTATCCATTGAGTGGTAATGTATATGTGTGTTATGGGTATCCATTGAGTGGTATTGTATATGTGTATTATGTGTATCCATTGAGCGGTAATGTATATGTGTGTTATGGGTATCCATTGAGTGGTAATGTATATGTGTGCTATGGGTATCCAGTGAGTGGTAATGTATATGTGTGTTATGGGTATCCATTGAGTGGTAATGTATATGTGTGTTATGGGTATCCATTGAGTGGTAATGTATATGTGTGTTATGGGTATCCATTGACCGTAATGTATATGTGTGCTATGGGTATCCAATGAGTGGTAATGTATATGTGTGTTATGGGTATCCATTGAGTGGTAATGTATATGTGTGTTATGGGTATCCATTGAGTGGTAATGTATATGTGTGTTATGGGTATCCATTGAGTGGTAATGTATATGTGTGTTATGGGTATCCATTGAGTGGTAATGTATATGTGTATTATGGGTATCCATTGAGCGGTAATGTATATGTGTGTTATGGGTATCCATTGAGTGGTAATGTATATGTGTGTTATGGGTATCCATTGAGCGGTAATGTATATGTGTGTTATGGGTATCTATTGAGTGGTAATGTATATGTGTGTTATGGGTATCCATTGAGAGGTAATGTATATGTGTGTTATGGGTATCCATTGAGTGGTAATGTATATGTGTGTTATGGGTATCCATTGAGTTGTAATGTATATGTATGTTATGGGTATCCATTGAGTGGTAATGTATATGTGTGGTATGGGTATCCATTGAGTGGTAATGTATATGTGTGTTATGGGTATCCATTGAGTGGTAATGTATATGTGTATTATGTGTATCCATTGAGCGGTAATGTATATGTGTGTTATGGGTATCCATTGAGTGGTAATGTATATGTGTGTCATGGGTATCCATTGAGTGGTAATGTATATGTGTATTATGGGTATCCATTGAGAGGTAATGTATATGTGTGTTATGGGTATCCATTGAGTGGTAATGTATATGTGTGTTATGGGTATCCATTGAGTTGTAATGTATATGTGTGTTATGGGTATCCATTGAGTGGTAATGTATATGTGTATTATGGGTATCCATTGAGTGGTAATGTATATGTGTGTTATGGGTATCCATTGAGTGGTATTGTATATGTGTATTATGTGTATCCATTGAGCGGTAATGTATATGTGTGTTATGGGTATCCATTGAGTGGTAATGTATATGTGTGCTATGGGTATCCAGTGAGTGGTAATGTATATGTGTGTTATGGGTATCCATTGAGTGGTAATGTATATGTGTGTTATGGGTATCCATTGAGTGGTAATGTATATGTGTGTTATGGGTATCCATTGAGTGGTAATGTATATGTGTGCTATGGGTATCCATTGAGTGGTAATGTATATGTGTCTTATGGGTATCCATTGACCGTAATGTATATGTGTGCTATGGGTATCCAATGAGTGGTAATGTATATGTGTGTTATGGGTATCCATTGAGTGGTAATGTATATGTGTGTTATGGGTATCCATTGAGTGGTAATGTATATGTGTGTTATGGGTATCCATTGAGTGGTAATGTATATGTGTGTTATGGGTATCCATTGAGTGGTAATGTATATGTGTATTATGGGTATCCATTGAGCGGTAATGTATATGTGTGTTATGGGTATCCATTGAGTGGTAATGTATATGTGTGTTATGGGTATCCATTGAGCGGTAATGTATATGTGTGTTATGGGTATCCATTGAGTGGTAATGTATATGTGTGTTATGGGTATCCATTGAGTGGTAATGTATATGTGTATTATGGGTATCCATTGAGCGGTAATGTATGTGTGTTATGGGTATCCATTGAGTGGTAATGTATATGTGTGTTATGGGTGTCCATTGAGTGGTAATGTATATGTGTGTTAGGGGTATCCATTGAGTGGTAATGTATATGTGTATTATGGGTATCCATTGAGCGGTAATGTATATGTGTGTTATGGGTATCCATTGAGTGGTAATGTATATGTGTGTTATGGGTATCCATTGAGTGGCAATGTATATGTGTGTTATGGGTATCCATTGAGCGGTAATGTATATGTGTGTTATGGGTATCCATTGAGTGGTATTGTATATGTGTGTTATGGGTATCCATTGAGTTTAATGTATATGTGTGTTATGGGTATCCATTGAGCGGTAATGTATATGTGTGTTATGGGTATCCATTGAGCGGTAATGCATATGTGTGTTATGGGTATCCATTGAGTGGTAATGTATATGTGTGCTATGGGTATCCATTCAGCGGTAATGTATATGTGTATTATGGGTATCCATTGAGTGGTAATGTATATGTGTGTTATGGGTATCCATTGAGTGGTAATGTATATGTGTATTATGGGTATCCATTGAGCGGTAATGTATATGTGTGTTATGGGTATCCATTGAGCGGTAATGTATATGTGTGTTATGGGTATCCATTGAGCGGTAATGTATATGTGTGTTATGGGTATCCATTGAGTGGTAATGTATATGTGTGTTATGGGTATCCATTGAGCGGTAGTGTATATGTGTATTATGGGTATCCATTGAGTGGTAATGTATATGTGTGTTATGGGTATCCATTGAGTGGTAATGTATATGTGTGTTATGGGTATCCATTGAGCGGTAATGTATATGTGTGTTATGGGTATCCATTGAGTGGTAATGTATATGTGTGTTATGGGTATCCATTGAGTGGTAATGTATATGTGTATTATGGGTATCCATTGAGTGGTAATGTATATGTGTCATATGGGTATCCATTGAGTGGTATTGTATATGTGTGTTATGGGTATCCATTGAGCTTTAATGTATATGTGTGTTATGGTATCCATTGAGCGGTAATGTATATGTGTGCTATGGGTATCCATTGAGCGGTAATGTATATGTGTGTTATGGGTATCCATTGAGTGGTAATGTATATGTGTGTTATGGGTATCCATTGAGCGGTAATGTATATATGTATTATGGGTATCCATTGAGTGGTAATGTATATGTGTGTTACGGGTATCCATTGAGTGGTAATGTATATGTGTATTATGGGTATCCATTGAGCGGTAATGTATATGTGTGTTATGGGTATCCATTGAGCGGTAATGTATATGTGTGTTATGGGTATCCATTGAGTGGTAATGTATATGTGTGTTATGGGCATCCATTGAGTGGTAATGTATATGTTTATTATGGGTATCCATTGAGTGGTAATGTATATGTGTATTATGGGTATCCATTGAGTGGTAATGTATATGTGTGTTATGGGTATCCATTGAGTGGAAATGTATATGTGTGTTTTGGGTATCCATTGAGTGGTAATGTATATGTGTATTATGGGTATCCATTGAGTGGTAATGTATATGTGTATTATGGGTATCCATTGAGTGGTAATGTATATGTGTGTTATGGGTATCCATTGAGTGGTAATGTATATGTGTGTTTTGGGTATCCATTGAGTGGTAATGTATATGTGTATTATGGGTATCCATTGAGTGGTAATGTATATGTGTATTATGGGTATCCATTGAGTGGTAATGTATATGTGTGTTTTGGGTATCCATTGAGTGGTAATGTATATGTGTATTATGGGTATCCATTGAGCGGTAATGTATATGTGTGTTATGGGTATCCATTGAGTGGTAATGTATATGTGTGCTATGGGTATCCATTGAGCGGTAATGTATATGTGTGTTATGGGTATCCATTGAGTGGTAATGTATATGTGTGTTATGGGTATCCATTGAGTGGTAATGTATATGTGTATTATGGGTATCCATTGAGTGGTAATGTATATGTGTGTTATGGGTATCCATTGAGTGGTAATGTATATGTGTTATGGGTATCCATTGAGTGGTGATGTATATGTGTGTTATGGGTATCCATTGAGTGGTAATGTATATGTGTATTATGGGTATCCATTGAGTGGTAATGTATATGTGTATTATGGGTATCAATTGAGCGGTAATGTATATGTGTGTTATGGGTATCCATTGAGTGGTAATGTATATGTGTATTATGGGTATCCATTGAGCGGTAATGTATGTGTGTTATGGGTATCCATTGAGTGGTAATGTATATGTGTATTATGGGTATCCATTGAGCGGTAATGTATATGTGTGTTATGGATATCCATTGAGTGGTAATGTATATGTGTGTTATGGGTATCCATTGAGTGGTAATGTATATGTGTATTATGGGTATCCATTGAGTGGTAATGTATATGTGTGCTATGGGTATCTATTGAGTGGTAATGTATATGTGTATTATGTGTATCCATTGAGCGGTAATGTATATGTGTGTTATGGGTATCCATTGAGTGGTAATGTATATGTGTGTTATGGGTATCCATTGAGTGGTAATGTATATGTGTATTATGGGTATCCATTGAGCGGTAATGTATATGTGTGTTATGGGTATCCATTGAGTAGTAATGTATATGTCTGTTATGAGTATCCATTGAGTGGTAATGTATATGTGTGTTATGGGTATTCATTGAGTGGTAATGTATGTGTGTTATGGGTATCCATTGAGTGGTAATGTATATGTGAATTATGGGTATCCATTGAGTGGTAATGTATATGTGTATTATGGGTATCCATTGAGTGGTAATGTATATGTGTGTTATGGGTATCCATTGAGTGGTAATGTATATGTGTTATGGGTATCCATTGAGTGGTGATGTATATGTGTGCTATGGGTATCCATTGAGTGATAATGTATATGTGTATTATGGGTATCCATTGAGTGGTAATGTATATGTGTATTATGGGTATCCATTGAGCGGTAATGTATATGTGTGCTATGGGTATCCATTGAGTGGTAATGTATATGTGTATTATGGGTATCCATTGAGCGGTAATGTATATGTGTGTTATGGGTATCCATTGAGTGGTAATGTATATGTGTATTATGGGTATCCATTGAGCGGTAATGTATATGTGTGTTATGGGTATCCATTGAGTGGTAATGTATATGTGTGTTATGGGTATCCATTGAGCGGTAATGTATATGTGTATTATGTGTATCCATTGAGCGGTAATGTATATGTGTGTTATGGGTATCCATTGAGTGGTAATGTATATGTGTGTTATGGGTATCCATTGAGTGGTAATGTATATGTGTATTATGGGTATCCATTGAGAGGTAATGTATATGTGTGTTATGGGTATCCATTGAGTGGTAATGTATATGTGTGTTATGGGTATCCATTGAGTTGTAATGTATATGTGTGTTATGGGTATCCATTGAGTGGTAATGTATATGTGTGTTATGGGTATCCATTGAGTGGTAATGTATATGTGTGTTATGGGTATCCATTGAGTGGTAATGTATATGTGTATTATGTGTATCCATTGAGTGGTAATGTATATGTGTGTTATGGGTATCCATTGAGTGGTAATGTATATGTGTGTTATGGGTATCCATTGAGTGGTAATGTATATGTGTATTATGGGTATCCATTGAGAGGTAATGTATATGTGTGTTATGGGTATCCATTGAGTGGTAATGTATATGTGTGTTATGGGTATCCATTGAGTTGTAATGTATATGTGTGTTATGGGTATCCATTGAGTGGTAATGTATATGTGTATTATGGGTATCCATTGAGTGGTAATGTATATGTGTGTTATGGGTATACATTGAGTGGTATTGTATATGTGTATTATGTGTATCCATTGAGCGGTAATGTATATGTGTGTTATGGGTATCCATTGAGTGGTAATGTATATGTGTGCTATGGGTATCCAGTGAGTGGTAATGTATATGTGTGTTATGGGTATCCATTGAGTGGTAATGTATATGTGTGTTATGGGTATCCATTGAGTGGTAATGTATATGTGTGTTATGGGTATCCATTGACCGTAATGTATATGTGTGCTATGGGTATCCAATGAGTGGTAATGTATATGTGTGTTATGGGTATCCATTGAGTGGTAATGTATATGTGTGTTATGGGTATCCATTGAGTGGTAATGTATATGTGTGTTATGGGTATCCATTGAGTGGTAATGTATATGTGTGTTATGGGTATCCATTGAGTGGTAATGTATATGTGTATTATGGGTATCCATTGAGCGGTAATGTATATGTGTGTTATGGGTATCCATTGAGTGGTAATGTATATGTGTGTTATGGGTATCCATTGAGCGGTAATGTATATGTGTGTTATGGGTATCTATTGAGTGGTAATGTATATGTGTGTTATGGGTATCCATTGAGAGGTAATGTATATGTGTGTTATGGGTATCCATTGAGTGGTAATGTATATGTGTGTTATGGGTATCCATTGAGTTGTAATGTATATGTGTGTTATGGGTATCCATTGAGTGGTAATGTATATGTGTGGTATGGGTATCCATTGAGTGGTAATGTATATGTGTGTTATGGGTATCCATTGAGTGGTAATGTATATGTGTATTATGTGTATCCATTGAGCGGTAATGTATATGTGTGTTATGGGTATCCATTGAGTGGTAATGTATATGTGTGTCATGGGTATCCATTGAGTGGTAATGTATATGTGTATTATGGATATCCATTGAGAGGTAATGTATATGTGTGTTATGGGTATCCATTGAGTGGTAATGTATATGTGTGTTATGGGTATCCATTGAGTGGTATTGTATATGTGTGTTATGGGTATCCATTGAGCTTTAATGTATATGTGTGTTATGGTATCCATTGAGCGGTAATGTATATGTGTGCTATGGGTATCCATTGAGCGGTAATGTATATGTGTGTTATGGGTATCCATTGAGTGGTAATGTATATGTGTGTTATGGGTATCCATTGAGCGGTAATGTATATATGTATTATGGGTATCCATTGAGTGGTAATGTATATGTGTGTTACGGGTATCCATTGAGTGGTAATGTATATGTGTATTATGGGTATCCATTGAGCGGTAATGTATATGTGTGTTATGGGTATCCATTGAGCGGTAATGTATATGTGTGTTATGGGTATCCATTGAGTGGTAATGTATATGTGTGTTATGGGCATCCATTGAGTGGTAATGTATATGTTTATTATGGGTATCCATTGAGTGGTAATGTATATGTGTATTATGGGTATCCATTGAGTGGTAATGTATATGTGTGTTATGGGTATCCATTGAGTGGAAATGTATATGTGTGTTTTGGGTATCCATTGAGTGGTAATGTATATGTGTATTATGGGTATCCATTGAGTGGTAATGTATATGTGTATTATGGGTATCCATTGAGTGGTAATGTATATGTGTGTTATGGGTATCCATTGAGTGGTAATGTATATGTGTGTTTTGGGTATCCATTGAGTGGTAATGTATATGTGTATTATGGGTATCCATTGAGTGGTAATGTATATGTGTATTATGGGTATCCATTGAGTGGTAATGTATATGTGTGTTTTGGGTATCCATTGAGTGGTAATGTATATGTGTATTATGGGTATCCATTGAGCGGTAATGTATATGTGTGTTATGGGTATCCATTGAGTGGTAATGTATATGTGTGCTATGGGTATCCATTGAGCGGTAATGTATATGTGTGTTATGGGTATCCATTGAGTGGTAATGTATATGTGTGTTATGGGTATCCATTGAGTGGTAATGTATATGTGTATTATGGGTATCCATTGAGTGGTAATGTATATGTGTGTTATGGGTATCCATTGAGTGGTAATGTATATGTGTTATGGGTATCCATTGAGTGGTGATGTATATGTGTGTTATGGGTATCCATTGAGTGGTAATTGTATATGTGTATTATGGGTATCCATTGAGTGGTAATGTATATGTGTATTATGGGTATCAATTGAGCGGTAATGTATATGTGTGTTATGGGTATCCATTGAGTGGTAATGTATATGTGTATTATGGGTATCCATTGAGCGGTAATGTATGTGTGTTATGGGTATCCATTGAGTGGTAATGTATATGTGTATTATGGGTATCCATTGAGCGGTAATGTATATGTGTGTTATGGATATCCATTGAGTGGTAATGTATATGTGTGTTATGGGTATCCATTGAGTGGTAATGTATATGTGTATTATGGGTATCCATTGAGTGGTAATGTATATGTGTGCTATGGGTATCTATTGAGTGGTAATGTATATGTGTATTATGTGTATCCATTGAGCGGTAATGTATATGTGTGTTATGGGTATCCATTGAGTGGTAATGTATATGTGTGTTATGGGTATCCATTGAGTGGTAATGTATATGTGTATTATGGGTATCCATTGAGCGGTAATGTATATGTGTGTTATGGGTATCCATTGAGTAGTAATGTATATGTCTGTTATGAGTATCCATTGAGTGGTAATGTATATGTGTGTTATGGGTATTCATTGAGTGGTAATGTATGTGTGTTATGGGTATCCATTGAGTGGTAATGTATATGTGAATTATGGGTATCCATTGAGTGGTAATGTATATGTGTATTATGGGTATCCATTGAGTGGTAATGTATATGTGTGTTATGGGTATCCATTGAGTGGTAATGTATATGTGTTATGGGTATCCATTGAGTGGTGATGTATATGTGTGCTATGGGTATCCATTGAGTGATAATGTATATGTGTATTATGGGTATCCATTGAGTGGTAATGTATATGTGTATTATGGGTATCCATTGAGCGGTAATGTATATGTGTGCTATGGGTATCCATTGAGTGGTAATGTATATGTGTATTATGGGTATCCATTGAGCGGTAATGTATATGTGTGTTATGGGTATCCATTGAGTGGTAATGTATATGTGTATTATGGGTATCCATTGAGCGGTAATGTATATGTGTGTTATGGGTATCCATTGAGTGGTAATGTATATGTGTGTTATGGGTATCCATTGAGCGGTAATGTATATGTGTATTATGTGTATCCATTGAGCGGTAATGTATATGTGTGTTATGGGTATCCATTGAGTGGTAATGTATATGTGTGTTATGGGTATCCATTGAGTGGTAATGTATATGTGTATTATGGGTATCCATTGAGAGGTAATGTATATGTGTGTTATGGGTATCCATTGAGTGGTAATGTATATGTGTGTTATGGGTATCCATTGAGTTGTAATGTATATGTGTGCTATGGGTATCCATTGAGTGGTAATGTATATGTGTGTTATGGGTATCCATTGAGTGGTAATGTATATGTGTGTTATGGGTATCCATTGAGTGGTAATGTATATGTGTATTATGTGTATCCATTGAGTGGTAATGTATATGTGTGCTATGGGTATCCATTGAGTGGTAATGTATATGTGTGCTATGGGTATCCATTGAGTGGTAATGTATATGTGTATTATGGGTATCCATTGAGAGGTAATGTATATGTGTGTTATGGGTATCCATTGAGTGGTAATGTATATGTGTGTTATGGGTATCCATTGAGTTGTAATGTATATGTGTGTTATGGGTATCCATTGAGTGGTAATGTATATGTGTATTATGGGTATCTATTGAGTGGTAATGTATATGTGTGTTATGGGTATCCATTGAGAGGTAATGTATATGTGTGTTATGGGTATCCATTGAGTGGTAATGTATATGTGTGTTATGGGTATCCATTGAGTTGTAATGTATATGTGTGTTATGGGTATCCATTGAGTGGTAATGTATATGTGTGGTATGGGTATCCATTGAGTGGTAATGTATATGTGTGTTATGGGTATCCATTGAGTGGTAATGTATATGTGTATTATGTGTATCCATTGAGCGGTAATGTATATGTGTGTTATGGGTATCCATTGAGTGGTAATGTATATGTGTGTCATGGGTATCCATTGAGTGGTAATGTATATGTGTATTATGGATATCCATTGAGAGGTAATGTATATGTGTGTTATGGGTATCCATTGAGTGGTAATGTATATGTGTGTTATGGGTATCCATTGAGTTGTAATGTATATGTGTGCTATGGGTATCCATTGAGTGGTAATGTATATGTGTATTATGGGTATCCATTGAGTGGTAATGTATATGTGTGTTATGGGTATCCATTGAGTGGTATTGTATATGTGTATTATGTGAATCCATTGAGCGGTAATGTATATGTGTGTTATGGGTATCCATTGAGTGGTAATGTATATGTGTGCTATGGGTATCCAGTGAGTGGTAATGTATATGTGTGTTATGGGTATCCATTGAGTGGTAATGTATATGTGTGTTATGGGTATCCATTGAGTGGTAATGTATATGTGTGTTATGGGTATCCATTGAGTGGGTAATGTATATGTGTGCTATGGGTATCCATTGAGTGGTAATGTATATGTGTCTTATGGGTATCCATTGACCGTAATGTATATGTGTGCTATGGGTATCCAATGAGTGGTAATGTATATGTGTGTTATGGGTATCCATTGAGTGGTAATGTATATGTGTGTTATGGGTATCCATTGAGTGGTAATGTATATGTGTGTTTATGGGTATCCATTGAGTGGTAATGTATATGTGTGTTATGGGTATCCATTGAGTGGTAATGTATATGTGTATTATGGGTATCCATTGAGCGGAAATGTATATGTGTGTTATGGGTATCCATTGAGTGGTAATGTATATGTGTGTTATGGGTATCCATTGAGCGGTAATGTATATGTGTGTTATGGGTATCTATTGAGTGGTAATGTATATGTGTGTTATGGGTATCCATTGAGTGGTAATGTATATGTGTATTATGGGTATCCATTGAGCGGTAATGTATGTGTGTTATGGGTATCCATTGAGTGGTAATGTATATGTGTGTTATGGGTGTCCATTGAGTGGTAATGTATATGTGTGTTAGGGGTATCCATTGAGTGGTAATGTATATGTGTATTATGGGTATCCATTGAGCGGTAATGTATATGTGTGTTATGGGTATCCATTGAGTGGTAATGTATATGTGTGTTATGGGTATCCATTGAGTGGTAATGTATATGTGTATTATGGGTATCCATTGAGTGGTAATGTATATGTGTGTTATGGGTATCCATTGAGTGGTAATGTATATGTGTTATGGGTATCCATTGAGTGGTGATGTATATGTGTGTTATGGGTATCCATTGAGTGGTAATGTATATGTGTATTATGGGTATCCATTGAGTGGTAATGTATATGTGTATTATGGGTATCCATTGAGCGGTAATGTATATGTGTGTTATGGGTATCCATTGAGTGGTAATGTATATGTGTATTATGGGTATCCATTGAGCGGTAATGTATGTGTGTTATGGGTATCCATTGAGTGGTAATGTATATGTGTATTATGGGTATCCATTGAGCGGTAATGTATATGTGTGTTATGGATATCCATTGAGTGGTAATGTATATGTGTGTTATGGGTATCCATTGAGTGGTAATGTATATGTGTATTATGGGTATCCATTGAGTGGTAATGTATATGTGTGTTATGGGTATCTATTGAGTGGTAATGTATATGTGTATTATGTGTATCCATTGAGTGGTAATGTATATGTGTGTTATGGGTATCCATTGAGTGGTAATGTATATGTGTGTTATGGGTATCCATTGAGTGGTAATGTATATGTGTATTATGGGTATCCATTGAGCGGTAATGTATATGTGTGTTATGGGTATCCATTGAGTAGTAATGTATATGTCTGTTATGAGTATCCATTGAGTGGTAATGTATATGTGTGTTATGGGTATTCATTGAGTGGTAATGTATGTGTGTTATGGGTATCCATTGAGTGGTAATGTATATGTGAATTATGGGTATCCATTGAGTGGTAATGTATATGTGTATTATGGGTATCCATTGAGTGGTAATGTATATGTGTGTTATGGGTATCCATTGAGTGGTAATGTATATGTGTTATGGGTATCCATTGAGTGGTGATGTATATGTGTGCTATGGGTATCCATTGAGTGATAATGTATATGTGTATTATGGGTATCCATTGAGTGGTAATGTATATGTGTATTATGGGTATCCATTGAGCGGTAATGTATATGTGTGCTATGGGTAACCATTGAGTGGTAATGTATATGTGTATTATGGGTATCCATTGAGCGGTAATGTATATGTGTGTTATGGGTATCCATTGAGTGGTAATGTATATGTGTATTATGGGTATCCATTGAGCGGTAATGTATATGTGTGTTATGGGTATCCATTGAGTGGTAATGTATATGTGTGTTATGGGTATCCATTGAGCGGTAATGTATATGTGTATTATGTGTATCCATTGAGCGGTAATGTATATGTGTGTTATGGGGTATCCATTGAGTGGTAATGTATATGTGTGTTATGGGTATCCATTGAGTGGTAATGTATATGTGTATTATGGGTATCATTGAGAGGTAATGTATATGTGTGTTATGGGTATCCATTGAGTGGTAATGTATATGTGTGTTATGGGTATCCATTGAGTTGTAATGTATATGTGTGTTATGGGTATCCATTGAGTGGTAATGTATATGTGTGTTATGGGTATCCATTGAGTGGTAATGTATATGTGTGTTATGGGTATCCATTGAGTGGTAATGTATATGTGTATTATGTGTATCCATTGAGTGGTAATGTATATGTGTGTTATGGGTATCCATTGAGTGGTAATGTATATGTGTGTTATGGGTATCCATTGAGTGGTAATGTATATGTGTATTATTGGTATCCATTGAGAGGTAATGTATATGTGTGTTATGGGTATCCATTGAGTGGTAATGTATATGTGTGTTATGGGTATCCATTGAGTTGTAATGTATATGTGTGTTATGGGTATCCATTGAGTGGTAATGTATATGTGTATTATGGGTATCCATTGAGTGGTAATGTATATGTGTGTTATGGGTATCCATTGAGTGGTATTGTATATGTGTATTATGTGTATCCATTGAGCGGTAATGTATATGTGTGTTATGGGTATCCATTGAGTGGTAATGTATATGTGTGCTATGGGTATCCAGTGAGTGGTAATGTATATGTGTGTTATGGGTATCCATTGAGTGGTAATGTATATGTGTGTTATGGGTATCCATTGAGTGGTAATGTATATGTGTGTTATGGGTATCCATTGACCGTAATGTATATGTGTGCTATGGGTATCCAATGAGTGGTAATGTATATGTGTGTTATGGGTATCCATTGAGTGGTAATGTATATGTGTGTTATGGGTATCCATTGAGTGGTAATGTATATGTGTGTTATGGGTATCCATTGAGTGGTAATGTATATGTGTGTTATGGGTATCCATTGAGTGGTAATGTATATGTGTATTATGGGTATCCATTGAGCGGTAATGTATATGTGTGTTATGGGTATTCATTGAGTGGTAATGTATATGTGTGTTATGGGTATCCATTGAGCGGTAATGTATATGTGTGTTATGGGTATCTATTGAGTGGTAATGTATATGTGTGTTATGGGTATCCATTGAGAGGTAATGTATATGTGTGTTATGGGTATCCATTGAGTGGTAATGTATATGTGTGTTATGGGTATCCATTGAGTTGTAATGTATATGTGTGTTATGGGTATCCATTGAGTGGTAATGTATATGTGTGGTATGGGTATCCATTGAGTGGTAATGTATATGTGTGTTATGGGTATCCATTGAGTGGTAATGTATATGTGTATTATGTGTATCCATTGAGCGGTAATGTATATGTGTGTTATGGGTATCCATTGAGTGGTAATGTATATGTTTGTCATGGGTATCCATTGAGGGGTAATGTATATGTGTATTATGGGTATCCATTGAGAGGTAATGTATATGTGTGTTATGGGTATCCATTGAGTGGTAATGTATATGTGTGTTATGGGTATCCATTGAGTTGTAATGTATATGTGTGTTATGGGTATCCATTGAGTGGTAATGTATATGTGTATTATGGGTATCCATTGAGTGGTAATGTATATGTGTGTTATGGGTATCCATTGAGTGGTATTGTATATGTGTATTATGTGTATCCATTGAGCGGTAATGTATATGTGTGTTATGGGTATCCATTGAGTGGTAATGTATATGTGTGCTATGGGTATCCAGTGAGTGGTAATGTATATGTGTGTTATGGGTATCCATTGAGTGGTAATGTATATGTGTGTTATGGGTATCCATTGAGTGGTAATGTATATGTGTGTTATGGGTATCCATTGAGTGGTAATGTATATGTGTGCTATGGGTATCCATTGAGTGGTAATGTATATGTGTCTTATGGGTATCCATTGACCGTAATGTATATGTGTGCTATGGGTATCCAATGAGTGGTAATGTATATGTGTGTTATGGGTATCCATTGAGTGGTAATGTATATGTGTGTTATGGGTATCCATTGAGTGGTAATGTATATGTGTGTTATGGGTATCCATTGAGTGGTAATGTATATGTGTGTTATGGGTATCCATTGAGTGGTAATGTATATGTGTATTATGGGCATCCATTGAGCGGTAATGTATATGTGTGTTATGGGTATCCATTGAGTGGTAATGTATATGTGTGTTATGGGTATCCATTGAGCGGTAATGTATATGTGTATTATGGGTATCCATTGAGTGGTAATGTATATGTGTGTTATGGGTATCCATTGAGTGGTAATGTATATGTGTATTATGGGTATCCATTGAGCGGTAATGTATGTGTGTTATGGGTATCCATTGAGTGGTAATGTATATGTGTGTTATGGGTGTCCATTGAGTGGTAATGTATATGTGTGTTAGGGGTATCCATTGAGTGGTAATGTATATGTGTATTATGGGTATCCATTGAGCGGTAATGTATATGTGTGTTATGGGTATCCATTGAGTGGTAATGTATATGTGTGTTATGGGTATCCATTGAGTGGCAATGTATATGTGTGTTATGGGTATCCATTGAGCGGTAATGTATATGTGTGTTATGGGTATCCATTGAGTGGTATTGTATATGTGTGTTATGGGTATCCATTGAGCTTTAATGTATATGTGTGCTATGGGTATCCATTGAGCGGTAATGTATATGTGTGTTATGAGTATCCATTGAGCGGTAATGCATATGTGTGTTATGGGTATCCATTGAGTGGTAATGTATATGTGTGCTATGGGTATCCATTGAGCGGTAATGTATATGTGTATTATGGGTATCCATTGAGTGGTAATGTATATGTGTGTTATGGGTATCCATTGAGTGGTAATGTATATGTGTATTATGGGTATCCATTGAGCGGTAATGTATATGTGTGTTATGGGTATCCATTGAGCGGTAATGTATATGTGTGTTATGGGTATCCATTGAGCGGTAATGTATATGTGTGTTATGGGTATCCATTGAGTGGTAATGTATATGTGTGTTATGGGTATCCATTGAGCGGTAATGTATATGTGTATTATGGGTATCCATTGAGTGGTAATGTATATGTGTGTTATGGGTATCCATTGAGTGGTAATGTATATGTGTGTTATGGGTATCCATTGAGCGGTAATGTATATGTGTGTTATGGGTATCCATTGAGTGGTAATGTATATGTGTGTTATGGGTATCCATTGAGTGGTAATGTATATGTGTATTATGGGTATCCATTGAGTGGTAATGTATATGTGTGTTATGGGTATCCATTGAGTGGTATTGTATATGTGTGTTATGGGTATCCATTGAGCTTTAATGTATATGTGTGTTATGGTATCCATTGAGCGGTAATGTATATGTGTGCTATGGGTATCCATTGAGCGGTAATGTATATGTGTGTTATGGGTATCCATTGAGTGGTAATGTATATGTGTGTTATGGGTATCCATTGAGCGGTAATGTATATATGTATTATGGGTATCCATTGAGTGGTAATGTATATGTGTGTGACGGGTATCCATTGAGTGGTAATGTATATGTGTATTATGGGTATCCATTGAGCGGTAATGTATATGTGTGTTATGGGTATCCATTGAGCGGTAATGTATATGTGTGTTATGGGTATCCATTGAGTGGTAATGTATATGTGTGTTATGGGCATCCATTGAGTGGTAATGTATATGTTTATTATGGGTATCCATTGAGTGGTAATGTATATGTGTATTATGGGTATCCATTGAGTGGTAATGTATATGTGTGTTATGGGTATCCATTGAGTGGAAATGTATATGTGTGTTTTGGGTATCCATTGAGTGGTAATGTATATGTGTATTATGGGTATCCATTGAGTGGTAATGTATATGTGTATTATGGGTATCCATTGAGTGGTAATGTATATGTGTGTTATGGGTATCCATTGAGTGGTAATGTATATGTGTGTTTTGGGTATCCATTGAGTGGTAATGTATATGTGTATTATGGGTATCCATTGAGTGGTAATGTATATGTGTATTATGGGTATCCATTGAGTGGTAATGTATATGTGTGTTTTGGGTATCCATTGAGTGGTAATGTATATGTGTATTATGAGTATCCATTGAGTGGTAATGTATATGTGTGTTATGGGTATCCATTGAGTGATAATGTATATGTGTATTATGGGTATCCATTGAGTGGTAATGTATATGTGTATTATGGGTATCCATTGAGTGGTAATGTATATGTGTATTATGGGTATCCATTGAGTGGTAATGTATATGTGTGTTATGGGTATCCATTGAGTGGTAATGTATATGTGTGTTTTGGGTATCCATTGAGTGGTAATGTATATGTGTATTATGGGTATCCATTGAGTGGTAATGTATATGTGTATTATGGGCATCCATTGAGTGGTAATGTATATGTGTGTTTTGGGTATCCATTGAGTGGTAATGTATATGTGTATTATGGGTATCCATTGATTGGTAATGTATATGTGTATTATGGGTATCCATTGAGTGGTAATGTATATGTGTATTATGGGTATCCATTGAGTGGTTATGTATATGTGTGTTATGGGTATCCATTGAGTGGTAATGTATGTGTGTTTTGGGTATCCATTGAGTGGTAATGTATATGTGTATTATGGGTATCCATTGAGTGGTAATGTATATGTGTGTTATGGGTATCCATTGAGTGGTAATGTATATGTGTATTATGGGTATCCATTGAGTGGTAATGTATATGTGTATTATGGGTATCCATTGAGTGGTAATGTATATGTGTATTATGGGTATCCATTGAGTGGTAATGTATATGTGTATTATGGGTATCCATTGAGTGGTAATGTATATGTGTATTATGGGTATCCATTGAGTGGTAATGTATATGTGTGCTATGGGTATCCATTGAGTGGTAATGTATATGTGTGTTTTGGGTATCCATTGAGTGGTAATGTATATGTGTATTATGGGTATCCATTGAGTGGTAATGTATATGTGTATTATGGGTATCCATTGAGTGGTAATGTATATGTGTGTTATGGGTATCCATTGAGTGGTAATGTATATGTGTATTATGGGTATCCATTGAGTGGTAATGTATATGTGTGTTATGGGTATCCATTGAGTGGTAATGTATATGTGTGTTATGGGTATCCATTGAGCGGTAATGTATATGTGTGTTATGGGTATCCATTGAGTGGTAATGTATATGTGTGTTATGGGTATCCATTGAGTGGTAATGTATATGTGTATTATGGGTATCCATTGAGTGGTAATGTATATGTGTGTTATGGGTATCCATTGAGTGGTATTGTATATGTGTGTTATGGGTATCCATTGAGCTTTAATGTATATGTGTGTTATGGTATCCATTGAGCGGTAATGTATATGTGTGCTATGGGTATCCATTGAGCGGTAATGTATATGTGTGTTATGGGTATCCATTGAGTGGTAATGTATATGTGTGTTATGGGTATCCATTGAGCGGTAATGTATATATGTATTATGGGTATCCATTGAGTGGTAATGTATATGTGTGTGACGGGTATCCATTGAGTGGTAATGTATATGTGTATTATGGGTATCCATTGAGCGGTAATGTATATGTGTGTTATGGGTATCCATTGAGCGGTAATGTATATGTGTGTTATGGGTATCCATTGAGTGGTAATGTATATGTGTGTTATGGGCATCCATTGAGTGGTAATGTATATGTTTATTATGGGTATCCATTGAGTGGTAATGTATATGTGTATTATGGGTATCCATTGAGTGGTAATGTATATGTGTGTTATGGGTATCCATTGAGTGGAAATGTATATGTGTGTTTTGGGTATCCATTGAGTGGTAATGTATATGTGTATTATGGGTATCCATTGAGTGGTAATGTATATGTGTATTATGGGTATCCATTGAGTGGTAATGTATATGTGTGTTATGGGTATCCATTGAGTGGTAATGTATATGTGTGTTTTGGGTATCCATTGAGTGGTAATGTATATGTGTATTATGGGTATCCATTGAGTGGTAATGTATATGTGTATTATGGGTATCCATTGAGTGGTAATGTATATGTGTGTTTTGGGTATCCATTGAGTGGTAATGTATATGTGTATTATGAGTATCCATTGAGTGGTAATGTATATGTGTGTTATGGGTATCCATTGAGTGATAATGTATATGTGTATTATGGGTATCCATTGAGTGGTAATGTATATGTGTATTATGGGTATCCATTGAGTGGTAATGTATATGTGTATTATGGGTATCCATTGAGTGGTAATGTATATGTGTGTTATGGGTATCCATTGAGTGGTAATGTATATGTGTGTTTTGGGTATCCATTGAGTGGTAATGTATATGTGTATTATGGGTATCCATTGAGTGGTAATGTATATGTGTATTATGGGCATCCATTGAGTGGTAATGTATATGTGTGTTTTGGGTATCCATTGAGTGGTAATGTATATGTGTATTATGGGTATCCATTGATTGGTAATGTATATGTGTATTATGGGTATCCATTGAGTGGTAATGTATATGTGTATTATGGGTATCCATTGAGTGGTTATGTATATGTGTGTTATGGGTATCCATTGAGTGGTAATGTATGTGTGTTTTGGGTATCCATTGAGTGGTAATGTATATGTGTATTATGGGTATCCATTGAGTGGTAATGTATATGTGTGTTATGGGTATCCATTGAGTGGTAATGTATATGTGTATTATGGGTATCCATTGAGTGGTAATGTATATGTGTATTATGGGTATCCATTGAGTGGTAATGTATATGTGTATTATGGGTATCCATTGAGTGGTAATGTATATGTGTATTATGGGTATCCATTGAGTGGTAATGTATATGTGTATTATGGGTATCCATTGAGTGGTAATGTATATGTGTGCTATGGGTATCCATTGAGTGGTAATGTATATGTGTGTTTTGGGTATCCATTGAGTGGTAATGTATATGTGTATTATGGGTATCCATTGAGTGGTAATGTATATGTGTATTATGGGTATCCATTGAGTGGTAATGTATATGTGTGTTATGGGTATCCATTGAGTGGAAATGTATATGTGTATTATGGGTATCCATTGAGTGGTAATGTATATGTGTATTATGGGTATCCATTGAGTGGTAATGTATATGTGTGTTTTGGGTATCTATGTTTATTTGTTAAAGAAATTTTCGAATGAATGTTCTGACAGGAAATACACAAGACTTGCTTGCACTCGTAGCAAAAATATGATCCATTTGTCTCCGAACACAAACTACATTTGTTGCTCGGTACTTGTGCCATTCTTTACCTATTAAAAATAAGATAAATACAATCATCAGAAACATTACGTGTATTTTTACTGAAACTAGTACACGTATTTACTGAATAAAAGATTTGGTCAACTACTGAATATTAAAATCTCGCATCTGTTTTAGCATTCTGGACATAACGCCAGTACCAAGCTAGAAAACTGAGCGGTAATGTATATGTGTGTTATGGGTATCCATTGAGCGGTAATGTATATGTGTGTTATGGGTATCCATTGAGTGGTAATGTATATGTGTGCTATGGGTATCCATTGAGCGGTAATGTATATGTGTGTTATGGGTATCCATTGAGTGGTAATGTATATGTGTGTTATGGGTATCCATTGAGTGGTAATGTATATGTGTATTATGGGTATCCATTGAGTGGTAATGTATATGTGTGTTATGGGTATCCATTGAGTGGTAATGTATATGTGTTATGGGTATCCATTGAGTGGTGATGTATATGTGTGTTATGGGTATCCATTGAGTGGTAATGTATATGTGTATTATGGGTATCCATTGAGTGGTAATGTATATGTGTATTATGGGTATCCATTGAGCGGTAATGTATATGTGTGTTATGGGTATCCATTGAGTGGTAATGTATATGTGTATTATGGGTATCCATTGAGCGGAAATGTATGTGTGTTATGGGTATCCATTGAGTGGTAATGTATATGTGTATTATGGGTATCCATTGAGCGGTAATGTATATGTGTGTTATGGATATCCATTAAGTGGTAATGTATATGTGTGTTATGGGTATCCATTGAGTGGTAATGTATATGTGTATTATGGGTATCCATTGAGTGGTAATGTATATGTGTGTTATGGGTATCTATTGAGTGGTAATGTATATGTGTATTATGTGTATCCATTGAGCGGTAATGTATATGTGTGTTATGGGTATCCATTGAGTGGTAATGTATATGTGTGTTATGGGTATCCATTGAGTGGTAATGTATATGTGTATTATGGGTATCCATTGAGCGGTAATGTATATGTGTGTTATGGGTATCCATTGAGTAGTAATGTATATGTGTGTTATGAGTATCCATTGAGTGGTAATGTATATGTGTGTTATGGGTATTCATTGAGTGGTAATGTATGTGTGTTATGGGTATCCATTGAGTGGTAATGTATATGTGTATTATGGGTATCCATTGAGTGGTAATGTATATGTGTATTATGGGTATCCATTGAGTGGTAATGTATATGTGTGTTATGGGTATCCATTGAGTGGTAATGTATATGTGTTATGGGTATCCATTGAGTGGTGATGTATATGTGTGCTATGGGTATCCATTGAGTGGTAATGTATATGTGTATTATGGGTATCCATTGAGTGGTAATGTATATGTGTATTATGGGTATCCATTGAGCGGTAATGTATATGTGTGCTATGGGTATCCATTGAGTGGTAATGTATATGTGTATTATGGGTATCCATTGAGCGGTAATGTATATGTGTGTTATGGGTATCCATTGAGTGGTAATGTATATGTGTATTATGGGTATCCATTGAGCGGTAATGTATATGTGTGTTATGGGTATCCATTGAGTGGTAATGTATATGTGTGTTATGGGTATCCATTGAGCGGTAATGTATATGTGTATTATGTGTATCCATTGAGCGGTAATGTATATGTGTGTTATGGGTATCCATTGAGTGGTAATGTATATGTGTGCTATGGGTATCCATTGAGTGGTAATGTATATGTGTATTATGGGTATCCATTGAGAGGTAATGTATATGTGTGTTATGGGTATCCATTGAGTGGTAATGTATATGTGTGTTATGGGTATCCATTGAGTTGTAATGTATATGTGTGTTATGGGTATCCATTGAGTGGTAATGTATATGTGTGTTATGGGTATCCATTGAGTGGTAATGTATATGTGTGTTATGGGTATCCATTGAGTGGTAATGTATATGTGTATTATGTGTATCCATTGAGCGGTAATGTATATGTGTGTTATGGGTATCCATTGAGTGGTAATGTATATGTGTGTTATGGGTATCCATTGAGTGGTAATGTATATGTGTATTATGGGTATCCATTGAGAGGTAATGTATATGTGTGTTATGGGTATCCATTGAGTGGTAATGTATATGTGTGTTATGGGTATCCATTGAGTTGTAATGTATATGTGTGTTATGGGTATCCATTGAGTGGTAATGTATATGTGTATTATGGGTATCCATTGAGTGGTAATGTATATGTGTGTTATGGGTATCCATTGAGTGGTATTGTATTTGTGTATTATGTGTATCCATTGAGCGGTAATGTATATGTGTGTTATGGGTATCCATTGAGTGGTAATGTATATGTGTGCTATGGGTATCCAGTGAGTGGTAATGTATATTTGTGTTATGGGTATCCATTGAGTGGTAATGTATATGTGTGTTATGGGTATCCATTGAGTGGTAATGTATATGTGTGTTATGGGTATCCATTGACCGTAATGTATATGTGTGCTATGGGTATCCAATGAGTGGTAATGTATATGTGTGTTATGGGTATCCATTGAGTGGTAATGTATATGTGTGTTATGGGTATCCATTGAGTGGTAATGTATATGTGTGTTATGGGTATCCATTGAGTGGTAATGTATATGTGTGTTATGGGTATCCATTGAGTGGTAATGTATATGTGTATTATGGGTATCCATTGAGCGGTAATGTATATGTGTGTTATGGGTATCCATTGAGTGGTAATGTATATGTGTGTTATGGGTATCCATTGAGCGGTAATGTATATGTGTGTTATGGGTATCTATTGAGTGGTAATGTATATGTGTGTTATGGGTATCCATTGAGAGGTAATGTATATGTGTGTTATGGGTATCCATTGAGTGGTAATGTATATGTGTGTTATGGGTATCCATTGAGTTGTAATGTATATGTGTGTTATGGGTATCCATTGAGTGGTAATGTATATGTGTGTTATGGGTATCCATTGAGTGGTAATGTATATGTGTGTTATGGGTATCCATTGAGCGGTAATGTATATGTGTGTTATGGGTATCCATTGAGTGGTAATGTATGTGTGTTATGGGTATCCATTGAGTGGTAATGTATATGTGTATTATGGGTATCCATTGAGAGGTAATGTATATGTGTGTTATGGGTATCCATTGAGTGGTAATGTATATGTGTGTTATGGGTATCCATTGAGTTGTAATGTATATGTGTGTTATGGGTATCCATTGAGTGGTAATGTATATGTGTATTATGGGTATCCATTGAGTGGTAATGTATATGTGTGTTATGAGTATCCATTGAGTGGTATTGTATATGTGTATTATGTGTATCCATTGAGCGGTAATGTATATGTGTGTTATGGGTATCCATTGAGTGGTAATATATATGTGTGCTATGGGTATCCAGTGAGTGGTAATGTATATGTGTGTTATGGGTATCCATTGAGTGGTAATGTATATGTGTGTTATGGGTATCCATTGAGTGGTAATGTATATGTGTGTTATGGGTATCCATTGAGTGGTAATGTATATGTGTGCTATGGGTATCCTTTGAGTGGTAATGTATATGTGTCTTATGGGTATCCATTGACCGTAATGTATATGTGTGCTATGGGTATCCAATGAGTGGTAATGTATATGTGTGCTATGGGTATCCATTCAGTGGTAATGTATATGTGTGTTATGGGTATCCATTGAGTGGTAATGTATATGTGTGTTATGGGTATCCATTGAGTGGTAATGTATATGTGTGTTATGGGTATCCATTGAGTGGTAATGTATATGTGTATTATGGGTATCCATTGAGCGGTAATGTATATGTGTGTTATGGGTATCCATTGAGTGGTAATGTATATGTGTGTTATGGGTATCCATTGAGCGGTAATGTATATGTGTGTTATGGGTATCCATTGAGTGGTAATGTATATGTGTGTTATGGGTATCCATTGAGTGGTAATGTATATGTGTATTATGGGTATCCATTGAGCGGTAATGTATGTGTGTTATGGGTATCCATTGAGTGGTAATGTATATGTGTGTTATGGGTGTCCATTGAGTGGTAATGTATATGTGTGTTAGGGGTATCCATTGAGTGGTAATGTATATGTGTATTATGGGTATCCATTGAGCGGTAATGTATATGTGTGTTATGGGTATCCATTGAGTGGTAATGTATATGTGTGTTATGGGTATCCATTGAGTGGCAATGTATATGTGTGTTATGGGTATCCATTGAGCGGTAATGTATATGTGTGTTATGGGTATCCATTGAGTGGTATTGTATATGTGTGTTATGGGTATCCATTGAGCTTTAATGTATATGTGTGTTATGGGTATCCATTGAGCGGAAATGTATATGTGTGTTATGGGTATCCATTGAGCGGTAATGCATATGTGTGTTATGGGTATCCATTGAGTGGTAATGTATATGTGTGCTATGGGTATCCATTGAGCGGTAATGTATATGTGTATTATGGGTATCCATTGAGTGGTAATGTATATGTGTGTTATGGGTATCCATTGAGTGGTAATGTATATGTGTATTATGGGTATCCATTGAGCGGTAATGTATATGTGTGTTATGGATATCCATTGAGCGGTAATGTATATGTGTGTTATGGGTATCCATTGAGCGGTAATGTATATGTGTGTTATGGGTATCCATTGAGTGGTAATGTATATGTGTGTTATGGGTATCCATTGAGCGGTAATGTATATGTGTATTATGGGTATCCATTGAGTGGTAATGTATATGTGTGTTATGGGTATCCATTGAGTGGTAATGTATATGTGTGTTATGGGTATCCATTGAGCGGTAATGTATATGTGTGTTATGGGTATCCATTGAGTGGTAATGTATATGTGTGTTATGGGTATCCATTGAGTGGTAATGTATATGTGTATTATGGGTATCCATTGAGTGGTAATGTATATGTGTGTTATGGGTATCCATTGAGTGGTATTGTATATGTGTGTTATGGGTATCCATTGAGCTTTAATGTATATGTGTGTTATGGTATCCATTGAGCGGTAATGTATATGTGTGCTATGGGTATCCATTGAGCGGTAATGTATATGTGTGTTATGGGTATCCATTGAGTGGTAATGTATATGTGTGTTATGGGTATCCATTGAGCGGTAATGTATATATGTATTATGGGTATCCATTGAGTGGTAATGTATATGTGTGTTACGGGTATCCATTGAGTGGTAATGTATATGTGTATTATGGGTATCCATTGAGCGGTAATGTATATGTGTGTTATGGGTATCCATTCAGCGGTAATGTATATGTGTGTTATGGGTATCCATTGAGTGGTAATGTATATGTGTGTTATGGGCATCCATTGAGTGGTAATGTATATGTGTATTATGGGTATCCATTGAGTGGTAATGTATATGTGTATTATGGGTATCCATTGAGTGGTAATGTATATGTGTGTTATGGGTATCCATTGAGTGGAAATGTATATGTGTGTTTTGGGTATCCATTGAGTGGTAATGTATATGTGTATTATGGGTATCCATTGAGTGGTAATGTATATGTGTATTATGGGTATCCATTGAGTGGTAATGTATATGTGTATTATGGGCATCCATTGAGTGGTAATGTATATGTGTGTTATGGGTATCCATTGAGTGGTAATGTATATGTGTGTTTTGGGTATCCATTGAGTGGTAATGTATATGTGTATTATGGGTATCCATTGAGTGGTAATGTATATGTGTATTATGGGTATCCATTGAGTGGTAATGTATATGTGTGTTTTGGGTATCCATTGAGTGGTAATGTATATGTGTATTATGGGTATCCATTGAGTGGTAATGTATATGTGTATTATGGGTATCCATTGAGTGGTAATGTATATGTGTATTATGGGTATCCATTGAGTGGTAATGTATATGTGTGTTATGGGTATCCATTGAGTGGTAATGTATATGTGTGTTTTGGGTATCCATTGAGTGGTAATGTATATGTGTATTATGGGTATCCATTGAGTGGTAATGTATATGTGTGTTATGGGTATCCATTGAGTGGTAATGTATATGTGTATTATGGGTATCCATTGAGTGGTAATGTATATGTGTATTATGGGTATCCATTGAGCGGTAATGTATATGTGTATTATGGGTATCCATTGAGTGGTAATGTATATGTGTGTTATGGGTATCCATTGAGTGGTAATGTATATGTGTGTTTTGGGTATCCTTTGAGCGGTAATGTATATGTGTATTATGGGCATCCATTGAGTGGTAATGTATATGTGTATTATGGGTATCCATTGAGTGGTAATGTATATGTGTATTATGGGTATCCATTGAGTGGTAATGTATATGTGTATTATGGGTATCCATTGAGTGGTAATGTATATGTGTGTTATGGGTATCCATTGAGTGGTAATGTATATGTGTGTTTTGGGTATCCATTGAGTGGTAATGTATATGTGTATTATGGGTATCCATTGAGTGGTAATGTATATGTGTATTATGGGTATCCATTGAGTGGTAATGTATATGTGTATTATGGGTATCCATTGAGTGGTAATGTATATGTGTATTATGGGTATCCATTGAGTGGTAATGTATATGTGTGCTATGGATATCCATTGAGTGGTAATGTATATGTGTGTTTTGGGTATCCATTGAGTGGTAATGTATATGTGTATTATGGGTATCCATTGAGTGGTAATGTATATGTGTATTATGGGTATCCATTGAGTGGTAATGTATATGTGTGTTATGGGTATCCATTGAGTGGAAATGTATATTTGTGTTTTGGGTATCCATTGAGTGGTAATGTATATGTGTATTATGGGTATCCATTGAGTGGTAATGTATATGTGTATTATGGGTATCCATTGAGTGGTAATGTATATGTGTATTATGGGCATCCTTTGAGTGGTAATGTATATGTGTGTTATGGGTATCCATTGAGTGGTAATGTATATGTGTGTTTTGGGTATCCATTGAGTGGTAATGTATATGTGTATTATGGGTATCCATTGAGTGGTAATGTATATGTGTATTATGGGTATCCATTGAGTGGTAATGTATATGTGTGTTTTGGGTATCTATTGAGTGGTAATGTATATGTGTATTATGGGTATCCATTGAGTGGTAATGTATATGTGTATTATGGGTATCCATTGAGTGGTAATGTATATGTGTATTATGGGTATCCATTGAGTGGTAATGTATATGTGTGTTATGGGTATCCATTGAGTGGTAATGTATATGTGTGTTTTGGGTATCCATTGAGTGGTAATGTATATGTGTATTATGGGTATCCATTGAGTGGTAATGTATATGTGTGTTATGGGTATCCATTGAGTGGTAATGTATATGTGTATTATGGGTATCCATTGAGTGGTAATGTATATGTGTATTATGGGTATCCATTGAGCGGTAATGTATATGTGTATTATGGGTATCCATTGAGTGGTAATGTATATGTGTGTTATGGGTATCCATTGAGTGGTAATGTATATGTGTGTTTTGGGTATCCTTTGAGCGGTAATGTATGTGTATTATGGGCATCCATTGAGTGGTAATGTATATGTGTATTATGGGTATCCATTGAGTGGTAATGTATATGTGTATTATGGGTATCCATTGAGTGGTAATGTATATGTGTATTATGGGTATCCATTGAGTTGTAATGTATATGTGTGTTATGGGTATCCATTGAGTGGTAATGTATATGTGTGTTTTGGGTATCCATTGAGTGGTAATGTATATGTGTATTATGGGTATCCATTGAGTGGTAATGTATATGTGTATTATGGGCATCCATTGAGTGGTAATGTATATGTGTGTTTTGGGTATCCATTGAGTGGTAATGTATATGTGTATTATGGGTATCCATTGATTGGTAATGTATATGTGTATTATGGGTATCCATTGAGTGGTAATGTATATGTGTATTATGGGTATCCATTGAGTGGTTATGTATATGTGTGTTATGGGTATCCATTGAGTGGTAATGTATATGTGTGTTTTGGGTATCCATTGAGTGGTAATGTATATGTGTATTATGGGTATCCATTGAGTGGTAATGTATATGTGTGTTATGGGTATCCATTGAGTGGTAATGTATATGTGTATTATGGGTATCCATTGAGTGGTAATGTATATGTGTATTATGGGTATCCATTGAGTGGTAATGTATATGTGTATTATGGGTATCCATTGAGTGGTAATGTATATGTGTATTATGGGTATCCATTTAGTGGTAATGTATATGTGTATTATGGGTATCCATTGAGTGGTAATGTATATGTGTGCTATGGGTATCCATTGAGTGGTAATGTATATGTGTGTTTTGGGTATCCATTGAGTGGTAATGTATATGTGTATTATGGGTATCCATTGAGTGGTAATGTATATGTGTATTATGGGTATCCATTGAGTGGTAATGTATATGTGTGTTATGGGTATCCATTGAGTGGTAATGTATATGTGTATTATGGGTATCCATTGAGTGGTAATGTATATGTGTATTATGGGTATCCATTGAGTGGTAATGTATATGTGTATTATGGGTATCCATTGAGTGGTAATGTATATGTGTATTATGGGTATCCATTGAGTGGTAATGTATATGTGTATTATGGGTATCCATTGAGTGGTAATGTATATGTGTGTTATGGGTATCCATTGAGTGGTAATGTATATTTGTGTTTTGGGTATCCATTGAGTGGTAATGTATATGTGTATTATGGGTATCCATTGAGTGGTAATGTATATGTGTATTATGGGTATCCATTGAGTGGTAATGTATATGTGTGTTATGGGTATCCATTGAGTGGTAATGTATATGTGTATTATGGGTTTCCATTGAGTGGTAATGTATATGTGTGTTTTGGGTATCCATTGAGTGGTAATGTATATGTGTATTATGGGTATCCATTGAGTGGTAATGTATATGTGTATTATGGGTATCCATTGAGTGGTAATGTATATGTGTATTATGGGTATCCATTGAGTGGTAATGTATATGTGTATTATGGGTATCAATTGAGTGGTAATGTATATGTGTATTATGGGTATCCATTGAGTGGTAATGTATATGTGTATTATGGGTATCCATTGAGTGGTAATGTATATGTGTGTTATGGGTATCCATTGAATGGTAATGTATATGTGTGTTTTGGGTATCCATTGAGTGGTAATGTATATGTGTATTATGGGTATCCATTGAGTGGTAATGTATATGTGTATTATGGGTATCCATTGAGTGGTAATGTATATGTGTGTTATGGGTATCCATTGAGTGGTAATGTATATGTGTATTATGGGTATCCATTGAGTGGTAATGTATATGTGTGTTATGGGTATCCATTGAGTGGTAATGTATATGTGTGTTATGGGTATCCATTGAGTGGTAATGTATATGTGTGTTATGTGTATCCATTGAGTGGTAATGTATATGTGTATTATGGGTATCCATTGAGTGGTAATGTATATGTGTGTTATGGGTATCCATTGAGTGGTAATGTATATGTGTATTATGGGTATCCATTGAGTGGTAATGTATATGTGTATTATGGGTATCCATTGAGTGGTAATGTATATGTGTGTTATGGGTATCTATTGAGTGGTAATGTATATGTGTGTTATGTGTATCCATTGAGTGGTAATGTATATGTGTGCTATGGGTATCCATTGAGTGGTAATGTATATGTGTGTTATGTGTATCCATTGAGTGGTAATGTATATGTGTATTATGGGTATCCATTGAGTGGTAATGTATATGTGTATTATGGGTATCCATTGAGTGGTAATGTATATGTGTGCTATGGGTATCTATTGAGTGGTAATGTATATGTGTGTTATGTGTATCCATTGAGTGGTAATGTATATGTGTGCTATGGGTATCCATTGAGTGGTAATGTATATGTGTGTTATGGGTATCCATTGAGTGGTAATGTATATGTGTGTTATGTGTATCCATTGAGTGGTAATGTATATGTGTATTATGGGTATCCATTGAGTGGTAATGTATATGTGTATTATGGGTATCCATTGAGTGGTAATGTATATGTGTGTTATGGGTATCTATTGAGTGGTAATGTATATGTGTGTTATGTGTATCCATTGAGTGGTAATGTATATGTGTGTTATGGGTATCCATTGAGTGGTAATGTATATGTGTGTTATGTGTATCCATTGAGTGGTAATGTATATGTGTATTATGGGTATCCATTGAGTGGTAATGTATATGTGTATTATGGGTATCCATTGAGAGGTAATGTATATGTGTATTATGGGTATCCATTGAGAGGTAATGTATATGTGTATTATGGGTATCCATTGAGAGGTAATGTATATGTGTATTATGGGTATCCATTGAGAGGTAATGTATATGTGTATTATGGGCATCCATTTTACAGATATTTCTACTATTTTACTATTATATTTTGGAACTGTTCCAACAGTGTCGTATTTTTTCCCTATTTTTCATTTTATTCTATTTCTAGTTTTGTGTTGATGGGAGCAATGTAAGTAAGGCTATACGCAGATTTTCTTTAAAGCTAAATGACAAGAACTAGGTTACATATAATAATTACAGGACAGAATGGATATAATTAGGACATGCTTGTATTATTAAAACGGTCTACGACTCCCCGCTAGCTTGCTCATTAGGGGTTCCTGCAAGCTGTCTTTTTCAAGTTTTTTGCCCAAGAGTGTCATTACCCTTATTCTCCATACACCAGGCAACCATTTGTGTTCAGATCTAAGGGTGAATTTGTATTTAAAACATTAGAAGTTATCTTTGAAGACAGCACTACGTGACGTCAGAAGTAACATACTAGACATAATTTAATGGCCTGGCTATGAAAGCAGTATAAGTTAATGGGTTGAT
Source organism: Bathymodiolus septemdierum (assembly GCA_963383655.1). NCBI lineage: Eukaryota > Metazoa > Mollusca > Bivalvia > Mytilida > Modiolidae > Bathymodiolus > Bathymodiolus septemdierum. Next base: position 88,499,087 of record OY726521.1, on the reverse strand, counting down.
ACTTACGTTATTGTTACCACCGTCATCAGTAAGGATTATCAACAGTAGATCCATTATTCGGCGTAATCCTTAATGTATTTTATAAATCGTATAATGAAATAAATGCAATTTAACACGAACAACCGAAATATCAACTTTTATTGTAATTTAAGTTAATTGTGTTGTTTTTCTGTAATATTAATGGGTCACAATTGCAGTCTTTACTATTACAATTGTAAAAGTTGTCGGATAATGACCCAAATATCTAAAACGAGACTGGAAAAGCCCATCCGATATTAAAACTAGGGAATATATAATTATTGTGTAGTTATTGTATTGTTTGGTACTGGGGGTTGCTTGGCTTGTGCTATGTGAACATGAAATTGTTTATTATTAGTAACAGAAAACGGATGTATTTAAGTGGTTATATATCCCCTTCACAAATCATCCAACGACATATTACTTATTTATACATCCTCGTGATTCAGATAAAGGTCAACATTACACATGTCTCATTAATAATATGTAGAGGGAACACTGTAAAAATCACAATACGGATAGATCCCGGGTGATAGAAATAGAACTTAGATTTTCCTCTTTATGTTACATTCTCTACTACTGAGGGTTGGATGCACGCTGGCTGTCGTCCTATAATTTGAGATGTCCAAGAACCAGAATGTCTTGAGAATATTCTTTAAAAGCAAATTACATGTCGTTTTTTATGTAACATCGTCGATACTAAAAGATCATTCGATTCGTAATAAAAGCGTAGTTATCTAATTTAGTGCGCACGACACGTTTCTGGGACCTTCGTCATGTACGATAACCTTCGTCATGTACGATAACCTTCGTCATGTACGTTTAAAGTCAAAAGATTGGAAAACCAATAAAATGAAAAAGAAAACATACCACACCGTAGGAATAGTTCCAAAATCTAATAGAAAAATCGTAAAAAGAGGCAAAATCGATATTTCTAACACACTAAAACATAACCGTTCACTTTCCTAGCTTGGTGAAAGCACTTCAATAAAAGTGACGGGTTAAAGTAGTTTTATGGGCTCAAAGCTTCTCTCTTACTGAAATGATACGGTCATGCAAGTGCTTCCACATGCGAGTATAATACCAAACCTCACCTATAACCTGTCGAAAAGCGTTATTATAGAGAACATTATACATAATATATTTAATCTTTGTGACATAGAAGTTGTCATATGTATAACATTAGTTATATTAAAGAGATCTGATGGCCCCAAGCATCATCGAAATATTATATAGTACACAAGGCCATCGTTATTGATAATAGTTTATCCTGTTTATAAGACACCTCGAGGTGTTACTCGTATTCAAGTCCGTTCAAAGTCTTGTCGGTGATAAACTTGATAATAGTTTATACTGTTTATAAGACACCTCGAGGTGTTACTCGTAATCAAGTCCGTTCAAAGTCTTGTCGGTGATAAACTTGATAATAGTTTATACTGTTTATAAGACACAGCGAGGTGTTACTCGTTATCAAGTCCGTTTAATTCTTGTCGGTGATAAACTTGATAATAGTTTATACTGTTTATAAGACACCTCGAGGTATTACTCGTAATCAAGTCCGTTCAAAGTCTTGTCGGTGATAAACTTGATAATAGCCTATACTGTTTATAAGACACCTCGAGGTGTTACTCGTTATCAAGTCCGTTCAAAGTCTTGTCGGTGATAAACTTGATAATAGTTTATACTGTTTATAGGACATCTCGAGGTGTTATTCGTAATCAAGTCCGTTCAAAGTCTTGTCGGTGATAAACTTGATGATAGTCGATACTGTTTATAAGTCAACTCGAGGTGTTACTCGTAATCAAGTCCGTTCAAAGTCTTGTCGGTGATAAACTTGATAATAGTCTATACTGTTTATAAGACACCCCGAGGTGTTACTCGTAATCAAGTCCGTTCAAAGTCTTGTCGGTGATAAACTTGATAATAGTCTATACTGTTTATAAGACACCCCGAGGTGTTACTCGTTATCAAGTCCGTTCAATTCTTGTCGGTGATAAACTTGATAATAGTTTATACTGTTTATAAGACACCTCGAGGTATTACTCGTAATCAAGTCGGTTCAAAGTCTTGTCGGTGATAAACTTGATAATAGTTTATACTGTTTATAAGACACCCCGAGGTGTTACTCGTTATCAAGTCCGTTCAATTCTTGTCGGTGATAAACTTGATAATAGTTTATACTGTTTATAAGACACCTCGAGGTATTACTCGTAATCAAGTCGGTTCAAAGTCTTGTCGGTGATAAACTTGATAATAGTTTATACTGTTTATAAGACACCCCGAGGTGTTACTCGTAATCAAGTCCGTTCAAAGTCTTGTCGGTGATAAACTTGATAATAGTTTATACTGTTTATAAGACACCCCGAGGTGTTACTCGTTATCAAGTCCGTTCAATTCTTGTCGGTGATAAACTTGATAATAGTTTATACTGTTTATAAGACACCTCGAGGTATTACTCGTAATCAAGTCGGTTCAAAGTCTTGTCGGTGATAAACTTGATAATAGTTTATACTGTTTATAAGACACCCCGAGGTGTTACTCGTTATCAAGTCCGTTCAATTCTTGTCGGTGATAAACTTGATAATAGTTTATACTGTTTATAAGACACCTCGAGGTATTACTCGTAATCAAGTCGGTTCAAAGTCTTGTCGGTGATAAACTTGATAATAGTCTATACTGTTTATAAGTTAACTCGAGGTGTTACTCGTAATCAAGTCCGTTCAAAGTCTTGTCGGTGATAAACTTGATAATAGTTTATACTATTTATATGACACCCCGAGGTGTTACTCGTTATCAAGTCCGTTCAAGAACTTGTCGGTGATAAGCTTGATAACACTTTATACTGTTCGCTGTCGTTGATAACAACCAAAAATGCAACCTATACATTAAAAATATAATAGTATATAGAGAGAAAATATTTGCTAACGAAACCGAGACGCCATTTTGATTTATATAATATATATCTTTGTCAACCTCTCCATCATTGAAAGTGTCACATGCATGGTATAATTGCATTGAGAGAGAAAGAACAAACTTTTTCGACAAAGAGTTTTTCTATTCTACTGTTTTAACTAAAACATTTTCCTACCGTCAATAACGAATTCACAATAAATCAGTGATGTGTCAAAATACACATATATCCAATTACTCTCACACAAAAGGAAGTTAAATAACGCTGTGTAAATTATCACAGTTATGAAGTGTCCCGGCAATGTATAGTAAATAATATTTTTCATCAATGTGTATATAGCACAGGCACTTGTTTCTGGTATTTTTTTTTTACCTAGATACTATATATACCACAAGGTACGTAACCGTTCATTTGTAAAAAATCTAGGTCATCGTGATTTTTGCGTTTTTTCAACTCGACGGACGCCAGCATGGAGGAATGACCTACATCATCTGAAACTACGATAATTTATCTACAAAATGATGTATAAAACACCTACCTTTGCTGAACCTCAACAATGCAACAGACCTTTCTCCACGGGTCAGTTATCAGCTTTCATCATCCAGTTGGTCACCTGGCAAGTTCTATCCCGCAGTGAATGAAAAGTTCAAGGTCGAACTCAGGTAAAGTATTTGATTGATCGAAGTTTCTCATTACACTTAGCAAGCTGGAATTCTAAAGTTTATTTTTATAATTTTTCATCAAAATGGAGAAGATGCAAAAAGAAACATGTGATGCTGTATTAATTTCCCCGCCTATAAGACTTTCAGTCCTGTTGATATACTTCAGGGAAAAATCCCGAGGTTGTATAGAAAGTTCACAAATTTTTGAATTCTAAAAATAGCCACAGATTTGCATTCAAACTACACTTTTATTCTAAGAAATTAGAACACTTTTATTAATTTTTTTTATTGGAATGCAATATATATAATTTTCTAACATCTCAGTATTTTTTATAGCATTTTTATTACAACTTATCTTATTTTTTCTTTCACTGCGGGGTAGACCTTGCCAGGTGACCAACTGGATGATGAAAGCTGATAACTGACCCGTGGAAAAAGGTCTGTTGCATTGTTGAGGTTCAGCAAAGATAGGTGTTTTATACATCACTTTGTAGATAAATTATCCTAGTTTCAGATGATGTAGGCCATTCCTCCATGCTGGCGTCCGTCGAGTTGAAAAAACGCGAAAATCGCGATGACCTAGATTTTTTACAAATGAACGGTTACGTACCTTTTGGTATATATAGTATCTAGGTAATTTTTTTTTACCAGAAACAAGTGCCTGTGGTATATAGTGAAGAATTTGTCATTGTAGTAAAATAAAACATATTCCATGCTCAATAACTACAATTTGTTTACGTAAGTTGTGCACCGTAGCAAAGCTATTATTTACGGATTCTGTTTACCCCTTTGGTATCTTCAAACTCTTCTTGTAGATAATAAAATGAAAAACAAAAAAATATCACTGTCAGAACAATTATCAAAATTGTAAAAAGACGCAAAATCGAGACCCCTTGCAAAAAATATATTTGTTAGAAAAAATTGTCAAAACAGTTGAGAAGATCAGTAGCAATTTTGACCAGTCTATCTTCAATTACATGTTCTTTTCATTAATGGCGTCAAAAACGACCGTTAATTCAACAAATACAAATCCTTGACAGCTGTGTGTTATAGTCCCTTGTATAGAAAGATCATCTACAAAACTGTAGTGTGTCCGTTGATAGATAAAACCTATATGTGCGAGAAGAACAACTCGTATTTACGAGTGCCTCCTGTTGGGAGGTCAGGCTCCTTTTACGTAAACAATTTCAACTTCCAATAGTAACTGACAAATGCTATGACCTATAGTTGGATTAGAGCTATGGTCTTGAACGTCACTTTCAACATTTTTTCAGTTATATTGTGGCGGTCAGTTTTATTGATTTAGGAAACCAGAGTACCCGGAGAAAACCACGACCTGCCACAAGTCACTGATTCACTTTATCATATAATGTTGTATCGAGTATACCTCGCCTGTGCGGGATTCGAACTCACAACTTTAGTGGTGGTATACACTGATGCATAAATAGTTGTAAATTCAACTACCATACGATCACGAAGACAACGGCATCGACGTGTTGTTATATCGAGTTCATTAAGTCTGGTAGAAAGTTGATCATTGGTGTCAAGGTTGAGGTAAATGTTGAGAAATGAAGCAGAGGAAACCGTGTTCGTTGTTTCTTTTATCTCAAGTTCTTTTTTGTATATTAACGGCATCGGTGGCGTAATGGTTAGCCTGCTCGCCTCGAGTGCTGTAGATTGAGGGTTCGAGCACCGATTGGGTAAAACCAAAGACTATTAAATTGGTATTTGTTGCTTCTCCGCTAAGCACGCATCATTAAGGAGATAGAGCAAAGACTGACTGGCTCGGAATCAGGACAATGTGTCCGAGTGGGGCGACATGTCTTTCCGCGGACTGTTGTTTCAATGAGCTAGCATTATAAAAATGCAACTAAGCGTGTTAGTCTAGCACAAAGCGGACCTTATCATCATTTCATTGAAAATTTACTTCTCCTCGCCATGATAAAACTGAAAAATTGCTAGGTTGGCCTTGATGAACAATCACTCACTCACTTGTTGTATTTTAATGGAATCCTGTTGGCAAAGTTTAGATAATTCCACTTCATTTTGTGTCATACAATAAATGGAATAAAATATAAAGTTGAAATTGTTAACAAATGTCAAAAGTACAATATGCAATGTGTTTTTCTTAATTCCAAGCCGAAACGTATATATACATAAATGATCCTTTTTATATATTTACTTGTCAACCACGAACATTTTGATAATTTCCCACAGATTTAGAATTTTGATGATAAGAACTGTATTATTTCTATCGCCCACTAAAATTTCACCCACACTATTATGATGTTTGTAGTTATAAGCAATTATTTGGGGACTTTCCCGAGAACTGAACATTGCCCACTATCTTTATTTCAGCATGTCTCAAGACTTCCTGTCTTTTTTGACCGATTTATGGTGACGAGAGATTACAATGCACATCACGTATTTTTTTCTCTCTCGATCTACAGTACAGAGATATCGATGTGGCTAGGAAACAAAACTGTGTTGAATATTATCTGTCAATAATTATGTTTATCACTTAAGGATAATTCAGATTTAAAGAATGTGAACGAAATTCCGGAATTAAAGCATATCCTCTCGGAACTTCATTATTACATTATCATATACCTTGTAACGTCACATGCTGTTGTCAAATTTTTGAATCGACACCAATTTCCATCGCAAAATTCGAATCGACATAGAATAATCCATCAACATCCACGATTCTCATAAAATGAAGCCCGCAAAAAGATGGAGGAACTCTCCCATGAGACCTGATGACATGGGAATACTGCAAACAAGAGACCCAAAGCAAAATCAAGCAGGACCGAGTCGGGACAGCCATGCCGCTTCTGACAGCCATGTCTCAGATACAGACACTGGGCAAAACATAAGACACGACACACCCTGCCCATCCTGATTCTAATGTGAGGGCGTCAAACATAGATGTACAAGTTGGTACATTTCAACGACAGTATGCAGTCAGCACAGACCAGTTTCCGAGTCATGCTCCTCAACAATCAGGCCAACAGAGATGTGAGGAATACACACCAAGCCACAGCGCGGTTTCCACCCAGAATGGTCAACGTTCAGAGGAGACTTTGATTAATCAGTGCACAGGGTCTGATCAAAGACACATGGGTACGCTTAATGCTCAAGGTTCACAAATCTCAGAATTTCCAATCAGGGTGGGATCATTCACTCTCCCGCTGGGCAGTTTGCAAGTAGAACAATCCCCTTTGCAAGCTGCAAGTATGCATGATTCTGTTGGGTCACACATTCCTCAGAAAATTAAGGAGAAGATATGGGCAGGTGATTATATTGAGCTCAGTTTGCTGTTAAAGTCTGCAAAAGAGTTAGTTTCTGACCCACAATACAGTGGCGAGCTAACGATAAAAGGGGGACAACTCATAGTTGTACGGCAAAAACAGTCCCCCATTAACAACATGCATGTGTGGACTTCGGCCTTCATTATCTCTGGGGGTAATGCTAGAAAAATGGCATAACAAGGGACATAGATACCCTAAATACATGTATAATGTACGCTTGGCTGTTGAAAGAGGGTTCGGAACTGGCTGGGTCACATGTGATGAGCAGCTTAGGCTCAGGAAAGCTCATTCCCCAACATCCGCCTGCGGCGATGTCGATATGGAACTTTGGTTGATATATGTAGCAACCCATGAGAAGCCCAAATTGACTATGGCAGACTTTTAATAATGCATATGATTTTCAAAAAGAGGGTCGTATAATGGGAACAGAGCTCAAAGCAGCGGATTTCGTACCTGTTGGAGATTCAACAGGGGAAGCTGTCAGTTTGGGAGAAATTGCAGGTTTGCACACAAATGCACAACTTGTTTTGGACCCCATCCACAAACAAAATACAGAAAGTGATCAGTCAGACGACACAAGGTTATACCAGCTAGCAAAATCCCCCAGAAGGTTTTATAAAGTTGAAGAATCATTGATAAATTATCCTCGAAAATATGAAGCATTTGAGTTAATCGAAGGCCTAAAACATGGCTTTCCCCGTAAGTACTCAGGCACACGTCTGCCATTCAACACCAAAAACTTGCGTTCTGTCTATGAAAGACCGGATTTAGTAAAGGCAAAATTTAAGAAAGAGGTATCTTTAGACCGAGTTTGCTGGTCCTTTTGCTTTTCGCCCCTTCCTACCTTTAAGAGTCTCCCCAATAGTAATAGTACCAAAGAAAGATGGTTGCTTTCGTATGATACATCATTTGTCCCATCCAACCCACAATTCTGTAAACGACTTTATTGTTAGTGAATTTTGCACTGTCAAATATGCAAGCATAGACGATGCTGTCAGTTTAGTACAGCGCATAGAAAAAAATGGTAAGCTTGCAAAGGCTGATATTAAAAGCGCTTTCCGATTACTTGGAGTCTTTCCAGGAGATTTTGACCAGTTGGGGTTCATGTTTGACGATAAATACTACTTCGACAAGTGTCTTCCCATGGGAGCCTCAATCAGTTGTGCGTTGTTCGAAAAATTGTCTACAGCATTACATTGGTTTACAGAAACTTGAACCGGTAATCGAGACATGCCTCATTATTTAGATGACTTTTTGCTTGGGGGCGAGGTGGACTGTTTTTGAATTTAAAGGAGTATGTGAGTTATGGGGGGGGGGGGGGGTGTCGTTGGCGGAAGACAAAACTATCGAACCGACTGAGGTGCTTACTTTTTTGGGGATTGAATTTGACACACGAGACATGATTTAGAATGTTATGAAAGCTAATAAAGTAATTTTGCGTGATTTACAGTCCCTGATCGGCCTTCTTAACTTTGCATGTTTGGCAATTGCCCCTGGTAGAACTTTCATTCGAAGACTCATAGATGCTACATGTAATGTTAATAAACCGCATCACAAAGTCACAAAAGCCATAAAAGAGGACCTCAAAGCTTGGTTAACATTCTTGACTGATTACAATGAGGTAACAGTTATGCTGGATAATCTTTGGATCTCTAATGAGACCACTGAATTCTATACAGATAGTGCATGGGGGTCAAATAGGGGTTTTGGCATATATTTTCAGGGAAAATGGGCTCAGACGTGTTGGCCAAAGGACTGGATAGATAATCAGTAACTTGTCGAAATAACATTTTTAGAGATGTTTCCAATTGTAGTTGCTATTAACATCTGAGGTGCTTCTTTAAAGAATAAGAACATTTTATTTCACAGTGATAATCAAGCAGTGGTTGCGATCCTCGACAAGAAAACATCAAAATCTGAGAGAGTTATGGCTCTTGTCAGAAATTTTGTCTTGTTTACTCTTAAACACAATATTTTGTTTAGTGCACAATATGTTGAGGGCGTACTTAATGTTATTGCCGATTCATTACCTAGATGTGACTCAGCTTTTCAGGACATTGTGTCCAACTGCCGACAGCCATCCATCCCAAATACCGGCCCATCTATGGAACATTTGGATTCAGAAATAAACTTTTCACTGAAGTCCTCCATGGCTTGTAATACCTGGAAAACTTATAATTCAGCAATCGAATTTTTTGATAAGTTTCGACAAATTTACAAATTGCCAAATATTTGGCCTGTCCCCATTCAAGATATTGTTCGATATATAGCTCATCTATCGCATGCAAAGACTTCAGCGTCCACTGTTGCTACGTACATATCCGGGTTGAGCCATATTCATAAATTAAATGGCTTTGATGATCCAACTAAGTCTTTCTTTGTGAGCAAAATACTAGAAGGTTTTAAAAGGAAAAATCCTGGGTCAAAAGATTTACGTATGCCTATATCGTCCGCTTTACTTAAGCAGCTTATTAATTCACTTCCACATGTTTGCAAATCTAGCTATGAAGCTAGTATGTTCATTTCTGCTTTTAGTTTAGCATGTTTTGCAATGCTCCGTGTGGGCGAATTCGCAGCAGACAAGAAATGCGATGTTGGTTTGGACCTATATGTAGTTATAGTAAATTATAGTTTTAATATACAAATCCAATAAATGCATGTTTTTGTAACCACTTTCAATATCATAGGAGAGAAATTGGTAGTTAATAATTTTCAGTGCAAATATTTTATAAAACAGTTGAATCCGCCGTGTCTGTAAACACAGTTTTCCGGAAATTCACGAAGTGAACTTACGGACATTGACGGAGAGGCATGTGATAACATTTCGGAAGCAGTTAATACACTTGCTTTATCAGTCCGCTTGGACCATTCTTGTGAAACTGAGAGAAATAAACATGACTCCTCTTATTATTCTAAACAAAACTCAAAGTTTTATTACAGGGTAAAATTTTTGGTTTATCAACTATAAGTATATGATAAATATAGATTATTACATGACATTTTTCATATCATACCCTTTATCAGCCCGAGGTCATGATATCAGCCCGAGAGCCGATATGCTTAATGGATGATATATGAACGAGGGCTGATAAAGGGTATCATATGAAAAATGACATGTTATGATATGTTTATCATATACTTCAACAGAGGAAATAACTGATTTGTACCCCAATGTTTAGTCATTTTGGTTAGATCTAAATACTTGTATATAGTTATAGAACAAGAAAAATAGTGTTTTAATATACAAATCCAATACATGCACGTTTTTAAACACTTTCAATATCATAAGAGAGAAATTGGTAGTTAATAATATTCTGTGCAAATATTTTATAAAACAGTTGAATCCGTTGTGTCTGTAAACACAGTTTTCCGGAAATTCACTAAGTGAACTTACGGACATTGACGGAAAGGCATGAAATAACATTCCGGAAGCAGTTAATAAACTTGCTTTATCAGCCCACTTGGACCATTCTTGTGAAATTGAGTGAAATAAACATGACTCCTCTTATTATTCTAAACAAAACTCAAAGTTTTATTACAGGGCAAAATTTTAGCTTTATCAACTATAAGTATATGATAGATATAGAATATTACATGGCATTTTTCATATCATACCCTTTATCAGCCCGAGGTCATGATATCAGCCAGAGAGTCGATAGGCTCAATGAATGATATATGATCGAGGGCTGATAAAGGGTATCATATGAAATAAACATGACTCCTCTTATTATTCTAAACAAAACTCAAATTTGTATTAGAGAGTAAAATTTTAGCTTTATCAACTACAAGTATATGATAAACCTATTCATACGCCGGCCTTCTACTAACACGCTATTATTATTATTGCATGTAAATCGTTTGTCCACGAGGTCTATGATAACTGCTAGGTTTGCCTATTGACAAAATATATCGCGAAATGTTTACACACACGGGATTAATAAAAGGACAATACTTTTCAAGTATGATAATTTTCCCGTAGACTTTTTCAGTGTAACGTGACTTTGTTGGACACACCTTTGAGCAACATTCTTTTTTTTTCGCAAAGCCTTAGGACTGCATAATAATAGTAATCCCCATTTTGATTGTTGTCAGTTCCATAGCCCGTCAATGGGGATTACAATTAATATTTCGCAATAGCCCCCCCCCCCCCCCCCCCCCCTCCAAAATTGTGAAAAACAGAAATATTATATCATTATATGGAAGGTTGTTAGAGATTACTCAACTTAATATTTCCGTCCTAGCCATAAGAGAAAGAGGTACACACATTCACAATTGCCAGAATAAATTTTCAATCGAATCAAGACAATGATAATGTTCTCGAACCTCATTTTGTGAACGGATTTTTAATCAAAATTAATTAATAAACCAAATAAATAAAATAATTGAAACATTAATTTACAGGAAAAAAAATATAAACACACCAATATTTTCACTTTTCATTCCGTATGCCTTTTGTATACCGGTGATAAATCAATATATGTTGGAGCAAAATAAACACCAACCTGCAACGCCATTTCTGCTCAGCTACCCACTACCCAGCTTCACTATGGGTGTATTTCTTTGGACTGTTCCGAACAGGTTCCGAACATTCCATGTGCCCTAGGTCAATGAAGTGGTTTAGAACTTTTGGACAAACAATATGGCGTATAAGTTAACTCTGTTATTTCTGTCAGCAGAACTCGAAATGGACGACGACGATGATGAGATGAATTTGGAAGAATCAGTAGTTACTGCATACTGTAGCCATAGTTGCTGCTTCCACGTAATTTAACCTTTAATTATAATATTACTGAATCCTAAAAAATATGCAAACTGAACAATGAATGATGGATACATGTAATCTTTATATTATATAATTTTCACATAGCGTTTTAACGTATAGAGAGGTTAGGTATGAGATAAAGCAGATCTTAAAAAGGGCAGATCTGAGATTTTAGTTTAGTCAAAAGATTATTACCGAGCGTAGCGAGGAAAAAAAATTGTTTGCGTATGTTTACATCTATCTGGCATAATTATTTTGTATGTTTTTAAAAATAATTTGAAACCCATAAATCCATCAGGGACAGTGGTGCTGCAAACCAAATATTTTTTTCTTAAACATTAATTGAATAAAGAGGGAGGGAAAGGGAACTTCACGTTAAGAAGCTCCTGTGTTCTCACAGGAATCAAATTTGCACCAAAATGATTGATTTATAAAACTATAGGGGACTGTATTCACAATTTACAAAGTCCCTCCTCCCACCTAAAAAATCCACGCATTTCTTTTGTATTGCGTAATTTTAGGAAAATGAGTAAGGTGTAAAAAAAAGAGATAGTCGGTTCCGCCATCTTGATTCCTTCTGCACCACCTCAAAATGTGGTACACCCGCACACTGTTCTGTTTGTTCGCGCATAGTGTTCGTACCACTTCATTCGCTAGAACATGTTCGGCACATCCCGGACATACGAATGAAATACACCCTATGATTGTGACGTCTTCTGGGACAGCCCCACCAGAACGCTTTATTCAAGGTCAGATCTTGTAATTGTGGAATTGATGACGGAACAAATTCCGTATTTCAAAACGGTTCAAATAATGTTCATTTAGGAAGAGGTATAAGGGTAAATTAAATTGTCTGTTAGATAATATTATGGGCTTTGTCGGTGAGGGAACTGAACATCTATATCTTATATAGTCTCAAAAACTAGAAATTCGCCGATTGGACGTGAACTGTGAAACTTTGGATAGTCCTTGACAACATGTTGATTTGTTTTTGTGTTGATCATAAATCCAAGATGCCTTAGTGCAAATTTAACATTGTAGCATATTGGAAAATACTTAACATTAGTCTTATCAGATATCTCCGAACCATTTGACAACAAACTTGGCTTTAATATTTCTTGGATGGTCCCTTGCTAAAGTACACTATATTTTTTATGGCGATCTAAACACCAAGATAACAGACATAGCAGCCTATGGGATTTTTTGTTCTCAAATTGTACTCCTTTTTTATCATTTTTTGTGAGGATCTGTATTCCAAGTTGACCACCACTACATGTTTTACACATGAAAAAGGGTGGTTTCAAAATTAAAACTGTACTGATAATTGTTTATTTCATTGGAAATCTTTCTTTTAATAATTTGTACACTTTTTGTCACATATCATTATCTTCCGATTCTTTTATGTAGTCTACACTGCAAGATACTTAAATATATATAATTGTATGGATAGTGAATCAAAAATGAATTACTTATTTCAGTTGTGAAACAGTTATTACGCCAGGATTCCAGACCAAGGAGTGAGTGAGTGGTTGTTGCTTAGCGCCAACTCAGCAATTTTTCAGCTCTATCATGGCGAGAACAAGTTAATATTCAATGACATGATGATAAAGTCCACCTTGTACCAACACGCTTAGTTGGATTTTTATAGTGCTAGCTCAATGAAACAGCAGTCCGTGGATAGACGTATGTCGCCCCACTCGGACACATTCTCCTGATTCCAATCCAACCAGTCTTTGTTCTTTCTCCTTAATGCTGCGTGCTTAGCGGAGAAGCAACAACCAGACCAAGGAGAAAAGCTCGTTCCCTATGACGTCGCGCAAGGTGTTGCGTTTTTAACGAATTTCAGAATAATTTGTAATCATAATAAAAATATACAGTACCCCTGCCTGTAAATATCTACAATTTATATATCATGATATTCGTTGAATTGACTGTAAAAAGAAAAAATTACAACGTAAAATGCTTGTCCCATACAAAGGTCCAATAGTCTCATTTTTGACGTCAAACGTCATTAAAATTTAAAATCTAAAACCATATGGTAAAAATTATACGATCATAAAAAAATTATTCACACAACAGAAAAAAATATGAAAACATTTTAGAAATACGTTTTTTACATTAATTTCAAATTTGTAATTCTTTTTCGATGCACTTCAAAAAACAAAAAAATATACCCGAAAATGCTTGTCCCAAAAAATGTCCAATATTGCACGCTGAACTGTGAACGTCGTCAAATATCAAAATGTCTTAACGTAATGTAAAAAAAAATACCTCACCGATCTTCAAACAATTTGCAAATAAAACCCCCCTTTACTAACTTAAATGAGTGATAAATAAAAAAAAAAAAAAAAAAATGTTTACATACGTGTACTTTATTTTCAGAAATGAAATTATCAACAAATCTGGATTTAATATGGAACGTTATTTGTTTCTTCTTTCTTCTTTTTTATGCATGATGTGCTATTTACAACTGCATAATACACGTTTGTCATCTATCTTTATGTGTTTTTCTTTCTTTTTTTGTGTGGCAAATTTGGAAAACAAATCTTCCGAAGTTTGAATTCTTTATTCAGAAACAAGCAATGTATAAGTAAAAATTGTCTTTGATATATTTACTTCACATATTTTCAAAAGGCTGTTTATTTTTAATTTCACATTTAAAATAAAACAATGTATTTTTATATTCTCTTGAAACGAGGAAAGGTAAATTTGACACGTTTATATTAATGCAAGTGTAAATTATGACATCCCAAACACACACAAAAATAACCTTCATATGGTCTTATATACAATGGATTGATTAACGTTACGTTTGGTAACGCAACACCTTGCGCGACGTCTATGCTTTCATAATGTTTAGTGGGTTTTTTTACAGGATTAAATCCTGTTCATTTTCATACCCGACTTGTTTTCAACGACCTGATGATTGTTAAATATTCATAAAAAATATATATATATCGTATCAAAATCGAACGGAAAGTTTGATAGTGTGATCACTTGTCCATTGGACATGCCTGTGTCATCTATTATGATGTTTGTCATTTTACATTTTTTTAGATTTATATCAGGGAAAAGGTTCCCTTTCTGTCAAATCATTCACTGTAAGTTGTCTATAACGGTGATTGTTGGTACGAAGCGACATAAGTACTTGCATGGCATCCATGTTTAATTTACAATTAAGAATTTAATAGTGCTCGTTTATGCATTTGTACAATTAAACATATTAGAAAGTTAATAGTCTATTAACGTTAATTGATGTTTGTACAACACTCAGGATTGGGTTGCACAAAGCACAATTAAAGTTAATTTACTATTAAAAGTACTATTAAAGTTAATAGTGAATTATTTCTGTTTCACAAACATCAATTAACGTTAATAGACTATTAACTCTCTATTGAATTTAATTGTACAAGCGGCCGCTATTAAATTCTTAATTGTAAATTAAACATGGATGCCATGTAAGTTCTTAGGTGGCTTCGTAGCAACAATCACCGTTATAGACAACTTATAATGAATGATTTGACATAATGGGAACTCCTTTTTCGATATAAATTTGGGAGAAATACATTAAATTTAAAAAAATGTAAGATAACAAACATCATACGACATGTATGTCGAGTGGCCAAGTGATCATACTATCAAAATTTGCATTAGATTTTGATACGATTTTTTTCATAAACATGATCGGGTCCTTGAAAACAAGTTTAGGTATGAATCTGAACAGGTCTTAATCCTGTTAATAAAAAACTAAACATTATGAAAATATTAGGAACGAGCTTTTCTCCTTGATCTGGAATCCTGACGTCATAACTGTTTCACCACTGAAATAGGTAATTATTTTTTGATTCACTAGTCTTAAAATTTACATATATTTTATTATAATGTCTCCGATTTCTTAAAACATGTCAGTGTACGTAAGTACGTATCTTGCGATGTAGGTTACACAAAAGAAGCGGAAGATAAGGGGCAAAATGTGTGCAAATTATTAAAGGAAAGATTTCCAATGAAATACACAATTATCAGTACTGTTTTAATTTTAAAACCAAGTGTATCATGTATCATGTATAAAGCGAAGTGAGCGGTCATGTATTTGTGTGTGAGGGGCAGGGCATATGCGAGGGGGTTCAGCCAGTACATCGGTCCGAGGCACGGAGAGCCAAGAAGGGGCCCGTGAATCTCTGAAAGGCCTCATAACCTTAGAACAATGACGTTTTATTTTGATGTTTTTATTTATTTATTTTTGTATTATCAACTCAAATCCTCAATATTGAGAAAAGTTTCAGTGTGTCCCCGGGGACCCAATGCAGTCTTGTTCTGCCTTGCAAAATCTCTCTTGGAGGCCCTGGCTGAGGGGTTTCGATTTTGCCTTTAATTGTTGCGACAGTGTATTTTTTCTCTCCCTTTATTGACACTATTGACATTTTTCAAATGTGCATCTATGACCATTATTATGCCTAAAATAATTTAATTTCCTTTTAAAGTGCTATATTTTCCTTCTAAATAAATAAACATATATTGTGGGTGTTCAAAGGGACATTTCAGAAAATAAAACAATAGTCTTTCTCGTCAGTATGTTAATAGACAATCGTTATTAAATTGAATTTTCTTACATTTTATGATTACAGGGTGGGATATTTAACCGAAAATTGTCGAGGTACATGTCATCTGATAATTGTATTGTAATCTTTGTTAAATCAGGATCTGAGGATTATTTTTCATTTAACTGAATATTAATTAAGATAGATAGATGTCTACAAAATGTATGCCACGCCTGAGCACGGTAGAATACTCATGTTATCTAAAATTGACAATTCTGGTAAAGCTTTAAACTACAGGCTTTTCAAAAGACAACTTGAAACTGAAAATAACTTATATTCTCTTGATGATAACTTCTTGTTTGAATTTTGTCGATTTCGAAATCTTAATCATAAATTACCAATAGAAAGTAGATGATGACAAAATTTAGATCGAAACATGAAAATCTGCAATCTGTGTGATACAAATTAAATTGGAGACAACATTCACGGTTAGGGTTATGGCATTTAGCGCCACTTTCAACAATATTTCAGTTATATCGTGGCGGTCAGTTTTATTTGTGGATGAAACTGACAAACTTTTTCACATAATGTAGTATCGAGTATACCTCGTCTGAGCGGGATTCGAACTCACAATTGCATTGGCCATAGGCATTGATTGCAAAGGTAGTTGTTAATCCAACTACCATACGATCACGACCACGACGGCCATGAGACGAATTTCATTATATATTGGAATGTAACTACTTTAATAATGATCGTAAAAAAAAAACCATATTGACGCCCATTACAGAAAAGGACCAAATATGATTAAATTCGGTGAATTAATGAGTTTAAAAACAAAATTAATCTTACATGCAAATTCATTAATTTTATTAATAAAGCCGTGTGTGCACCAGGATAAATCTATATCTTATCATCCTGGCATGTATGCACTTCTCTAATACTATGTATGCTCTTGTTTAATTTGTCATTTTTGTTTATGTTTTTCTGTTGATTTTTTCTCTTCTTTTTCTTCTTTGACTCTTTATTTATATTTGTTTGAGTGTATCTCTATACCTATGTAATCACAATAGTTTAAGAGAATAAAGATACATGAATTATGGGATTGATTTTAATTTAATTGAAGGTTAATTCATTATTAACTAATAGACAGTCTAATGGACGGTCAATCAACGCTATTAACTCATACCATTAACTAATTTACAATTAGCGATTTAATTGACAATTAATTCTTAATTCACTATTAACTTAAGAAGAGTTTGAAGATACCAAAGGGGCAATAAGAATCCGTATATCGAAGAAGAACAGACAACACAATGACCAAAAGAAAAAGTGCAAAAGGACAAACAACGATCTACAAAACATACATATAAAACTAAAGATCGAGTAACGCGAACCCACACTAAAAACCGGGGGTGAACTCAGGTGCTCCGGAAGGGTTAGCAGTTCCTGCTCCACTAGTTAATCTAGTTACAAACCCGGTAATAAGTCGTGAACGAGGAAAGAACCGGGAAGTGTTTACGACAAGTGGAACATATCCGTGGTCATTTGTGACACATATATTTCATAATGGTCAATCAAGTCATCGTGGCGACCGTCAAATTTTCGAAGTGATGACTTCAACTTTACCAAAAGGAACTCTTGGTTCAGTAGCATCTATGTTAGCAGTAACCCTCTATCAAGGAATTACTGATAGGAATTACAAGCTCTGGAATATCGTGTCATCAGAGAACGATTGAAATCTTACCCAAGGGTGTCGGAGATTTCCCTATCTTGAACTTTTTCCAGTGTTTGATTTTATTTCTCACTAAGCACCTAATTGTTTTGTTTACATTCCATCGAGCGTTTTCCGCAAAATTGTTTTCCATTACTGAAGTAAATTGTCGATTTATGGAATTTAAATGTACATTTTTTGTATTTCAAAATAAAATACAATGCATTTTATAAATACATAATGCATGCTACTACAACAGCGATAAATACCTGTAAAATGAATTTGACTTTGATCAAAGGGATGCAATTTCTTTCTTGACGTTAGTTGCTAACAAGGGAGAGTATTCTGTTACTTACTCAAAAAAGTAAGCAAACAGTGACACGGTAGAAAGGGATGAGAAAAAGAGTCAAACACCATTAAAGGTGATCGTTAAATCGTTAGCTAGCAGAATAGTATACATAGATTAATTTTAAAATACTTCTGAAGTGGAATCGTGGTTTTATTGATGACAATAAATTCTGAACCGTTGTGAAGGGCTATGAATACATTTTTCCTGGGAAAATGTGTGTGATTGTTTTATCTTGTCTTGTATGGGGGATGGGGGAGGGGGGTACAAGACAAGAATATCTTCCACCCCTAAGAATAGAAACGGGCTTATCTTTTTAGTGGGAAGAGAAATGTACCTCCATATTATATATACACCCGAAAAAAAGTATTTTTAGGAAAAAAAGATGTCACTTGAAAACTATTGATCCCACTATCGAGAATTCCATCATTTAAGTACAATTTGTACTCGGACAGAATCATTAGGCTTTGAAATTTCATATCAGGCGAAAAATGTTAGTAATTGGTGTAACTTCCATTCAAACGAATGACTGCCGCTAATCGTCTTCTCATACTGCCCACTAAACGACGAATTTGGACTTGGGTAAGACGTTGCCATTCCTGGTGCAGTGTTTGCTCCAATTCATTTAAAGTTTGAACCGGCGGTGTTCTTTCTCTTATTCGACGACCGATAATGTCCCAGATGTGCTCGATCGGGTTTAAATTAGGACTCCTAGCAGGCCATGGAAGTGTGGTTATCGACTCGTCACGCAAGTAATCTGTCACAACAAGAGCTCTGTGGGGTCTGGCGTTGTCATCCATAAAAACAGGCCTTGTATTCAGAGGATGCTTGTCAAAGTGAGGCACAACATTTGCTTCAAGGATGTTTTGCCGATAGATTTGTCCATTGAGGTTGCCTCTTACTGTAATGAGGTGAAGCTTCCAGTCATATGATACACATCCCCACACCATGACTGAGCTTCCTCCGAAAGGAACAGTTTCAACAATGTTATGCTCAGCATAAGCAGTGTTCGGTTGTCGCCATACGCGCACTCTACCATCTCTCACGTGCAACAAGAAGCGACTTTCGTCTGACCAATGAACTTTCCTCTACGAGGCCAAATTCATTTGACACTATTGCAAACGGAAAGCTTTGTGTGCTTGTGTTAGTAAACATCTCTTTACAGGTCTTCTTGAACGATAGCCAACATATTTCAGACGATTTCGGACTGTTCTTGCAGATAGCAACCGATGGGGCAACCACTGTCTTTTCAAAACAGTATTATTGGCGAACGGATTTCGTCTAACTAGGCGTCCTAGGGCATTGTCCTCTCTTCGTGATGTAATACGGGACCTTCCTGATCGTGGGCGATCCTTAACGTCATTGGTCAATTGATGTTTGTTAACAATACGACTGACGGTAGAGTGGTGATGACCATCACGCTGGACAATATGCCTCAGTGACATACCTGCTTCGCGCATGCCAATGATTTGCCATCGCAATGCATTTGAAAGTTGTGGAGGACCTATTCTGCATCCAGAACAAATGAATTAGAGTTACCAGTCTAAGCAATGTGTCGAAAATGATACGTGGCAAAGGTAGTGATTTCATAGCCCTTGTATCGAGACATTGCACGTGCAAATGATGGTTATTATAGAGGACGATTATTGATTAGGTACAGGTACGCTTAAATGGAAGTTTAAATGGCCACACAGGTGCTAAATATATATTGGAATTGTCTATCTAATAAAAATTATTCAGTTTCAAATTTAGTGTTGCAATATTTTTTTCCAGGTGTATATATATATATATATGTAATTTGTAATTCGTACAAACCTTCACTGCACTGTGCAATATAAAACACATACTGCATGTGCAGCTAAAATCTGTATGATATATGAACGTTGGCATTTTACTCACACGTGGAAAGCACGTGCATGACCGCATCATGTCATTAAGAGTAGAAACATGGGCCCATAGAACTAGCTTAACCCCGCCACTTTTTATTGAATTGCGTGTACCAAACCAGGAAAGTGAGCGGTTGTGCGCTTGCATGTAAGGGTTATCGAGTTTTCTTTTTCCTACAATATTGATATTTGATTTAGGAATTGTTCAGACAGCGTGATATTTATTTTTTTTTCTTCATTTTATTGATGTAGACATTTTGAACGTTTCAAGTCCACAAACTCTTGTAAAACAATAAACACAGATACGAAGCTTATAACATCCATGGAATGACTACATTTCTGTAAATTTGGGCTGAGGATCATACGATTCAAAATAAAATACATCGATAATGAAGGCTGAACCTTAGATATTTTAACATAGTTCACAGTTCTTTGTAATCAAGATATAACATAAACAAAATAAAAGTTTACTAATAATTCTTTTATTGTGATTGTATCCGTCATCTACGGGCGTCTATGCTTGCAGTGTTTAGGTGGAGGGGTAGGCGGAGCTGTTGTTGGAGGTGGAGCTGTTGTTGCCTCATTACAGTCTCCTTCTATGTTCCCATTATCTTCGCAAATAATTGGATCAACACCAGATGTAACAAGTGGGCAACCTACTGGAACATTGCATTCACCTCCTGTTTGATTTTCTGTAAATTGTTAAGAACTGATGACAGATTTGTGTACAATATATTTTATAATGATCAAACAATCATCGTCAACAATATAACTTTGTTTGTTTGTTTGTTTGTTTGTTTGTTTGTTTATATATATATTGTTTTTCAAACCAATTTTAAGTATGTCAGAACAAACAGTTGTTTATCATGATTAACATTTTATCAGTATACTTTGATATATGATATCTATTTTCTTGTTGTATGAATTATGTTTATACTTTTTCTTATTAAGTACAAGCAGGTCGAACTTTACCATTACAAAACAGAAATGTCGCATATATTGTCTAGTATTATTATGATATAATGCTTAAACGACATACATGTACTCGGATAATCGTTATTATGTTGATAACGTTTTAGAACCAACCAAATGCATATTCTTGACTGGGACCGGTGTGATAACATATTATTTTATGTTTGGTTTAGTTTTATGATGCTTAACGCCATTGTCAACAATATTTCAGTTATATCATGGCGGTCAATTTTATTGGTGGGGAAACCGGAGTGCCCAGAGAAAACCACCGACTTGTTGCAAGTAACTGACAAACTTTATCACATAATGTTGTATCGAGTGCACCTCGGCTGACCAACTATGATACAATATTTAAACGACGTATTATATTAATTATATTGATAACGTTTTAGAACCATTAACTGCATATTCTTGACTCGGACCAGTATAATAATATATTGATATTTTAGTTTGGTATATTATCATGAATTATATGAAAATCAGAATATGGCTGATTCTCCAGCGGTTCCATGTTAGGAAATTATTATATTGAAATCAACGATATACTTCCGTTATTTTGTCTTTCAAATATTAAATATGTGTCATGATATTTGTATATCTATCGAATTATTTCATACTTACGGGCAACAGTATCTACCGCTGAAAATGTAGTTAAATATATATATCAAAATGATAACCAATTTTACTATAACTTCCCAGGTTTGTTTACCCACACTATATAAAAGAGCGAGATGGATAGCGATCTACTTAGGTCTACTTAGGTCTGTGTCAGACCAAGCCTGTTGTGTGAACCAGTATCGCTAAGAGTCACGATGGAGTAGTGATGCATTTATCAGGAGAAAGTATTATCACCACCATCGTTGTGAGTTTAAATCCCTCTCAGGCGATGTATACTCGATGTGTGATAAAGTTTGTCAGTGACTTGTGGCAGGTCGGTGGTTTACTCCGGGTACTCCGGTTTTCTTCACCAATAAAACTGACCTCCACGATATAACTGAAATATTGTTGAAAGTGGCGTTCAACACCATAACTCTTAAACCTTTAGGAGAAAGGTGAGAGAATATTTAGGTACTAAACGGTACAGCTACCAGAAATATTACAACTATGTTCTTGGAAATGGGAATATGACTATGAATTCGTGATACTTTAATCTGCCGAATGAATGAATGAATGAATGAATGAATGAATGAACATTGAACGGTCATTTTCGTTACGTTGTCTTGAGACGTCTTTTTCTGCATTCCAATACCATGACATATTGAAAATGTAGTTGGCAGAAAACATCTCGTGCAACGTCGCGCTATTCTTTTATCCCCAAAGTGTGGTGGTACAATATTTTATATTAGGTACAAAAAATGTACACTACATAAGATCTTCTTGAATTTCAAAGGGCAACTTACATAATCTTGGATAAGAAAAATTATCTTATCAAGTGAAAAGTCTAATAGTACTGCGTTAGATTGTTGCCAAAATAATTAAAACAAATACATGTATATGCAGCATTAACATTCTTACACATTACTCTTACCCGTCAGTTTTAGTAGTTTACCAGTATGAATACTGCAAACATCGCATTCATTCTTATAGCCTGACATACTAATTATTTGAACTGCAATGCAAATAAAATAGTTAATAACTTATTGAAATCATAACAGTAAAATTAATAATATAATTGTTTGCTTTGTCTTAAATAAGAAAATAAATATGTACACTTTTTATCAAAAAGAAAGTTTAAACAATTGATGGCCAACAATTCCACCAATATCAACAAAACGAAGAATCGTCTTTCACCATCACTCACTGAACATAACAAAGACCACGAAATGTGACGTTGGAAATCCAGGACCTGTATATACAATACATATGATTACTTGGATTTACCTATAATGTTTTCAGCGTCGTGAATTATTTGCCAACAAAACATAAAGGATGATCAAATAAATAGCATTTCTTCACGTTAGGTTTAATTTCTCCACTGCGATGTACATCCCTTCCGAAAAGCCCATGCGCTCGTTGTTCCGGACGAATAAATGACTACTAAACTCGCCATGCGACTTTGTAAGTGAATTATTTCAAACTGTTTTTCCCTAGAAATTTTTGGTAAGACTATTTACATTGAAATCAATGGTTTACCTGAGTAGATACAGAACGCGTGACGTTAACGATTCTCTAAATAAGTCTATTCAATTGTGGTTGATTGTACTGTATGTTGTGATAGTATGTTCCATTGGATAACTGCATGAGGACAAAAGGACCATTTATATGTATGTAATTTGTATGTATGTGTTTGTGGGATTGTGAATGGGTGTGGCCTGTAGATGATTGCCCCATCAATGCCAATCGCTCCCCTTACAAATAGAAGAAAATATGTAATAATTTGTACGTGGTCAGTAAACGTATTGTAATCACGTGATTAGTCTATTGATATTATTGTATGTAACTTCATGGATATTTATCATAATAAAACGTATAATTCTATGCTTCTCAATGTATATAATTACTGTATTACATAGTTCCCCGAGTAACATGTATAACTATGAGTAAAACAAATGTACCAGACACAATTGTGTCTGATTTCTAAGCCTACTGTGGATAGGATAGACAATATCATAGGAGTAAAACAATGGACATAGTTGTCTGTGATTTCTATGCCTACTGTAGATAGGATAAACAATGTCATATGAGTAAAACAATGGACATAATTGTGTGTGATTTCTAAGCCTACTGTAGACAGGATAGACAATGGCATATGACTAAAACAATGGACATAATTGTTAATTGTGTGTGATTTCTAATCCTACTATAGATAGGATAGATAATGTCATATGAGTAAAACAATGGACATAATTGTGTGTGATTTCTAAGCCTACTGTGGATAGGAAAGACAATGTCAAAGGAGTGAAACAATGGACATAATTGTGTGTGATTTCTAAGCCTACTGTGGATAGGATAGACAATGTCATATGAGTAATACAATGGACATAAGTGTGTGTGATTTCTAAGCCTACTGTAGATAGGATAGACAATGTCATATGAGTAAAACAATGGAAATAATTGTGTGTGATTTCTATGCCTACTGTGGATAGGATAGACAATGTCATAGGAGTAAAACAATGGACATAATTGTGTGTGATTTCTAAGCCTACTGTAGATAGGATAGACAATGTCATATGAGTAAAACAATGGAAATAATTGTGTGTGATTTCTATGCCTACTGTGGATAGGATAGACAATGTCATAGGAGTAAAACAATGGACATAATTGTGTGTGATTTCTAAGCCTATTGTAGATAGGATAGACAATATCATATGAGTAAAACAATGGATATGATTGTGTGTGATTTCTAAGCCTACTATAGATAGGATAGACAATGTCATATGAGTAAAACAATGGAAATAATTGTGTGTGATTTCTATGCCTACTGTGGATAGGATAGACAATGTGATAGGAGTAAAACAATGGACATAATTGTGTGTGATTTCTAAGCCTACTGTAGATAGGATAGACAGTGTCATAGGTGTAAAACAATGGACATAATTGTGTGTGATTTCTAAGCCTACTGTGGATAGGAAAGACAATGTCAAAGGAGTGAAACAATGGACATAATTGTGTGTGATTTCTAAGCCTACTGTGTATAGGATAGACAATGTCATATGAGTAAAACAATGGACATAATTGTGTGTGATTTCTAAGCCTACTGTAGATAGGATAGACAGTGTCATAGGTGTAAAACAATGGACATAATTGTGTGTGATTTCTAAGCCTACTGTGGATAGGAAAGACAATGTCAAAGGAGTGAAACAATGGACATAATTGTGTGTGATTTCTAAGCCTACTGTGGATAGGATAGACAATGTCATATGAGTAAAACAATGGACATAATTGTGTGTGATTTCTAAGCCTACTGTAAATAGGATAGACAATGTCATATGAGTAAAACAATGGGCATAGTTGTGTGTGATTTCTAAGCCTACTGTGGATAGGATAGACAATGTCATAGGAGTAAAACAATAGAAATAATTGTGTGTGATTTCTAATCCTACTGTAGATAGGATAGACAATGTCATAGGAGTAAAACAATGGACATAATTGTGTGTGATTTCTAAGCCTACTGTAGATATGATAAACAATGTCATATGAGTAAAACAATGGACATAATTGTGTGTGATTTCTAAGCCTACTGTAGATGGGATAAACAATGTCATATGAGTAAAACAATGGACATAAGTGTGTGTGATTTCTAAGCCTACTATAGATAGGATAGATAATGTCATATGAGTAAAACAATGGACATAATTGTGTGTGATTTCTAAGCCTACTATAGATAGGATAGACAATGTCATATGAGTAAAACAATGGACATAATTGTGTGTGATTTCTAAGCCTACTATAGATAGGATAGACAATGTCATATGAGTAAAACAATGGACATAATTGTGTGTGTTTTCTAAGACTACTGTGGATAGGATAGACAATGTGATAGGAGTAAAACAATGGAAATAATTGTGTGTGATTTCTAAACCTACTCTAGATAGGATAGACAATGTCGTATGAGTAAAACAATGGACATAATTGTGTGTGATTTCTAATCCTACTATAGATAGGATAGACAATGTCATATGAGTAAAACAATGGACATAATTGTGTGTGATTTCTAATCCTACTGTGGATAGGATAGACAATGTCATATGAGTAAAACAATGGACATAATTGTGTGTGATTTTTAAGCCTACTGTAGATAGGATAGACAATGTCATATGAGTAAAACAATGGACATAATTGTGTGTGATTTCTAAGCCTACTGTGGATAGGATAGACAATGTCATAGGAGTAGAACAATGGACATAATTGTGTGTGATTTCTAAGCCTACTGTGGATAGGATAGACAGTGTCATAGGTGTAAAACAATGGACATAATTGTGTGTGATTTCTAAGCCTACTGTGGATAGGATAGACAATGTCATAGGAGTAAAACAATGGACATAATTGTGTGTGATTTCTATGCCTACTGTAGATAGGATAAACAATGTCATATGAGTAATACAATGGACATAATTGTGTGTGATTTCTAAGCCTACTGTAGATAGGATAGACAATGTCATAGGAGTAAAACAATGGACATAATTGTGTGTGATTTCTAAGCCTACTGTAGATATGATAGACAATGTCATAGGAGTAAAACAATGGACATAATTGTGTGTGATTTCTCAGCCTACTATAGATAGGATAGACAATGTCATAGGAGTAAAACAATGGACATAATTGTGTGTGATTTCTAAGCCTACTGTAGATAGGATAGACAATGTTATATGAGTAAAACAATGGACATAATTGTGTGTGATTTCTAAGCCTACTATAGATAGGATAGACAATGTCATATGAGTAAAACAATGGACATACTTGTGTGTGATTTCTAAACCTACTGTAGATAGAATAAACAATGTCATATGAGTAAAACAATGGACATAAATGTGTGTGATTTCTAATCCTACTATAGATAGGATAGACAATGTCATATGAGTAATACAATGGACATAATTGTGTGTGATTTCTAATCCTACTATAGATAGGATAGATAATGTCATATGAGTAAAACAATGGACATAATTGTGTGTGATTTCTAATCCTACTATAGATAGGATAGACAATGTCATATGAGTAAAACAATGGACATAATTGTGTGTGATTTCTAAGCCTACTGTAGATAGGATAGACAATATCATATGAGTAAAACAATGGACATAATTGTGTGTGATTTCTAAGCCTACTGTAGATAGGATAGACAATGTCATATGAGTAAAACAATGGACATAATTGTGTGTGATTTCTAATCCTACTGTATATAGGATAGACAATATCATATGAGTAATCCAATGGACATAATTGTGTGTGATTTCTAATCCTAGTGTAAATAGGATAGACAATGTCATATGAGTAAAACAATGGACATAAATGTGTGTGATTTCTAAGCTTACTGTAGATAGGATAGACAATATCATATGAGTAAAACAATGGACATAAATGTGTGTGATTTCTAAGCTTACTGTAGATAGGATAGACAATGTCATAGGAGTAATACAATGGACATAATTGTGTGTGATTTCTAAGCCTACTGTGGATAGGATAGACAATGTCATATGAGTAAAACAATGGACATAATTGTGTGTGATTTCTAAGCTTACTGTAGATAGGATAGACAATGCCATATGAGTAATACAATGGACATAATTGTGTGCGATTCCCATAATACTCTAAATTATTTGACTTTCTAATCTTTTGTTTTGAGCGTACCTGATGAAGATTATTCCAGAAAGGCGTCGTGTGCACTAATTTGGATATCTTCATTATTCTTGCTTTCTCCCAATGATCATATAATATATTTTGTTATTGTTGTAGAACGGATACAAATATTTCCACATTTGAGTGTTGTTCCGATATTCCCAATTTTGTTGTTTTCACCATAAATGAAATAGTAAAAAATAGTTATTCGTGATCAATCTTTTAAACTTCTTTTTATACTAGTTAATGTTATTTCTTCAAAAATCAAACTGCTTTCACTTATTTTTGAAGAAGTGGTGGACCACATATTTGAATGAGCAAATCAGTATTGTAGATTATGTTGATATGGTTCAGTCGGCATATACACCTCGCAGTGTTTCCTTAACAGTTTTGTTTTATTTTGTTTTGTGATGGTACTGCAATGGATTGTACCCTTTGACCATTTATCTTACGTAATATTTACTTACATGGGGATTTTGCTGTAAAACTATCTGCATTATTTATATCGATTACAAAACATCCTATCCGCTTCCATTCTATATGCCTGGAGTAACATAACACAACATGGAAAACATATATTGATGAGGAACACGGACTCTACCAAAGAAACCACAGGGTGAATATTCATGTACGGCAATGATCATAATTTGACCTTTAACGTTTGTTTATAAACATTACTAATGGCGTGCTTCAAATTCGATTCTTCTTTCCTATATAGAAATCTTTGTGCATATGTTATTTTGTCTTAATCAACTATGTAGTTAGTCTGCTTATGTATTTGTTTCGATAATATACATAAGATAATCATGTGTGACCTCTACTAATTTAACACTATATTTATTTTCCTTCATGACTCAGAAAACGGCACCTGGTATATTGATTTATGCTGTGAGTTTGTAAGTGACTTAGGGGTAATTTACTTCTGTTTCAAATGATTATAAGTTTTAAAATGTGGCTGTGACTCTGAACCATAAATATAGCAGGCTTGTATTTAAAGTGTAAAGTTCATATCCTTTCATTTTAACATGTGGCGACACTAAATTTTCATATTTTACCATCATGCATTGTTAATAAGAAGTTGGATACGTTAAACAAATTAATCTAAAACTCTCATTTAAAAAAGGGCGGTTGTATTGTTGTCCTACATCTCACAATCAATAGCTATAGTTTTGAATGAACGTAGAGGGACTAGCCCCTTTTGAATTAATAGGATGGAAGCACAAAACATGTTTTTTTCCAGTTCACATTAGGAATGTAAGGGTATAATTTTGTACAAGTCATAAATATTTCGACACCACTGTCCGATCATTTCCAATAAGCTGCCCCTTTTCTGGGTTCACTTTTGCGCTGCTTCATATAAATGTATTACTAGTATCATACATGACTTTTTCCGTAACTCGTATGCTAAAACTTACCTGACCATTAGAAAGCGACCAACGATTTGGAAGCACTCGAAATACGCAAATTCATTTGGAAATTGTTGGAAGAATAAAGTTCCCGATTCACTGAAGCTCCACAATCCGGATGGACCTTCATCATCCGTTATCTTAAAGTCTTTATTATGCGTTACATGGGAACGTACAACTTTGACCTTAAAACAATGCAGATAATAATAGTCTGTCATCACGTGACTGTTATCCTGTCCTAAATAATAGGATACTTTATAATGTTTTAACATAGGAGTCAACAGGACACAATACATAACAATTGCTCAAAAACCAATAGAGTTAGAATAGATGTGGTCCTTTTTTATATATCTGCATGACATACCATTTGGGCCAAAAAAAACTTAACTTTCGGCCAAATAAAAAACACTTGAGCCAAGCAAATTCAAATTTGAGCCAAACTTAAATCAATACGTGTTTTACTATAATGATTTTTAAAAATTATTTTTATATATGATTCTGATTTTATTTTATTTAGAGCTTCAGCCAATTTATCTACCTACACTACAGGTTGAAAGCGTGTTTCACTTATGTATTCGTTCAAACCATAATATGCACATTGTCCACATATAAAGTCTTGTGGGGCAGTACTAAACCTTTAGTGTGAGCAGAAGAACATTTTACCCAAACTACATGTTGAAAGCGTGCTTCGCTTATGAATGTATTCAAACAAATCTTATATAAGTAACATAGCGGTTTATTTTGATAAACAACAGGAACTGTGTGTGGCACAGTGTTGCTCAACATTTTAGTTTTCTATGCTATGTTGTGTTGCATTTTGTTTTGATTTGTTTTGGGTTTATTTGGGTTGTTTGTTTTTGTTTGTTTTTTGTTTTTTTGTTTTTTTGGTTTGATTTTGTTTTCTTTTATTTCCCGAATGTTGCCATTGTCTCCAGATTCTTTATTCTTCTTTGCGCCTGATGGGTTTCTCTAACATTTGTTAATTTGCAAATTGTCCAAATCTAAAATCTTGAGGGGAACATTATGCGACATTTTAACAAAAACGATCTTCAAATGGATAATGATTAAGGAATAGCAGAGCAAAGAATTGAGTTAGACATTTTCTAATCCAGGTTTCAGTGTTACCACATACCACATACAAACCTACTTCGTTCGACAAAGATGAAATCCTAGCTAACCACAGATCATTCATGACCTCTTTAAACATTCCCTCTGGTAAAGAGTCTGAGGATTTACCCTATTTATATTGGATACCTAAACTCCATAAGACACCATACAAAGAAAGGTATATAGCGGGATCATCAACTTGTTCGACGAAAGAATTGTCTATTCACCTGACAAAGATTCTGTCTGCAGTAAAAGAGGGACAACAGAAATATTGTGAAACTGTTTTTCAACTATATATACCACCCTACCACATGACAAATTAAAAACACGCTTAAAAGAACCTATTCACAAAGCTTTCAGTCATAGAAACTATGGCTCAAAATTTGTTGTGTTAGGCTACAATTCCACATATTTTTCAAACAAAATTCAAAAAGGTAAAACATGCTACTCCGAGGAACAAGTGATCAGTATGCTGGAGTTCCTCATTGATAACATATTTGTCTCCTTTGGAGGGATACTGTTTCAGCAGGTCGTCGGCATACCAATGGGTACGAATTGTGCCTTTCTTCTAGCCGATTTATGTTTATACTCATACGAGTCGGAGTTTCTTCAAAAGCTTGTAAAAGATAAGAAAATTCATGAGGCTAGAGCCTTTAATTTCACATACAGGTATATTGATGACGTTTTATCTATCAATAATTCTAGATTTGCAGAATTTCTTCCATTGATATATCCTCCAGAGCTGGAAGTTAAAGAGACCACAGACACCGCTTCGTCCGCATAATTTTTGGACTTATACCTCGAATTTGACGACAGTGGTCAAATCAGTACTAAAATATATGATAAACGGGACGACTTCAATTTCAAAATCATAAATTTTCCAAATATGTGCAGCAATATACCAGCTTCTCCTGCATATAGTGTTTACATCTCGCAATTGATTCGTTATGCAAGAACCAGTAGCAATTATTCTGATTTCCTGAAACGTCATCTTCAACAGGTTACTGGACCAGGGCTATAAAAAGATTCGCCTTATTCGATCTCTTAAAAAGTTTATATTCCGATACCAAGATCTTGTCGAAATATATTCTGTCTCTGCAGAAAAGATTATAAGCGATGGATTTTCATATAGTGAAAATGTATAAAGATAAGTGGTCAAAAACAAAAATGTCAAAATATTTTTTTTATCAATGTGAGACGTAAAAATGTTTTTGATATTCACTTCACTGAATTTGGTGATGTTATGACAACTGTTTTACCTGTTTTGTTCAAGTATTGTTATAAATACTGTTATAGTGACAGCCGGAGACTTTGAGCCGTAATGAAAGGGGGAGGTTTGGCGCTTTAAAATCTGATTCAACCCACCATTTCTTTAGAAATGCCTGTACCAAGTCAGGGTCATTACGGTTTTCACAGTTTTCCGGTTGTTGACTGATTTTGTCTGTTTATATACTTATGAGTTTTGACTTTCCCTTTGTAAGATTGCTCGGAGTTCGGTAATTTTTTTATTACCCTTATTTACAGTATAAACCAACTATAAACAATTTCAACGGAAAATATTGGGAAACTTTGTGGATTGGAACTAAATAATATTTTAATTCAGCAGGATTTCAATTTCATAGGAAAGGATATTGTGCTTCCATAATTATCAAGCAACTTGTATTTATTTGGTTCAAATCAACGTATACATTATGCATGTGCTAATCTGCATAACATTTTCCATGCATATACTGAGAACTTGCAGTTGTGTACATAGGAAAACGTTTTTGTTTGTTTGATGTTGCTTAATGCCACTTTCAACAATATTTCAGTTGTATTGTGGTGGTCAGTTTTATTAGTGGAGGAAATCGGAGAACCCGGAGGAAATCACAGACCTGTCGCAAGTCACTGACAAACTTTATCACATAATATTGTACACCTCACCCTGATCGAGATTTGAACTCACAGCATCAGTTGTGATATGTACTGATTGCATAGGTAGTTGTAAATCCATCTACCATACAATCACGGCCACGACGGCCCCCATAGCAAAGCGCATTCTCGCTCTGATCATGTTTCAACAAATAAACACTAACTTGGATGTTGTCAGTGGCGATTACCATTACACGTTTAAAAACAAAAATAAACAACAGCGATAAAAAAAAAAAATACAACACTGTCAGAATAATTCCTATGTCAAATATCAAAATTGTAGAAAGAGGCAATATAAATACCCCTAACACAAATACATCACTGCTCATTTTCCTGGCTTGGTACAGACACTTCAATAAAAAATGGCAGGATTAAACTGGTTTTATGGACCCAAACCTTCCCTCTTAAAATCTGATTCAACCCACCATTTCTTTAGAAATGCCTGTACCAAGTCAGGGTCATTACGGTTTTCACAGTTTTCCAGTCGTTGACTGATTTTGTCTGTTTATATATACAGTCCGACAAAAATTAAGCACCACCTGACTTGTTTCAATAATATCTTTTCTAATAATGAACTTATTTCGTTACATGTACACACATACTTACTTACATGTGAAACAGGTTATTGATCGATTTTTATTTATGTGTATATGACAGGGTGTGTAATGTGCCACGTGTACTTTTCAACATTTGTGTTTGCGAACGAAAGCTGATTTTTTTTTTGTGTAGAGATTAAAGTTTCATTTTCTATTGGTTTGGTATGGTGCGGCGAAAATTAACCATACCAGAAAGGTGGCAAGCTGTTGGCATGCATAACGGTGGTTTTAGCCATAGAAGGGTTGCAGACCACGTCAGGGTTAACCATTCCATCATTGTACGACAGATGCAGCGTTTTCGTCAAACGGGGAATGTTACTGACCGTCCACGTGCAGGTACACCTCGCAAAACAACGCCGAGAGAGGACCGGCTCATATCCAGACGGGTGCGGCAACGGCCGTTCAGTACAGCTGGTGCAATTCGTGGCAATTTAACGCTTGGAGGCCACATTAGCACACGCACTGTAATCAGAGGCCTCCACCATCAGGGAATGCGAGCGCGACGACCCATAAAACGTCCACAGTTGACATTACGTCATCGCCATGCTCGATTTGACTGGTCAAATGATCATTTGGGGTGGACTAATCGCACATGGAGACGGGTCCACTGGTCTGATGAAAGTCGTTTTTTGCTATGCCCTACCGACGGTCGTGCAAGGGTTTGGCGCCAACGAAACACTTCATTTCAGGACAACCACATTTTGGGACAACTGCTTTTGGGGGTGGGGTGTAACTGTCTGGTGTTGTTTTTCCTTTGACTATAAGTTGGACTTGTACGTTCTTGATGGTAATCTGACAGGCCAAAAATACCGTGACAATGTGCTCGCTCCACGCGTAGTCCCCCATTTTGACAATCATGCGTTGGCTGACAGGCCAATGTTCATGGACGACAACGCTAGGCCACATAGAGCCCGAATTGTACAACATTTTATACAGCCAGAGGCTGTTCAGAAAATTCCATGGCCTGCGATGTCGCCAGGCATGAACCCTATTGAGCATGTATGGGACTTTATTGGCCGAAAAATTAACCAACGCAATCCAAAATGTCAAAATATTTTAATGCAATGTTAAAAACTTCCATCAAAGACAAACTGGTTTTATTATTTTCCAGCGCCTGTTTTGAACCCCATTTTTGCCACGTCATAGTCACGTCTTTCAGGATGATAAATACTTCGTAGATTGGTAATTTTAGAGCCCTTGGTGTAGTCTTTTAAGAAGTGTAAATAAAATGGTGATATCTATTTTATTGTTTTAACAGTATTGATGTAAAAAAATATATCGATAAAAATATAGGGTGGTGCTTAACTTTTGTCGGAGTGTACATGTACACACAATTTGTGTAAAACTCCGTAGCTCACAACTGATCACATTTTGAAGCAAAATCAACTTAATACCAACTCTCTATTTCTCTAACAAAATAAAAACAAAGAAAATCGAAAAATAGAAACAAATCAGTTATTTACAAAATACCAGTAAAAACCGGAAAATATCGTATCCCAAGGGTTCGGTTTGTGTATTACAAACAGTCGAAAATAATAACAAGTTAAACAAACTATTTCAACAAAAGTTACTAAATTGAAGCACTCGTTGACCTCAGATGTATTTCATTTATCATAAAATAACAAGTAAATATAACTAGCCGTCAATATTTGCTTATAACACGACGTTTCAAAAACTCATTTATCGAGTCAATTGTCCTATTTAGTGACCGAACACAGTAACACTCCTATCAATTATCGGATTGGTAAAATTTCCGCATTAAAAGCCGCCTTTGCAGGTAGAGTTTTTTTCGATTTATTTCTAAATAACACTGTATAAAATTGTGAAATTTGACACGGAGCAGCGTTGCAACATGTAATTGTCTTTTTATTATAAGAAAGCGCAATTTCATAACAATTGTTCAGATTATCAATGAAAATTATGTAAAAAAATGCATAGAAAAATAACAAAATTTATTATTCTAAATCTTTAAAAAGAATCATTATCAACAGATTTGTACTATCTGGTGTTTATACTTTCTGTTTCGTCTTTCGAAAAATAATGCGACACATGCTCACGAATGTTGATAAAAAGGAATAGGTCGTATTTGAAAATAGCTACTAAATGTTTGTATCAAGGGGTACCTATAATAACACCTAGATAACTAAAAATGTGACCACAGAAACATCGTACGAACAAACGAATATGAAAATACAAACATTTATCTATGATTTGAACTCATTTTTAGCCGTATGTTATCTCGGTACATTAAACTCGAAAACTAGAAGACCTACAGAAATAATTTGCAGTACTAATATACATTATGACATGTTTAACTTTTGCTGTCCGAGAGTTATCGGACTTTATAAGGACATATCATGTAAATATGGCGCAATTGTTTGTGTTGTTTATGACTTCTATAAATGTTCAAGAAAAAATTCTTAAAAATCCACTTTTCAAATCAACCCTTTTTTTTCAAGATGTATATTAATATATTACGAACTCTGACAATTTATTTCCAAATGTTTGGTCTTTTATTAAAAAAGTTACCCATTAGGTCTCTAGGTTAATTATATTTTATGAAGTGTAAAATTCTGCATGGAGTGAGTACAGATAGTGTAAGAGCCCAACCATCAAACCAAATTAACAGACATGTGCTTTTGGTGTATATTTCATTGTAACATGTGACATATGACATTTAAATATTAAAAGGCTACTCATTAACTGACCACTAAGGTGATAGTCAATTGTTATTAATGTTCTTTAATATTTAAATGTCCTATGTCACATGGTACAGTCTGTTATTTATGCTCATTACTTCCAGATTTTTAAACTTCGGAAATATAATTAATAATTAATAAATAAGGGTAATAACAAAATTACCGAACATAGAGACATAGATAACTTTTTCAATAATGGATCAAACATTTTGAAATTATTTGTCAGAGTTCGTATATATCATATATTAATATACATCTAGAAAAAAATCTTGATTTGATAACGGATTTTTAAGAATTATATTGTGGACATTTACAGAAGTCAAACGGACTATATTTATCTTACACTTCACCACAGCCGGTCTTGGATGCGGTCATATCGGAGTTGGTTTCCAGAATTGTTATAAATACTGTTATAGTGACAGCCGGAACCTTTGAGCCATAGTGAAAGCGGGAGGTTTGGCGCTTTAAAATCTGATTCAACCCACCATTTCTTTAGAAATTCCTGTACCAAGTCAGGGTCATTACGGTTTTCACAGTTTTCCGGTTGTTGACTGATTTTGTCTGTTTACATACTTATGAGTTTTGACTTTCCCTTTGTAAGATTGTTCGGAGTTCGGTAATTTTGTTATTACCCTTATTTATTAGTGAAATGATGTAGTCATGCAAGTGCGTTCCACGTGTGAGTAAAATGCTAACCCACACATCACATATAACAGGGCGAACAGCGTTGTTGTCAAGAAGGCTATAATCTTCTTTAATCTTCATGACACAGAAGTTGTCATGCATAACATTAATTCTATTAAAAGGAGCTGATGTCCTCGACCATTATCTAAATATTAAAATAGTACAAAAGACCATCGTAAGACATAAGAAGCGAAACAATAGTCAACTTTGAAAGCAGAAGATAATTGCCAATGCCATCTTACGTCTTTTGATTAAATATCAAACACTTTTCCTTTAAACAGATCATATTATTGGTTGATTGATTGATTATTATTTAATCTCAGATATCTTCGTAGAGTGAACTCGTGTACCTACAACAAACCCTGTATGTAGAAAAATGACACTGTTTGATGGGTCTATAGGCGGAAGATTCGATTGTCACAGGAAAACCAGTATGGCGCTGAGACGATAGTTTAGCCCTGAAATGAGTCAACCTAACACGCTATGCAATATGAGGAGCTGATGAATGTTGAAATTGAAATTATCGTTTACATAAAAGGAGTCTGACCTCCCAGCACGAGGCACTCCTAAAGGCGAATTGTTAGTCTCGCACTTTATAGTGACGCCACTACTCTATAGGATTATTCAAATTATTACGTTTTTCAGTAAATTTATATGTTAATTAGTCGACCAAAGTCGGAAAATGTCGTGCGATCATCAATTCTGTCAACTGTCGAATGCGTTATTCGGTGACGATAGCTATGAGAAATGCGTCCTATTAAGCGCGTCCTTTTCTGTATTTAGCTCTACCACGCTAGATGGTGGTACTATCCCAAGTCCAGAACTTTGTTTTAAACTCATAACATACTTATATATAAACATTAAATGCGGAGTTAATTACTTTTACTTTTAACGGGCGCAATTTCACTTTGAGAAAATCGCCGTCAAAAGACATAATCAATTAATTAATTTCCTCATTCTACCATAAACTATGGGGCTGTATTTATGTAATGCGCTTGTGTGTTATGTTGAATGAATGTAAATTGAACGATAGTTGTTAAAAGTGGAAATAGAGTCTTGTAAATAAATATATCGATTTGAATGAGAGTTTGGTGAAAGAAGGGAGAGAGTATATGTGCATTTATTGTTAATTGAACGGACCATGATCTCAATTACTTACTATCTACTTGTTTTTTTGTTATATTCTTGGTATATAGTTGAGAAAAATTCAAAAGCCTTTGCCATTCCCATATTTGGGAATCGTTGTCTGATGAACATTTATGATAGATCTCCATAATTTCCATGGTCAAAATACAGTAATCAATAGACACCATACAGTTTCAATTTATTTGAAATAAAAGCAAAAGTATAATGGACACATACAATTTCTACAGACTCTCTATTCATTCATCTTTACCTGCTTTACTTATTCCAAGGGACTGAAATATTTAGCTTTGCTGATTATCGAAACATACACTTCAGCATGCCGGATATTTAAAATTTCTCAATTTACTCTCTATAAACCATTAAATATAAATTATAATTAATTTATTTTTAATATCCTACATATTTATAATTATCAGGACGAACGGACCCGGAACCATCTAATTACAAACAACATATGGCCACAGAGGGACAGGAATCATCGAAGGTGTCAGGTAAAATTTTGCAGTATTGTTTAGTCTGTCAAAAAACTGGCGTTAGCAGCCAATGCCGATAAAAACATCGATCTCTGAAATCCGTGCTTATAGTATTTTGTCAGCAGTAATATTCAGATTGGTCTATCGGGTCGGTCCATTGCCATTGGCACAACACCATCGTTGTTGGAATTCATTCCGCTGCAGAACTTCTAGCATCTGAGTTACACTACTGGTGGTTCTGTAATTCCCAGTAACAAAACATACTGCTCTTATTTGCACCATTTCCAATTCTCTTATGTTTTTCGGTGTAACTGGGTCCCATATTATACAGAATGTTATATTAATGTAGAATAGCGTTGTGCCTTAATTTTACTAGGACAGGAACTGATGTTTCTGCTCATGAAAGCATTGATGTTGTTCGCCTTCTTAGTTACTGTGCCTATTTGATGGTTCCATGATAAATCATGGCTGATGTTACTTTGCATTCTTAACTAACTCCAATGTTTTCCCATGTATGGTATAATTCTTGGCAATTGGCTTCCGTTTGTTTGTTACACGTAGTACCTCACACTGGTCAGGATTGAACTGCATAAGCCAGGTGTCTTCCCATTGTTGCAGATTATTAAGGTCTTTTTGGAGTAAGATGGTATCCTCCTCTTTACATATCTTTCTGTAAAGTAAGCAGTCATCTGCAAATAATTTAGCCGTAGATGTCACCAATTCAGGCAGGTCGTAAATATATATGAGAAATAGAAGTGGCCATTACAGTTCCTTGGGGTACTCCAGATGTTGCGTCCGATGTTTCTGACTTCATTCCATCCCAAGCAACCTGCTGTGGCCGGCCCTGTAGGAAGCTAGCAATCCATAGTAGTGTGTTCCTTCGAATGTCATAGTAGCTGCATTTGTTCAATAGGCGTTGGTGTGGCATCTTATCAAATGCTTTCGAAAAGTCTAGCAATATGCAGTCCATTTGATCTTCGCTATTGAGTCCATCTGCAAGTTCCTGGAGTGTGATAGCCAGTTGGCTGTCGCATGATCTATGTTTGCGGAATCCATGCTGATTTTCAGACAGGATGTTATTTGCCTCTAGATGACTGATGATGTTACTGTGCAGTATATGTTCCATGATCTCATAACATATAGAGGTCAGGGATACAGGACGATAGTTTGAAGCCCTTCTTCTGTCCCCTTTCTTAAATAATGGTGTTATCAGTGTCTCTTTCCACTGGTTTGGTATTTTTCCTTGTTTGATAGATGTATTGTAGATGGTTGTTAAAATCGGTGATATTTCTGATGCCAGTTCTTATAGTAGTTTGCCTGGTATTGTGTCAGGATCAGTTGTTTCGTGCTGATTGATGTTATGTAGTAGTTTGTAAACTCCAGCTTGATGAACTATTATGTCTGGCACAGATGGATAAGGGATGTTTCCTTTTGTTGGTATATCTCCTTCTTTTTCTGATGAAAAGACTGCGGTAAATTGGCCGTACAGTATGTTTACTTTTATGGCAGTATCACTATGTAAAATATCTTCTCTACGTAGAGGTGCTACTCCTGTAGACTCGATACGCTTACCCTTGGTAAAGCTCCAGAACCTTTTGAGGTTGTTTGTGTTATCGCCACTTAATATTAGAAATATAGGAGTTATAAGTTCTTCTGCATGTTGATTGCGTCTCCTTTTTGATTTTCTTAAATTATTCCAATCTCTAGTAATAATTACACTCCAGTTAGTAACCCACGTGTAAGATGGAGCCCGAATAAGGCAAGTGAGTATGTACAGGTAATAGAAAATGACCCGAATAACACATTGAATGAAATCAATAATATTCTAAGCGATATCAACAGAACAGGTAAATAAATTAATTAGTGATATTAAGATTTTCAAGATTTTATTGGTACACTCAGACACAAACATGTGCTACATGAGGTCATACATCAACATATATACAAATATAAATAACAGAATGAGTAAGTAGACAGGCAAAAGAGCATAATACGAACATTGAAATTAGAATAACTTATTCAGTTCGTTCACAAAAACAGCTATATTACTTAACAGTTTTACATTACACAGTGACAACAGACCACATATTTTGTTTATATTAGAATTTAGATGATGATACCTTGGTATATATTCTTGTCTTATTTCAAAAGCAGCTTCATCTTTGCAGAGTAAGAGGTGGTGATATTCATCACCAACTCCGTCTCTACACAAATGACAAATTCTGTCCTCTCTAGAAACGTTCTGCCACCTTCTCGGTTCTATCGGCATCTTACAATTAGATGTCCTGAGTTTTGATACTTGTTTTCTTCCAAACTCAGATAGACAAATAGTTTTCATAAAAAACAAATCTGTTTTGAATGTCGCATAGAAATGACCTCTAGACGCTCAAATAATTAAGGCTTCAGGTTTAATCTGAATTTGGTTTCTAAATATATATCCGAGACCTGTTCTGTCAAAGACAGATCTTATATGAGAAATCCATCTGAAATCATAATCAGCTTTCATTTGTAGATTAAACATCAATTTATAAAGAATACCACTCAGCTTGTTCTCATTCTGTATAAGTTTACACCAGAAGGAAATCATTCTCAGCTGCACTCAAAGGGTGACGGCCTAACTCTCCATAGACCATAAAGTTTGGAGTAGACAATCTTAGATTCAGTATTCGTTTGCAGAATTGCAGGTGTACTCGTTCTAAAATCTCAAGATTCTCATAACCCCAAACTTCAGATCCATAGAGTAATATAGATTCAACTAAAGAGTCAAACAATTTCAGCTGAACATCGATCGGTATATTTTGGCTTCGTATTTTCTTGTAGATAGCGAACAATGACTTTTGTGACTGTTCAACTTATTTCTTTTTCGTATCAAAAAAATGTCCGTTATATTTAAAAACTATACCAAGGTATGTAAGAGAATCAACAATTTCTAACTCTGTGCCATTTAGTTTAGCAACATAATTTTGCCTACCTTTTCTTTTACTAAAAATTACTTATCAGTAGTATTTTTACTTCTAGCGCCATACTGTATTTGTTGCAGGTAAGACGGAAATACAATAATAATAACAAACCGTGGTTCAACAAGGAATGTAAAAACAAAAACGAGACGCTTTCCATAAGGTAAGAAATAAATATAGAAATAACAAAACAATAGAGACAAAACATTTACTAATTAGTAAAGCTAAGGATTTTAGGAATTAACTCAACATAGTAACGTAAGTACCAAACTAAATGTGAAAATGAACTGAGATTTGACTCAAAAACCAATCATTAAGCTTAATGGAAAACTTTAAAGAAGTTTTCAGGTAATGATAAACAGAATCTTCCGATCTCTATAGACACATTCTATGAGTATCTTAAAAATCTCTACAATTACGAAGAAAATGATGATGATATAGAAATAGGCCATAGCTCGGTATGTAATAATCCAATCTATGATGAAATTTTAGACTGTGAAATAATGGAGAAAGAGATTGTAGATGCATTAAAAGGGGCTGAATAATAGTAAATTTCCTGGACTAGATAATGTTTTGAACGAATATCTAAGCAATTCCCCCTCAGAATATATCCATGTTTTTAATAATATTTTCAATCTCGTCTTAGATTCTGGTATACCTGACAACTGGACTATTGGCATAATTAAACCAATTTATAAGAATAAAGGTGATGTGAAGGATCCTGACAACTTCAAAGCTGTTACCTTGATAGGCTGTCTGGGGAAACTTTTTACTTCAATTATAAATGAAAA
This sequence comes from Bathymodiolus septemdierum, assembly GCA_963383655.1. Lineage (NCBI taxonomy): Eukaryota > Metazoa > Mollusca > Bivalvia > Mytilida > Modiolidae > Bathymodiolus > Bathymodiolus septemdierum. The sequence goes on along the minus strand of OY726521.1, from coordinate 88,457,918 downwards.
TTAACTTTTTTTCACGAACGAAGTGTCATTGATTTCTTATAATGAAGCAGGTTTTAGAAACGGACACTCTACAACTGATAACATTTTTGTTTTAAATGGGTTGATTTCCTTGTATCAGTCCTTTGGGAAAAATTATTTTGTACCTTTGTAGATTTCCGCAAGGCATTCGATACAGTGTGGAGAATTGGCTTCTGGAAAAAACTACTGAGTAGTGATATAAAAGGGAAAATTTATATATATATGTACGTGTAATTTTTAATATGCATAGTGAAATAAAATCTTGTGTACAGTATAACACTAACCAATCAGAGTTTTTCCCTGGTCTTACAGGTGTAAGACAGGGTGAAGAGCATAAACATTCTTGTTCTCTATATATTTAAACGATCTAGAAAAGTATTTTATTGAATTAAATGGAAATTAAGAAAAAGTCAAATTTAATTAGAAATGAAATAATATAATTGTTGTAATTTAATTATTTTTTTTTAATAATTAATTAGTGAAATAGCACATGCTATAATAGTTAAAATCTAATGAAAATGAAGTAAAAGATATTGAATAAAGAAGAAAGATTGAAATAAAGAAACACTCAAATTTAATGAGAAATGAAATAATATAGTTGTTGCAATTCAATTAAAGCAAAAATAATTTATTAGTGAAATATCACATTCTATATTTAGTTAAAAACTAATGAAAATAAGGGTAATAAAAAAATTACCGAACTCCGAACAATCTTACGCAGGGAAAGTAAAAACTCATAATTATATAAACAGACCAAAATCAGTCAACAACCGGAAAACTGTGAAAACCGTAATGACCCTGACTTGGTACAGGCATTTCTAAAGAAATGGTGGGTTGAATCAGATTTTAAAGCGCCAAACCTCCCGCTCTCATTACGGTTCCAAGTCTCCGGCTGTCACTATAACAGTATTTAAATACAGGAACAAAATAGGTAAAATAGTTGTCAAAACAGTACCATATTCAGTGAATGTAAATGTCAAATACACTGTTACGTCACACATTGATAAAAAAATATTTTTGACATTTTTCTTGACTTATTTATCTTTATACATTTTCACTATACGAAAATCCATCGCTTATAATCGTTTCTGCAGAGACAGAATATATTTCGACAAGATCTTGGTATCGAAATATAAACTTTTTAAGAGATCGAATAAGGCGAATCTTTTAATAGCCCTGGTCCAGTAGCCTGTTTCTCAGATGAAGATGACGTTTCAGGAAATCAGAATAATTGCTACTGGCCCTTGCATAGCGAATCAATTGCGAGATGTAAACACCATATGCAGGAGAAGCTGGTATATTGCTGCGCATGTTTGGAAAATTTATGATTTTAAAATTGAAGTCGTTCCGTTTATCATATATTTTAGTACTGAGTTGACCACTGTCGTAAAATTCGAGGTATAAGTCCAAAAATGATGCGGACGAAGCTGTATCTGTGGTCTCTTTAACTTCCAGCTCTGAAGGATATATCAATGGAAGAAATTCTGCAAATCTAGAATTATTGATAGATAAAACGTCATCAATATACCTGTGTGTGAAATTAAAGGCTCTAGCCTCATGAATCTTCTTATCTTTTACAGGCTTTTGAAGAAACTCCGACTCATATGAGTATAAAATTAAATCGGCTAGAAGAGGGGCACAATTCGTACCCATTGATATGCCGACGACCTGCTGAAACAGTGTCCCTCCAAAGGAGACAAATATGTTATCGATGAGGAACTCCAGCATACTGATCACTTGTTCCTCGGAGTAACATGCTGTACGTTTTTGAATTTTGTTTGAAAAATATGTGGAATTGTAGCCTAACACAACAAATTTTTAGCCATAGTTTCTATGACTGAAAGCTTTATGAATTGTTTCTTTTAATGAAGTAAAATATTTTGATTTAAGAAGAAAGATTGAAATAAAGAAAAAGTCAAATTTAATGAGAAATGAAATAATATAGTTATTGTAATTAAAAATTTTTTAAATTAGTGAAATATCACTTTCCATATTTAGTTAAAATCTAATGAATATGATGTAAAATATATTGATTTAAGAAGAAATATTGAAATAAAGAACATGACAAATTTAATGAGAAATGAAATAATATATTTGGTGTAATTTGATTTAAAAAAAAGTAATTAATAAGTGAAATATCAAATGATATATTTAGTTAAAATGCTCTCTGTTCAGACAATGTTCAGAATATTCAGACTCTGTTCAGACTTTTCATACAATGTTCAGAATCTGCTCAGACACTGTTCAGAATGTTCAGACTTTTCAGACAATGTTCAGACTCTGTTCAGTCAGTGTTCCGAATGTTCAGAATCTGTTCCGAATTTTCAGTCAATGTTCAGAATGTTCAGAATCTGTTCAGATGCTTTCAGAATTTCTAGCACAAAAACTGGTCTATTCAGAATTTCTTCACTTTCTAGTGAATGGTGCTCAAACTTTCAAATGCTTGAACCACGTTGAATCAATTTCTAATATTTTCGACAGACAGGACAGTTCTGATTATACTCGCATTAAATTACTTTTAAATCAAACTTTAAAAGACCAATTTATTCAAAGGTGGACCAGCTAAATTATAAATTCCTCACGAGGGTAGTTGTATTCTAGCTTCAAAACAGATTTTTCTGTTGAAAGTTACTTAACTAGACTCTCTGAAAACAATAGAATATGGATAACAAATCTGCGCACAATAGAAATGGGACGATGGAAAAATATCCCCAGAGAAAATCGTTCATGTCATTTCATTACCTGTTTATTTGTAATTTCCCCTATTTAGTAAATTTAAGAAAAAACGTATTCAAATTTACTACGCAACATACCCAAGTGACTTGAAACTAAAAGGACTTTTATCTTTTTGTGATACTAATATTTATTTATTCATTTCTTTCAGTTAAAATAACCATGTATTGTATCTACCATGTATTATATCTGTTATCTGTTCATTTCGTCATTTATGTAATATTTGTTTTATATGTTGACCTCAGGTAGCACATATATTTTGTCTGAGCGTTATCTAATAAAATTTTGAAATCTTGAATCATTTACGCAGCGCTGTTTAACTTCCTTATGCGTGGGATTAATCGGACGCATTACTGATTTATTGTGAATTCGTTATTGACGGTAGGAAAGTGTTTTTTAGTTATTTAAAACAGAAGAATAGAAACACTTATTGTCGAAAATGTTTGTTTTTTCCCCAAAGCAATTATACCATGCATGTGACACTTTCAATGATGGAAAGCTTGACAAACAGGGGGTTAATGTATGTCATAATTGGAAGCCATTGTTGTGCAGCTTGAAGGCAAGTTTTTACTTATAGCAGTAGATATTGTAAGGATAACATTAAATGTGATAGTGCGTAGTTAAACACTGTGTTCGCAACATGTGGCAATAACATTGTCGAAGTGTTTGAGAGTTTGACAAGAAGTTTTTGAACGATGGACACTCTGTTGATTAGCGGACATTTAGGGGCATTTTACGCACTATCACATTTAATGTTATGCTTACAATAACTCATGGATAAGTAAAAACTTGCCTTCGAGTGGCACAAAAATGGCTTCCAATTATGACGTACATTCACCCCCTGACAACAACCAAACAAGCAACCTATACATTAAATATGTAATATTATATATAGAGTGTTTCTTGGCAACACCGAGACGCCATTTTGATTTAATATATATATAAAATCAAAATGGCGTCTCGGTTTTGCCAAGAAACGCTCTATATATACTATTATATTTTGCCCATGTTAGGGATAGCTCAGAAAAGAACTGACGTGAAATGGATGACCCATCCATAAATGAGAACAGGGTTGTGTTCATGTTCGTATGCTTTCTGAGTTGCTAGTACATTGTATTCCCAAGCAGCTTCTACCGGGCTAAAATCAACATTTTTGCTTTGTTTTGTATCAGTACTGCTGGAATGTTGCTCGCAGAACTGTGTTTGTACTGATCCAATTTAACTCAACTGATTGTTTGCTGTCATGCAGTTTCCCCGAGGTGGTATTTGCCCTGTTATTTCCCCCAACTCGCAAGAAGGCACGAAAAGCTAGTAGATACATTGCTTTAATTAGTACTTTTACAAAGCTTGACTATAGGTAAATTGTAGTGAGCCTACCAAGGATCTCAAAATTGAAGATGCAATGGGTAATATGGTGTCTTTTGATGACTTAATTTTATAACTATCAAAAATTCTTTTGTATGATTTCTCCATGAGTGGGAATTTGAACTTGAACTGTTTGATCTGCAATGACATCCTTAGTTATTTTGTCTGTTATTGTTATCCTGTTTTGTTTGACCGAACACCACGATATAGCTGAAATATTGCTAAAGGTGGCGTTAAGCACTAATCAATCAATCAATTGTTTGACCGACATAGCATTTTCGTGAATTCTGTATATCCGTTCTCCTTGAAAAGGAATTTTAAAGCAATAAGTAAAGCCATCAAGCTAAACATTTAGGTCTTTTTTTAAAAAGCCTAGCAAACCTTTGCTAGACATCTGCAAATACCTGCAACTGTATTTGTATTTATCATGTTATTAAATCAACTCCCATCAGTAGAACCTACTCAAATGATGTCCTTTCACTAAATAATTTTAGGCTTGGTGATTTTGTTGATCGCATCTATCCCATTGAGCTTGAAATAAAGGATACCACAGATACAGATAGGTCTGCTTCATACCTCGAATTCGACAGTGAGGGTTGGTTAAGAACGAAACTTTACGACAAAAGAGATGATTTCAATTTTCTCATTGTGAACTTTCCATTTATATGTAGCAACATTCCAGGAGCACCTGCATATGGAGTATATACCTCTCAGATGATACGATATTCCAGAGCTTGTGGTTCCTATCATAATTTGCTTGATAGATGTTTGCTGCTAAAAAGGAAGCTACTGAACCAATGGTTCCTTTTGGTAAAGTTGAAGTCATCACTTCGAAAATTTTACGAACGCCATCATGACTTGGTTGACCACTATGGAAAATCTGTGTCACAAATTACCACGGATATGTTCCACTTGTAGTAAGCACTCCTCGGTCCTTTCCTCATTCATGACTTATCACCGGGTTTGTAACTGGAATAACACGACGGGTGTCACTAGTGGAACAGAAACCGGTTTTTAGTTTTATATGTATGTTTTGTCGATCGTTGTTTGTCTTGTGTTCTTTTTCTTTTGGCCATTGTGTTGTCTGTTCTTCTTCGATATACAGTTTCTGATTGCCCCTTTGGTATCTTCAAACTCTTCTTAAAATGTAAATGATAATTATCTTATATGCAACATCAGTAAAACATCCTGAAGCATTTTTCATACTGGGATAAGTAATTATCAGCTAAACATCTGATAATTAGGTTAATAAATATCAGCTAAACATCTGATAATAAGATAAGTTCATATCAGCTAAACAGCTGATAATAAGATAAGTTCATATCAGCTAAGCATCTGATAATAAGATAAGCACATATCAGCTAAACCTCTGATAATAAGACAAGTTCATATCATCTAAGCATCTGATAATAATATCAGCTAAACATCTGATAAGAAGATAAATGTATGTCAGCTAAACATCCGAAAATAAGATAAGTACATATCAGCTAAACATCTGATAATAAGGTTAGTAATTATCAGCTAATCATCTGAAATAGGGTAAGTTCATATCAGCTAAAGCATCTGATATTAAGATGAGTTCATATCAGCTAAACATCTGATCATAAGATAAGTACATATTAGCTAAAGATCTTATAATAAGATAAGTTCATATAAGCTAAGCGTCTCATAATAAGATAAGCACATATCAGTTAAACAGGTGAAAATAAGACAAGTTCATATCAGCTAAATATCTGATAATAATGTAAGTACATATCAGCTAAGCATCTGATAATAATATAATTTCATATCAGATAAACATCTGATAATAAGATAAGAACATATCAGCTAAACATCTGATAATAAGGTAAGTTTATATCAGCCAAAACATCTGATAATAAGATAAATTCATATCAGCTAAACATTTGAAAATAAAATAAGTTCATATAAGCTAAAGATCTGATAAAAAGATAAAGATAAGTACATATCAGGTTAACATCTGATAATAAGCCATAAGGTAAGTACATATCAGTTAAACATCTGATAGTAAGATAAGTACATATCAGCTAAACAACTGATAATAAGATAAGTACATATCAGTTAAACATCTGATAATAAGATAAGTACATACCAGCAAAGCATCTGATAATAAGGTAAGTGTATACCAGTTAAACATCTGATAATAAGGTTAGTAATTATTAGCTAAACATCTGATAATAAGGTTAGTACATATCAGTTAAACATCTGATAATCTTGTTTTATGCAGCATCTGTATACCACGTTATATACTGAAATTTATCTGATAACCATGTTTCCTCAACCATCGGTATACCACGTTATATACTGAAATTTATCTGATAATCATGTTTCCTCAACCATCGGTATACCACATTATATACTGAAATTTATCTGATAACCATGTTTCCTCAACCATCGGTATACCACATTATATACTGAAATTTATCTGATAACCATGTTTCCTCAACCATCGGTATACCACGTTATATACTGAAATTTATCTGATAATCATGTTTCCTCAACCATCGGTATACCACGTTATATACTGAAATTTATCTGATAACCATGTTTCCTCAACCATCGGTATACCACATTATAGACTGAAATTTATCTGATAATCATGTTATATGCAACATCGGTATACCACATTATCTACTGAAATTTATCCGATTATCATGTTTCTTCACCATCGGTATACCATGTTATATACTGAAATTTATCTGATAATCATGTTTCTCCACCATCGGTATGATGCGTTAGGTACTAAGATTTATCTGATAACCATGTTTCCTCAACCATCGGTATACCACATTATATACTGAAATTTATCTGATAACCATGTTTCCTCAACCATCGGTATACCACGTTATATACTGAAATTTATCTGATAATCATGTTTCCTCAACCATCGGTATACCACGTTATATACTGAAATTTATCTGATAACCATGTTTCCTCAACCATCGGTATACCACATTATAGACTGAAATTTATCTGATAATCATGTTATATGCAACATCGGTATACCACATTATATACTGAAATTTATCCGATTATCATGTTTCTCCACCATCGGTATACCATGTTATATACTGAAATGTATCTGATAACCATGTTTCCTCAACCATCGGTATACCACATTATATACTGAAATTTATCTGATAACCATGTTTTCTCAACCATCGGTATACCACGTTATATACTGAAATTTATCTGATAACCATGTTTCCTCAACCATCGGTATACCACATTATATACTGAAATTTATCTGATAATCATGTTAGATGCAACATCGGTATTATACCACATTATATACTGAAATTTATCCGATTATCATGTTTCTCCACCATCGGTATACCATGTTATATACTGAAATGTAGCTGATAACCATGTTTCCTCAACCATCGGTATACCACATTATATACTGAAATTTATCTGATAACCATGTTTCCTCAACCATCGGTATACCACGTTATATACTGAAATTTATCTGATAACCATGTTTCCTCAACCATCGGTATACCACATTATAGACTGAAATTTATCTGATAATCATGTTATATGCAACATCGGTATACCACATTATATACTGAAATTTATCTGATTATCATGTTTTTCCACCATCGGTATACCATGTTATATACTGAAATGTATCTGATAACCATGTTTCCTCAACCATCGGTATACCACATTATATACTGAAATTTATCTGATAACCATGTTTTCTCAACCATCGGTATACCACGTTATATACTGAAATTTATCTGATAACCATGTTTCCTCAACCATCGGTATACCACATTATAGACTGAAATTTATCTGATAATCATGTTAGATGCAACATCGGTATTATACCACATTATATACTGAAATTTATCCGATTATCATGTTTCTCCACCATCGGTATACCATGTTATATACTGAAATGTAGCTGATAACCATGTTTCCTCAACCATCGGTATACCACATTATATACTGAAATTTATCTGATAACCATGTTTCCTCAACCATCGGTATACCACGTTATATACTGAAATTTATCTGATAACCATGTTTCCTCAACCATCGGTATACCACATTATAGACTGAAATTTATCTGATAATCATGTTATATGCAACATCGGTATACCACATTATATACTGAAATTTATCTGATTATCATGTTTCTCCACCATCGGTATACCATGTTATATACTGAAATGTATCTGATAACCATGTTTCCTCAACCATCGGTATACCACATTATATACTGAAATTTATCTGATAATCATGTTTTCTCAACCATCGGTATACCACGTTATATACTGAAATTTATCTGATAACCATGTTTCCTCAACCATCGGTATACCACATTATAGACTGAAATTTATCTGATAATCATGTTATATGCAACATCGGTATACCACATTATATACTGAAATTTATCTGATTATCATGTTTCTCCACCATCGCTATACCATGTTATATACTGAAATTTATCTGATAACCATGTTTCCTCAACCATCGGTATACCACATTATAGACTGAAATTTATCTGATAATCATGTTATATGCAACATCGGTATACCACATTATATACTGAAATTTATCTGATTATCATGTTTCTCCACCATCGGTATACCATGTTATATACTGAAATTTATCTGATAACCATGTTTCCTCAACCATCGGTATACCACATTATATACTGAAATTTATCTGATAACCATGTTTTCTCAACCATCGGTATACCACGTTATATACTGAAATTTATCTGATAACCATGTTTCCTCAACCATCGGTATGCCACATTATAGACTGAAATTTATCTGATAATCATGTTATATGCAACATCGGTATACCACATTATATACTGAAATTTATCTGATTATCATGTTTCTCCACCATCGCTATACCATGTTATATACTGAAATTTATCTGATAATCATGTTTCTCCACCATTGGTATGATGCGCTAGGTACTAAGATTTATCTGATAATCATGTTTCCTTCAACATCGATATACCACATTATATACTGAAATGTATCTGATAATCATGTTATATGCAACATCAGTATAACACGTTATATACTGAAACATATCTAATTATTAAATTGTACGCAACATCAGTATTCTGTGTTATATGCTTAAATCTATATGTACATTGTAACATTAGTAAAACATATTATATACTGAGTGAAACATCAGCATCCCTTTATAATAATCATTGGTACATTAAGAAAACTTAAAATCATTAATGTAATTTCTTCTCTACATGTACCAGTTTACTAACTAAACAAGTACATTAACAAATAACTGAAAAACTAAATATGCTACATGCAAGCACAAAATTAATGCTCCCTCTTTTTTACGTCACGACTGTGTATGTAGAAACTTCACTTGCACCTCGTAAGTTTCTATAGTATCTGTAGTTACCCACATCATTGAAATGAACACCATCTTGATATAAATTAATCACACTGTTTTTGACACAATTTCCAATAATGCAAACATTTATTTTCCTTCAATTGACATTTCAAAAAACTGTTGGGATATATACTTTTCTAGGTTGTTATATATATTTTTCACTGGTACATGTCGTGTGTGTTGTCTCTCTAACAGTTGAACAAATGTTATGTGATTGATGTGAAAACTCACACGAAAGATATCAAATAAGGCAATAGTTTTTTAAATAATTTCTTACGCTGTTTCATTGTTGCAATTCTGACCATCTAGATCATTTGCACCAATATGAACAATAGTATGCATCGGTTTAACTTGTTTAATACAAGTTTCCCATCTTCATATCCCGCTTTAATTCAAACCCTTAAATAATTATTTCGCTATGATGAACGGCTTTCGATGCCTTTCGCTAAAATATCAACGGTCAATATGTAGCCGATTTCCATTCCTGAACTATCAGAGTGCACTTTGCATTTTCTTTGATAACTTTTCTAATCGTGTCGCAAATTAAATTCGGAGGAGGGACTAACAAGTTGTTTTCAGAAGACCAATCAAAGTTAAAAGCGTTTATATCGCTTGTACCTGTGTACCAAAAATTTGAATTAAATTTGTCGTATTTTTTTTATTGTAATACGATGAAAAACTATCATATCTGTGCTTGCCTCATTTAGTATGAAAAACTATCATATCTGTGCTTGCCTCATTTACTATGAAAAACTATCATGTGTGTGCTTGCCTCATTTAGTATGAAAAACTATCATGTGTGTGCTTGCCTCATTTACTATGAAAAACGATCATATGTGTGCTTGCCTCATTTACTATGAAAAACTATCATATGTGTGCTTGCCTCATTTACTATGAAAAACTATCATATGTGTGCTTGCCTCATTTAGTATGAAAAACTATCATATCTGTGCTTGCCTCATTTACTATGAAAAACTATCATATCTGTGCTTGCCTCATTTAGTATGAAAAACTATCATATCTGTGCTTGCCTCATTTACTATGAAAAACGATCATATGTGTGCTTGCCTCATTTAGTATGAAAAACTATCATATGTGTGCTTGCCTCATTTACTATGAAAAACTATCATGTGTGTGCTTGCCTCATTTAGTATGAAAAACTATCATGTGTGTGCTTGCCTCATTTACTATGAAAAACGATCATATCTGTGCTTGCCTCATTTAGTATGAAAAACTATCATGTGTGTGCTTGCCTCATTTACTATGAAAAACGATCATATGTGTGCTTGCCTCATTTAGTATGAAAAACTATCATATCTGTGCTTGCCTCATTTAGTATGAAAAACTATCATATCTGTGCTTGCCTCATTTACTATGAAAAACTATCATATGTGTGCTTGCCTCATTTACTATGAAAAACTATCATATGTGTGCTTGCCTCATTTAGTATGAAAAACGATCATATCTGTGCTTGCCTCATTTACTATGAAAAACTATCATGTGTGTGCTTACCTCATTTACTATGAAAAACGATCATATGTGTGCTTGCCTCATTTACTATGAAAAACGATCATATGTGTGCTTGCCTCATTTACTATGAAAAACGATCATATCTGTGCTTGCCTCATTTACTATGAAAAACGATCATATCTGTTCTTGCCTCATTTACTATGAAAAACTATCATATGTGTGCTTGCCTCATTTACTATGAAAAACTATCATATGTGTGCTTGCCTCATTTAGTATGAAAAACTATCATATCTGTGCTTGCCTCATTTACTATGAAAAACTATCATATCTGTGCTTGCCTCATTTAGTATGAAAAACTATCATATCTGTGCTTGCCTCATTTACTATGAAAAACGATCATATGTGTGCTTGCCTCATTTAGTATGAAAAACTATCATGTGTGTGCTTGCCTCATTTACTATGAAAAACGATCATATCTGTGCTTGCCTCATTTAGTATGAAAAACTATCATATCTGTGCTTGCCTCATTTACTATGAAAAACTATCATATCTGTGCTTGCCTCATTTAGTATGAAAAACTATCATATCTGTGCTTGCCTCATTTACTATGAAAAACGATCATATGTGTGCTTGCCTCATTTAGTATGAAAAACTATCATATGTGTGCTTGCCTCATTTAGTATGAAAAACTATCATGTGTGTGCTTGCCTCATTTACTATGAAAAACGATCATATCTGTGCTTGCCTCATTTACTATGAAAAACTATCATATGTGTGCTTGCCTCATTTACTATGAAAAACTATCATATGTGTGCTTGCCTCATTTAGTATGAAAAACGATCATATCTGTGCTTGCCTCATTTACTATGAAAAACTATCATGTGTGTGCTTACCTCATTTACTATGAAAAACGATCATATGTGTGCTTGCCTCATTTACTATGAAAAACGATCATATGTGTGCTTGCCTCATTTACTATGAAAAACGATCATATCTGTGCTTGCCTCATTTACTATGAAAAACGATCATATCTGTTCTTGCCTCATTTACTATGAAAAACTATCATATGTGTGCTTGCCTCATTTACTATGAAAAACGATCATATGTGTGCTTGCCTCATTTACTATGAAAAACTATCATATCTGTGCTTGCCTCATTTACTATGAAAAACGATCATATCTGTTCTTGCCTCATTTACTATGAAAAACTATCATATCTGTGCTTGCCTCATTTACTATGAAAAACTATCATATCTGTGCTTGCCTCATTTACTATGAAAAACTATCATATGTGTGCTTGCCTCATTTAGTATGAAAAACGATCATATCTGTTCTTGCCTCATTTACTATGAAAAACTATCATATCTGTGCTTGCCTCATTTACTATGAAAAACGATCATATCTGTTCTTGCCTCATTTACTATGAAAAACTATCATATCTGTGCTTGCCTCATTTACTATGAAAAACTATCATATCTGTGCTTGCCTCATTTACTATGAAAAACTATCATATGTGTGCTTGCCTCATTTACTATGAAAAACTATCATATCTGTGCTTGCCTCATTTACTATGAAAAACTATCATATCTGTGCTTGCCTCATTTACTATGAAAAACTATCATATGTGTGCTTGCCTCATTTAGTATGAAAAACTATCATATGTGTGCTTGCCTCATTTACTATGAAAAACTATCATATCTGTGCTTGCCTCATTTACTATGAAAAACTATCATGTGTGTGCTTGCCTCATTTAGTATGAAAAACTATCATATCTGTGCTTGCCTCATTTAGTATGAAAAACGATCATATCTGTGCTTGCCTCATTTACTATGAAAAACTATCATATCTGTTCTTGCCTCATTTACTATGAAAAACTATCATATGTGTGCTTGCCTCATTTACTATGAAAAACTATCATGTGTGTGCTTGCCTCATTTACTATGAAAAACTATCATATCTGTGCTTGCCTCATTTACTATGAAAAACTATCATGTGTGTGCTTGCCTCATTTAGTATGAAAAACGATCATATCTGTGCTTGCCTCATTTACTATGAAAAACTATCATATGTGTGCTTGCCTCATTTACTATGAAAAACTATCATATCTGTGCTTGCCTCATTTAGTATGAAAAACTATCATATCTGTGCTTGCCTCATTTACTATGAAAAACTATCATGTCTGTGCTTGCCTCATTTAGTATGAAAAACGATCATATCTGTGCTTGCCTCATTTACTATGAAAAACGATCATATCTGTTCTTGCCTCATTTACTATGAAAAACTATCATATGTGTGCTTGCCTCATTTACTATGAAAAACTATCATGTGTGTGCTTGCCTCATTTACTATGAAAAACTATCATATCTGTGCTTGCCTCATTTACTATGAAAAACTATCATGTGTGTGCTTGCCTCATTTAGTATGAAAAACGATCATATCTGTGCTTGCCTCATTTACTATGAAAAACTATCATGTGTGTGCTTGCCTCATTTAGTATGAAAAACGATCATATCTGTGCTTGCCTCATTTAGTATGAAAAACTATCATATCTGTGCTTGCCTCATTTACTATGAAAAACGATCATATGTGTGCTTGCCTCATTTACTATGAAAAACTATCATGTGTGTGCTTGCCTCATTTACTATGAAAAACTATCATATCTGTGCTTGCCTCATTTACTATGAAAAACTATCATATGTGTGCTTGCCTCATTTACTATGAAAAACTATCATATGTGTGCTTGCCTCATTTACTATGAAAAACTATCATATCTGTGCTTGCCTCATTTACTATGAAAAACTATCATATCTGTGCTTGCCTCATTTACTATGAAAAACTATCATATGTGTGCTTGCCTCACTTACTATGAAAAACAATCATATCTGTGCTTGCCTCATTTACTATGAAAAACGATCATATGTGTGCTTGCCTCATTTACTATGAAAAACGATCATATGTGTGCTTGCCTCATTTAGTATGAAAAACAATCATATGTGTGCTTGCCTCATTTAGTATGAAAAACTATCATATCTGTGCTTGCCTCATTTAGTATGAAAAACGATCATATCTGTTCTTGCCTCATTTACTATGAAAAACTATCATGTGTGTGCTTGCCTCATTTACTATGAAAAACTATCATATCTGTGCTTGCCTCATTTACTATGAAAAACTATCATATCTGTGCTTGCCTCATTTACTATGAAAAACTATCATATGTGTGCTTGCCTCATTTACTATGAAAAACTATCATATGTGTGCTTGCCTCATTTACTATGAAAAACTATCATATCTGTGCTTGCCTCATTTACTATGAAAAACGATCATATCTGTTCTTGCCTCATTTACTATGAAAAACTATCATATGTGTGCTTGCCTCATTTACTATGAAAAACTATCATATGTGTGCTTGCCTCATTTACTATGAAAAACGATCATATGTGTGCTTGCCTCATTTACTATGAAAAACTATCATATCTGTTCTTGCCTCATTTAGTATGAAAAACGATCATATGTGTGCTTGCCTCATTTACTATGAAAAACTATCATATGTGTGCTTGCCTCATTTACTATGAAAAACGATCATATGTGTGCTTGCCTCATTTACTATGAAAAACGATCATATCTGTTCTTGCCTCATTTAGTATGAAAAACGATCATATGTGTGCTTGCCTCATTTACTATGAAAAACTATCATATGTGTGCTTGCCTCATTTACTATGAAAAACTATCATATGTGTGCTTGCCTCATTTACTATGAAAAACTATCATATCTGTGCTTGCCTCATTTACTATGAAAAACTATCATATCTGTTCTTGCCTCATTTACTATGAAAAACTATCATATGTGTGCTTGCCTCATTTACTATGAAAAACTATCATATGTGTGCTTGCCTCATTTACTATGAAAAACTATCATATCTGTGCTTGCCTCATTTACTATGAAAAACTATCATATGTGTGCTTGCCTCATTTACTATGAAAAACGATCATATGTGTGCTTGCCTCATTTACTATGAAAAACTATCATATGTGTGCTTGCCTCATTTACTATGAAAAACTATCATGTGTGTGCTTGCCTCATTTAGTATGAAAAACGATCATATCTGTGCTTGCCTCATTTAGTATGAAAAACGATCATATCTGTGCTTGCCTCATTTACTATGAAAAACGATCATATGTGTGCTTGCCTCATTTACTATGAAAAACTATCATGTGTGTGCTTGCCTCATTTACTATGAAAAACTATCATATGTGTGCTTGCCTCATTTAGTATGAAAAACGATCATATCTGTGCTTGCCTCATTTACTATGAAAAACTATCATATGTGTGCTTGCCTCATTTACTATGAAAAACTATCATATGTGTGCTTGCCTCATTTACTATGAAAAACTATCATATCTGTGCTTGCCTCATTTACTATGAAAAACGATCATATCTGTGCTTGCCTCATTTACTATGAAAAACTATCATATGTGTGCTTGCCTCATTTACTATGAAAAACGATCATATGTGTGCTTGCCTCATTTACTATGAAAAACTATCATGTGTGTGCTTGCCTCATTTAGTATGAAAAACTATCATGTGTGTGCTTGCCTCATTTACTATGAAAAACGATCATATCTGTGCTTGCCTCATTTACTATGAAAAACTATCATATGTGTGCTTGCCTCATTTACTATGAAAAACTATCATATGTGTGCTTGCCTCATTTACTATGAAAAACGATCATATGTGTGCTTGCCTCATTTACTATGAAAAACTATCATGTGTGTGCTTGCCTCATTTACTATGAAAAACGATCATATGTGTGCTTGCCTCATTTACTATGAAAAACTATCATGTGTGTGCTTGCCTCATTTACTATGAAAAACGATCATATCTGTTCTTGCCTCATTTACTATGAAAAACTATCATATCTGTTCTTGCCTCATTTACTATGAAAAACTATCATATGTGTGCTTGCCTCATTTACTATGAAAAACTATCATATGTGTGCTTGCCTCATTTACTATGAAAAACTATCATATGTGTACTTGCCTCATTTACTATGAAAAACTATCATGTGTGTGCTTGCCTCATTTACTATGAAAAACGATCATATGTGTGCTTGCCTCATTTACTATGAAAAACTATCATGTGTGTGCTTGCCTCATTTACTATGAAAAACGATCATATGTGTGCTTGCCTCATTTACTATGAAAAACTATCATATCTGTTCTTGCCTCATTTACTATGAAAAACTATCATGTGTGTGCTTGCCTCATTTACTATGAAAAACTATCATATGTGTGCTTGCCTCATTTACTATGAAAAACTATCATGTGTGTGCTTGCCTCATTTACTATGAAAAACTATCATATCTGTGCTTGCCTCATTTACTATGAAAAACTATCATGTGTGTGCTTGCCTCATTTACTATGAAAAACTATCATATGTGTGCTTGCCTCATTTACTATGAAAAACTATCATATGTGTGCTTGCCTCATTTACTATCCAAAATGGCAAATACCCATGACTGTACTCCCCGGTCATCACAATCGATAAGTCTACTCAAGCTATCAGCTCTGGTTTTATTTTCTCTAGGTATCCATTTTGAAGACAGGTGTACATTTGTTTCTTCACATGTGTTATGTATTTCAATGTTTATGTCTTGTAATGTATGTCTCCTACTACCTATACCTATGATAGTGTCAACATTTTTGTTATCTGTATGAATTGAAATACGTTTTCCTTTAATTTTGTCAATGCTATTGTTTACCATGCGATTTACGGCCTCAAGATCACGCCAAGTAGAACTCCTTATTGTTTTTACAATACTCCAGTTGCCAAACATACAACTGTATTAATCAATATATCCTGCCTAATTAGTTATGTACCCACCATAACCCATACCTAAGGTGTCACAAAATATATTTGCATCATATATTTCATCCTCTGTCAATTGACATAAATAACTGCCCCTTTCATTCATCTTTTTGATGTTTTGATATCAAAATATGAACTTTCCCTCAACCTCTTTGCTGACATGAACAGGGGCTTTCCATGATGATCTTTCTAATTTCATATGCATACCTCGCTCGAAGTCTTACTTCTTCAGCCATTACAGATTGCATTGATATTATCTTACTTATGAATGAAGTCAAAAATTTAACAGAGACTAATCTAAAGGTATGCTATTAATCTTGTCTCATTCTAAGCCTAGCCATACTAAATTTTGAACCGGAACCCATTGACATTTTTCCTCGGCTATTATAAAACCGATCTTCGACAAATCAGCCTTTATTGACTTACTATCTTTAAATGCTTTTTCAAACGTTTCCGCTCCTCCAATACTGTCGTCTAAGTATACAAAGACTTTTAAATGTTTTGATCTCCAAATTTTAATTATCTCTCTAACATATCTAGAAACGTAATATTTGGAGCCCTAATGAAAACCTAAATAGGTTATATGACTCTTTGTAAATAGAAATATGATGATAAGCAGATTTTAAATCAAAAGAAAATATGTAATCACCTTTCTCAAATATTTTTCTTGTCGTAGATCCATCCTCGTATTTACATTTAGATTGAAACAGGTGAGGATTAATGTGTCTACAATCTAAGATTAACCTGGGTTTACTCGACTTGTTGTAAGCTACTGTTAAAGGATTTATAACACGTGACTTGTATTCTACTATAGAAATACAACCTTTTTGTAATAAATTTTCTACTTTTTTTTAAACAAAAGTCTTTCGCTGACTTATTGTTATCTAGAAAAGTGTTTTCTGGTGTATGTTTGAATGGTACTTTATAACCATTTTCTATAATGCTAATGATGTAATCGTTTTCCCCTATATATTTTCCGCTCATCAATGTGAGTTTTTAAACTACCAACTGGTGACAATGGCACATTTAATTCATCTCGATTTAAATTAATCAACTCACTTGAGACTATATGCACACTGCTGTGATTATAATTTAAAAACAAAATACTTATCTTATGTTAAGGTTTTATCTCCTCTGGACAATCTCTCTTCCAATGTCACCTTTCACCACATTTAAAGCACTTCCCAGGCCTTACTGGTTTGGGTGTTTCACCATTCTGACGTTGATAAGGGTGCACTCGTTGTGAATACTTCTTTATTTCCGACTTTTCTGTAGCTTTAGCTTTTCTTTCTGCCCTGGCTTCAGGTTTGAAGATCTTCTTTTCATCCTCCGAATCTTCTGCAAGTGGGTTCGATTCATATTTTTGAACCCATTTCCAGCCCAGTTGAGAGGAGTCTGCTAATTTAACAAGCTTCTGTCGGTGACAAACTAAATGAATACCTTCTGCAATTTTTTCTTTTGCGGCTGGTGATGTTGTCTTAACAAATGCTATCCAGCTTCAGCTGAGTTTCGGCCTCCTTCAGTTGACTTCATTTCCACGCTTTCTAAATGTATAGTCATTTGTCAATGTCGACTCTATCTTTATCATCTGAGTATCAGCATTTTCTTTCTGTTTTCCACTGATTTTCCCCATTTCACTGGAAAGCAGGTTTTTAATTTCGGACATCATATTATTCTGTGAAGTCACTAACGCATTAGAAGTTTCATTTCTAATATGGTTTTGTAAATCGGCGTCCATAATGTTGACTTGTCGCACGAACAGGTGGCTAGAGAATGACTCAAACACACCTTATCAATTTTCACGATCTAAAAATAACCAATTATTATTTGTTGAAAACGATCACCTTGATTTAACATTGAAACAACAATACAATGTTTTCCCGCTATCACTATTCGAAACGCGGGAAAAAATCATTTCTTAGTGTATGACTGGAAGAGAGAAGTCAGTCACTCATTAATAAAAACTTCCCTAAAAATTCAACTCTCAGGTGTAGGATGTTGATGGGAAAGCAAACATTCCATATCCGAAAGGGCATGGAAGGAGATAAGTTATGACATTAAAGGGAAGGGAAATTGCAACTTATTTAGAAGTTTAGTTTAAATATATTTTATTGTCTCATAAATATACAATTGGATTGGAAACAAGTTATATCAACTTAGAACATTCTCTCTATTCAATAATGTTATACACATAAATATGAAAATGACAGCAAGCTACATATATATCAAATGTATACATAAATATATGTAATAAACAGAAGTGGTGGGAAAAAGAGGGTAGGGGATTGGGTGCAAATGTATGATAGCATCCTGAGTATAATTTTATATCATCCAAATATATTGGTATATATTTTTGTTCATTTCTAAACACTATTAAATTGTTTCCATCTGTTAAGTTATCCGAGCCAAATAATAAGTTTTCAATTGAGATAGGATTATACGATGTCATGTTCATTAATCATTTCATTCTTGTATTCGTATAAAGGGTACATTCTAATAAGTAATGAATATCATCTTCTAAAGTGAATACGCGAGGACAGCTGGGGTCATTAATTATTTTTTGCTCTAAATAATTTGTTTCTCAGTGAACTACAATGTACTATGCTGTCTTAATCTAGTATGTATAATATTATATTTCCTATTTCCTAACATATAGTAATTAGAAACCTTAATAAATTCATCCTTAAAGTTTGTTTAAAACTTGAAGTAGTTTAAAATTCGGTTCCAATGAATTCCATAAATGCATAGAAGACAGAAAAAACTATTTGGAAAATCTTTCTAAACGACATTTTGATACCCTATATTGTAAATTTATTTAGAAGAATATGTAATATTAGTATATTATAGGAATTAGTTTATATACTGTTAAAAAAAAGAAACGCCTAACCCACTTTTATTTTTCAAAATGCAAATTCTGCGATTTACCAGGTAAAATTAAATGGCCAATTTAATCAGTGATTTTTTAAAGGTAATCTTTAAATTTTAAATGCCTGTTCATTAGATTTGGCTCTCTGCCAAATGTGCACAGCGCCTCTGTAAAATGAATATCTCATGTATCGCACGGGCATTTCGTAGGTTAATTCAGCTATTGATCTAAAGCGTATAAAAGGACCAAGTTTGAAGCTTGACTTGTATTACTAAGTTGATATGTTGCCATGCCAAGGATAGACCCTGCCACTCGAAATATCGCTATCGGTCGTCTCAAAGCCGGAGAGTCCCAAAATGAGGTAGCACGAACTCTGAATGTTAACCAGAGCACCATTTCCAGGCTATGGAACAGATTCCAACAAACTGGTTCAACGAATGACCGCCAAAGGAGTGGAAGACCTTACTCATCTACGGAATCGACCCGTTGCCGCATCAATCACTGCAGCCAGAATACCTGGATTGAAAAGAATCAGCTCACAAACAGTCCGCAACCGGCTTCGACAGCATGGCATTAGACCCAAAAGGCCGTATTTCGGAGCGGTATTGACGCCGCTGCACAGACATGGACGTGAAAGAGTCCATTGGCCCAACAGATTAAGGGGCTGGACATTCCAAAAATGACGAAGAATTTGGTTCAGCGATGAGTCTCGTTTTATGCTGCAGAAACGTGATGGCAGAATACGTGAAGGCGCCGGAATGAACGTTTCTCTTCCTCCTGTGTTCAGGAAGTGGAAAGCTTCGGTGGAGGTAGTGTCATGATGTGGGCGGCCATCTCAAATGATCACAAAACAGACCTAGTGCATGTCCCTGGCAATTTAACGGTACAGAGACGATATTCTCCAACCTCACCTCATACACGTAATTGACCGACAGAGGGAGTTATTCCATCAGGAAAACGCTAGGCCACACACAGCGCGTGTAATAATGGACTACCTTGAGCAGAACAACATCAATGTGCTTCCATGGCTTTCTAAATCGCCGGACTTTAATCCCATTTAACATCTATGGGATCAGCTGGATAAACGTGTGTGCCAGCGACAACCTCCACCTCATACCCTCGATCAACTCCGCCAAAATGTTGCAACAGGAATGGCGAACAATACCAAGAAACAATGTGAGAACTTTGATTGAGTCTATGCCGAGGAGGTGCAGAGCAGTGTTGGCCGCGTGTGGTGGTCATACACGGTACTAACTTTAACGTGACCGGAAGTGTGCTGAACTGTGATAAACTGACATTTTGTTTACTTATCCTCTGAAGTATGAACTGTTAATTTTTCAATAATAAACATTCTCAGTCGATATCTAAAAGTATAACTGAAAAAATTCGATTTAAAATACATGTATTAAAATACCTAAAATCCTCTTATGCGTTTCTTTTTTTGCATCGAGTGTATATGTTATAACCTTTCAAAAAATACTATTTTAAGGTCATTTTCGTTAAATTAATCAAATGTGTTATTTTAATTAACTTTTATTTCGAGATATTTGATATTGTAATTTAACAGCACCCCTTATTTTTCTCCCCCTTCTACTGTTGATAAGTATGAACCCATTGACTAATACTGCTTTCATAGTCAGACCATAAAATTATGTCTATATATTTTATTTCTGACGTCACATAGTATAGGAGGATGTCTTCAAAGATAATTTCTCATGTTTAAGTACATTACGTAATACCAAATTCAGCCTGATGTATGGAGAATACCACTCTTGTACATAACACATGAAAAAGACAGCTTGCAGGAGCTCCTAATGAGCAGGTTAGTCGTAGCCCGTTTTTATATAAACATGTCCGAATTCTATCCATTCTGTCCTGTGTATTTATTATATGTAACCTAGTTCTTGTCATTGCAAATCTGGGCATAGCCTTATTTACATTGCTGTCATCAACACAAAACCAGATATAAAATAAAATGAAAAAATAGGAAAAAATACGACACGGTTGGAACAGTTCCAAAATAATATAGTAATATAGTAGAAACATCTGCAAAATGGATGCCCATAACACACATATACATTACCTCTCAATGAATACCCATAACACACATATACATTACCTCTCAATGAATACCCATAACACACATATACATTACCTCTCAATGAATACCCATAACACACATATACATTACCTCTCAATGAATACCCATAACACACATATACATTACCTCTCAATGAATACCCATAACACACATATACATTACCTCTCAATGAATACCCATAACACACATATACATTACCTCTCAATGAATACCCATAACACACATATACATTACCTCTCAATGAATACCCATAACACACATATACATTACCTCTCAATGAATGCCCATAACACACATATACATTACCGCTCAATGAATACCCATAACACACATATACATTACCTCTCAATGAATACCCATAACACACATATACATTACCTCTCAATGAATACCCATAACACACATATACATTACCTCTCAATGAATACCCATAACACACATATACATTACCTCTCAATGAATACCCATAACACACATATACATTACCTCTCAATGAATACCCATAACACACATATACATTACCTCTCAATGAATACCCATAACACACATATACATTACCTCTCAATGAATACCCATAACACACATATACATTACCTCTCAATGAATACCCATAACACGCATATACATTACCTCTCAATGAATACCCATAACACACATATACATTACCTCTCAATGAATACCCATAGCACACATATACATTACCGCTCAATGGATACCCATAGCACACATATACATTACCGCTCAATGGATAACCATACCACACATACATTACCGCTCAATGGATACCCATACCACACATACATTACCGCTCAATGGATACCCATAACACACACATACATTACCGCTCAATGGATACCCATACCACACATACATTACCGCTCAATGGATACCTATAACAAACACATACATTACCGCTCAATGGATACCCATAACACACATATACATTACCGCTCAATGGATACCCATAACACACATATACATTACCACTCAATGAATACCAATAACACACATATACATTACCACTCAATGGATACCCATAACACACATATACATTACCGCTCAATGGATACCCATAACACACATATACATTACCGCTCAATGGATACCCATAACACACATATACATTACCACTCAATGGATACCCATAACACACATATACATTACCACTCAATGGATACCCATAACACGCATATACATTACCACTCAATGGATACCCATAGCACACATATACATTACCACTCAATAGATACCCATAACACATATATACATTAACCCTCAATGGACACACATAGCACACATACATTACCGCTCAATGGATACCCATAACACACATATACATTACCACTCAATGGATACCCATAGCACACATATACATTACC
The DNA here is from genome assembly GCA_963383655.1 of Bathymodiolus septemdierum. Taxonomy (NCBI): domain Eukaryota; kingdom Metazoa; phylum Mollusca; class Bivalvia; order Mytilida; family Modiolidae; genus Bathymodiolus; species Bathymodiolus septemdierum. The sequence continues at coordinate 88,434,718 of OY726521.1, read as the reverse complement.
ACTCAATAGATACCAATAACACATATATACATTAACCCTCAATGGATACCCATAGCACACATATACATTACCACTCAATGGATACCCATAACACACATATACATTACCACTCAATGGATACCCATAACACACATATACATTACAGCTCAATGGATACCCATAACACACATATACATTACCACTCAATGGATACCCATAGCACACATATACATTACCACTCAATAGATACCCAGAACACATATATACATTAACCCTCAATGGATACACATAGCACACATACATTACCGCTCAATGGATACCCATAACACACATATACATTACCACTCAATGGATTCCCATAACACACATATACATTACAACTCAATGGATACCCATAGCACACATATACATTACCGCTCAGTTTCCTGGCTTGGTACAGGCGTTATGTCTAGATGCGAGATTGTAATCTTCAGTAGCTGACAAAACCTTTCATTTAATAAATACGTACTAGTTTGAGTAAAAATACACGTCATTTTTCGGATGATTGAAATTTATTTTATTTTCAGATAAAGAATGGCACAAGTACCGAGAAGCATGTGTAATTTGTGTTCGGAGACAAATGGATCCTATGTTTGCTACGAGTGCAAGCAAGTCTTGTGCATATCCTGTCAAAATATTCATTCGAAAATTTCTTCAACTAATAAACATAGAATAACAGATTTAAATATGACAGATCGATTGGTTCTCCAATTAGAATTATCATGCAGAGAACACAACGAGTTATTCAATCTCTTCTGTGTGTCTTGCGATTGCTTAGTTTGCAGTGGCTGTGTGTTATCAAAGCACAATGGACACATGTTTTCTAGTGTAGATGAAATTGCACAAACGGCTAGAAATGCAGTATCTGATTGTATTTCTCATGCAAAGGAAAACATGACTAAAATTGAAGCTTACGGGAAAGACATTGAAAATGATTATATGCAAAAATTGAACTTGTGCACAGAACAGTCACTGTCTGACATAGAAGAAATCACAACAACTTTACATGGTATAGTTGACACGGTCAAAGACATGCACACCAGGCCAGTTAATGTTTACAAGGAGTGTGAACGTCAAAGATTGGATACGTTCGTGAACACGCTTGACAAACAGTATGATACATACAACAATTTATCTAATAAATTTGAAAACATCTTGAGTGAGACACACGACGTTACATTTCTGATTTCGTATGCCACTAACAAACAAAACCTTGTACAGTCAGATGATGACATTCCAGAACTGCTTCATTCTAGGAAAATTAAAGCCGTCACACCAGATCATGTTATTGAGGATGTGTTCCTGCAAATTCATTCTCAGTATCCACTAACTAGGTATATATAGTAATTGTTGAATATTAAACATGTTTAAGCTATTGTAATTTATAGTGCCTCTTCCTCAAACAAAGGGTTAGCTGGATTTGACTGTAGATTATTTTTATTGACAGATTGTTGGATGTTTAACGTCCATCGGCCACTATTTTATAAATAGTTAAAACGAGTTCAACAATATTATAATTATACCTAAAAGAGGAAGGAATGTAACACCCGACACTACTTTGACTACTACTGGAAAAATATGGACACTTTGATAGGAACGATGCAATCTTTTGTAGTGGCTACAATGAGCATACTCTACAAAGAGCGCGATACTCTCCAAACATAATATCAATATTTAAAGCGCCACTTTTTGTGCTTGTCTCAAGCCATGACCATGTCATAGTCTTTATTTTGCGTGTGTTCAATGGTTTGGGGTGAAATAATTCATAGTTGTTTTTGATAATGATGGAATTGTTGACAGTTACTGTTTTGCTATATTTTCGTTGTAGTACCCTAGACATAATAGAAAAAGACGCTGAAAGTCTACAGGTAAATGGTCAATTTCTTTGTTTAACACATTTTATTCTGTTTTAACGTGTAATTTATATGATTTTTTAAGGAAAGTAATCTATTAATTATATGAAGTCTAAGCACGCAGCATTGAGTAGCAAAAGCAGGATAAGTGGTGACATGTCTAACCATAGACTACTGTTCTAGAGAGCTTATACTATCCGAGTGGTGACATGTCTATCCATAGACTACTGTTCTAGAGAGCTTATACTATAAAAATCCAATTCAGTGGTTGGTCTAGTACATCATCATCTCATCGAATGTAACTTGTTCTTGTCAAGATATAGCTGATAAATGTGCTCATTTTGACGTTAAACAACAATCACTCAACAATTACTTACTCACAATCAAAAACAGACAAATTGAATGTTTTAATACTATAATTCATAAAATATGAGGAACCATAAGTGACCAAACAGCAATTTCGAGCAAAGCAAACGTCTATTTAATTTTCGCTGTTTTCACAATAATGGATCAGTTTAAGATATATATTTGTAAGATCCTCGTATCTATCATCGCCATGTCATTGAAATGAAACTTTATCGCAGCATACCATAGCTGGGAAATTGTCCATATTGTGCTTAGCAACAATCACTCACTCAATAGTTTTAAAAGTATTGTTATTAGTCTTCTAGAGCAGAAAGTCCTATTATAACTCCAGATGAAAATGACACAAATCGGAGTAAGGTAGGTGATTTATGTTCGCTATATTCAGTTAAACTATTATATTGTGAAGAAGAGCTTAAAGATACCAAAGGGGTAATCTGTAAATCGAAGAAGGACAGACAACACAATGGCCAAAAGAAAAAGAACAACAGGACATACAACGATCTACAAAACATACACATAAAACTAAAGATCGGGCAACATGAACTCCATTAACTTTGCGTTAGACACCAACCACTACCCAATTAGTTTAAAAAATACTTTTATTAGTCTTTTAGATCAGAGATTTCTGATATAAGTATATATCCAGAAGAAAATGAAACAAATCGGTGGAGTAAGGTAGGCAATTTATGTTAGTTATAATCAACTAAACTGTTATATTGTTGAAGCTTATATTACAAACAAGATGCTCAAAGACATTGAGACAGCAACAATATACTAATGATATATACGTTTTGTAAATAACATGAACTGATTTCTTGTCAGTATGAACTTAAATATAACGAGTAGGATACAAGATTACTATAAACAAAAGAAGACTATTCTGATTAAACCCTGCAACACAAACGTGCGTGCGTGCGTGCGTGCGTGTGGTATTCGTTCAGTGTCTCGTGTCCATTGTTGCCTGTGTATCTGGATTGTCCATTCTTGATCGTCCTTTCAATTTTCACTGACGTTTATGTAAACATTTGTTATATGATATTTTTATTTTTTTTCCTGGCGGTCTTGAGTCATTGATGGTGGAAACTGAAATACCCAGATTAAACTATCTCTATCAACATCGATTGTATCCAGACAAATTATATTGATAAGTATTTAGTAAGTGAAACTGTCAACGTCTTAATTAGTACAGAAAAAAACATAATCAAAGTTGCATTTAAAGTGTTTAAAAACAGAAATAAAACATAATTAAGAGATATAAATGTTTTACCATGCGGTCTTTGAAATGTTTAAAGAAAATGTAAATGTAATAATTATATTACAGATGTTATTTTTCTCTGCTAGAGATGACAATGTTGAAAGAATCGAATTAGCCTTGAAAAATGGGGCTGATGTCAATTGGCCATTGGAAAGTTACTTGACTATTGAAAATGTACGTACAATACGCATAGATATATTTATTTATATATCATTATTGTATCTTATATGTTGACATTTCATGTTGTTCTCATACATGTAAAATAGATAATGATTGGTATTGTGCTGTCTAGTACGGTTACCAGTTGTATTCATATACTTGTACCACTAAGAGGGGCGGTTTGGGTCCATAACAATAGTATAACGCTTACTACCTTTTATTGAAGTACCTGTACCAAGCCAGGAAAGTGAGCTGTCATGTATAGGTGTAACGATATTACCTATTTCTACGATTATTTTCATTAGCTAATATAAGATAAGATAAGTTTTATTTATAGTCAGCATGTTAAAATAACAATACAACACAAGCCCTAGTGGGCTTTTGACCGACAAGGTGATATTTTTTGTTGTTCATTTCATCATTGACAGAAGACTAAGTTTCCACGTAAATATATATACATTTTATATATGAATTTACCTCTATATATACGATTTTTCGATTGTATTTTGGAATCGCTTCAACAAGTACTGTGTAGTATTTTGTGTTTTTCATTATATGACTAACTTTGTTGGGAAATTCCACTGGAATGATTAATATAAATACACAGACGCCATATTATATACATGTGTATAATAACCAATGAAATTGCATGAAAATTGAAAACAGATAAAAAAAAAACGAAAATAAAAGAGATGGATAGAATATTTCAGTTAAATGTATGTTAATAAATTATTAAAAAATAATTTGATTTATCTGGACATGTCAGTACCTTAACGTGCGTATCTTAGTGATAACCTTAAAATATATTCGTCCGTGAATAATTATAAGATAACAAAATACTGAAAGTACTAATAGGAAATTTATATCATTGCTTTTTATTAATCAAGAACACCTTTGTAGGAATACACAGTCTATTACGCATGGGTAAGTATCATATCTTTTTTTCAACAAACAACGTGTATTTTTAAAGTTCGCTTGAATGCACACCAGAAAAGAAAAAAGTAAAACAAAACGAAAACAAAACAAAATAAAATAAAACAAACAAGAACAAAAAGCAAATAAACAAAGCAAAAAACAAAAACAAATAAACGTTAGATAATACCGAATGTGCAATCAAAAGTGAACAGTCCAGAGAAACTGGTAACATTGGGTACACAAAACACAAGAAGAAGACAAACAATACAAAAGCACATTACAATATGTGTTGCACACCACTTATACATACAAAAACACAATTAAATGTAAATAAGACAAACAACTAATACACTTACACTTAACGATATTCAGTACAGTGTCCCATCAGGGGTTATACTTGCAACTGACCATTTAGCGAGGATCCACCCAAACCAGCCATACACTGAGAGCTGTTGTCCGATTGGTTAATGTATTTTATTATCTTTCTTTGATTGGACGGCAAAGATGAACGAGATTTTACGTTGCATGACCTAATACGGGATGTCCTTATATGTACATGCAAGTGTGTTGGCAACAAAAACGTACAAAAGACCCACCAAAATCAAGAAACACATACAAAAGACCCACCAAGATCAACAAAAACATACAAAAGACCCACCAAAATCAAGAAACACATACAAAAGACCCACCAAAATCAAGAAACACATACAAAAGACCCACCAAAATCAACAAAAACATACAAAAGACCCACCAAAATCAACAAAAACATACAAAAGACCCACCAAAATCAACAAAAACATACAAAAGACCCACCAAAATCAACAAAAACATACAAAAGACACACCAAAATCAACAAAAACATACAAAAGACACACCAAAATCAACAAAAACATACAAAAGACACACCAAAATCAACAAAAACATACAAAAGACACACCAAAATCAACAAAAACATACAAAAGACACACCAAAATCAACAAAAACATACAAAAGACACACCAAAATCAACAAAAACATACAAAAGACCCACCAAAATCAACAAAAACATACAAAAGACCCACCAAAATCAACAAAAACATACAAAAGACCCACCAAAATCAACAAAAACATACAAAAGACCCACCAAAATCAACAAAAACATACAAAAGACCCACCAAAATCAACAAAAACATACAAAAGACACACCAAAATCAACAAAAACATACAAAAGACCCACCAAAATCAACAAAAACATACAAAAGACCCACCAAAATCAACAAAAACATACAAAAGACCCACCAAAATCAACAAAAACATACAAAAGACACACCAAAATCACAATGAATAATAGACAGCTATCAAATGATATTGCATAAGGACTTGTTAACATCATTATTTCAATTTCTTTCCAACATTGTTATTTTCTTTTAGAATGGAAGCCCCCTACACATAGCAACGATGTACGGACACGTGGAATGTGTTCGTGCACTTATCAAACATAAAGCTGATATGCACTGCTTCGATAATCAAGTAAGAACTGCTAATTACTTATATATTAGATAAGAAAAGGGTTGCATATGGTCATAGTTTCTGTACTATGTAAACTTTGATCCAATTTGAGGAGTTTGTGAGCGATGTCATGGCGAGAATAAGGTCAAGTTTGATGAGTTTATGAAAATGTCCACTTTGTCATATAATCTATACTTTTTAAACATTGATCAAATTTGAGCAGTTTTTTAACAATGTCATGGCGAGAACAAGGTAAATATTGAAGATGTCCGCTTTGTTGGATTTTTATACTGCGAGCTCACTGAATCAACATTTCGTGGGTAGACATGCGCTTCACTGGGACACATCAATTATCCTGATTCCGAACCAGTCAGTCTTTGTTCTTTCTCCTTATTGCTGCGTGCTTAGTGAAGAAACAACACATACCCATTTTATATTTTGGTTTGACAGGAATTCACGATCTACCACACTCGAGGAGAGCACACCAACCATTACACCACCGACACGTTTTAGTAATTTGTTTACCGTCAATTAAATTTTCATTTTTGAATGTCAGATATATGGGGTTTTTTTTAAATCTCTAGGGAATTGTTTTTAAAATGTTCTACTCGACCAAATATCACTAGAAAATGTGGAAATATGACAATATACCAAATATACAACTCGTCCTCTCCGTTCTCCACCTTTTATTTTCTGGCAATCTAATAATCCGCCAATAATCCCATTTAATCGGGGCTTGTGTACCTATATACTGATTTGTACGGTTAATGAAATACAGCTGATATACTGCTGTCTTGTGGCTAAACAAAATGAAATACACATCACTTATACAAACGTTGGCTTTCAAAATTAAAAAAAAAATATATTAAATGTTGTTTTGTGTTACTTTTATATTTTTGCTTTAACGTTTTGTGTCTTAAAACGTGTATATCTAACATAGTACGCACGACGCTTTTCTGGAATAACCATCATCAGTTACACTCTAAGTCAAAAGGTTGGAAAACCGCATAATTTAAAAAAAAAACCTATCTGTGCAAGAAAACCAACAGGATCGCCAAAATTGGATAAACTTATCTATTCCCGATAGAGGTAAACTGTAAAATTGACAGCAGTTATGTTTTTGGGAACTATAAAATTCAATATTAAATATACAGTGTATCTGATAAACCGTGCCAGTACTGCGCCGATGCTACTCTCGGGGAGTCATAGTGAGGTATCGATATAGTAATAGTGATAAAATCGTATATATCTTACTTGCAGCTAAATATAGACGGAGTTAATGAATGTTCTAATTATCATTAACACTAAGGTTCTCCTCTCTCGGGCAGAGACGACCATAGACGATGTTTAGGTCCTTTGATTTTCCTGCTCCCAAAACTGTTAAATTATTTGGCTTTCCAATCTTTTGACTTTGACCGCACCTGATGAAGGTTATTCCAGAATTGCATCCCCAGTTTTTAGTGGGGTTCGTGTTACTCGATCTTTAGTATTATATGTATGTTTTGTAGATCGTTGTTTGTACTTTTTCTTTTGGCCATTGTGGTGTCTGTTCTTCTTCGATATACGGATTCTGATTACCCCCATGGTATCTTCAAACTCTTCTTTGATATCTACGTTTTACTAATATTGTCTTCTTTCCATACAGGGTCACATGCCAGTCCACGCTGCTGCTGCTTTTGGAGAAACGGATTGTCTAAAGGCATTACTAGACAATGGAGCTACAGTAGAAGACAGAACGGAAGGGGTAACATTTTCAGTTATTTAAACTGGTGATGATCAATATATGGTATTTAACTTTTTCTTTCAAACTGTTAATATTGAGATTAATACATGACCTTTTCTATATCAGCACGGGTATCAACCCCAGACCCCCATATCAGCCCAAGACGCAGTCGAGCATTTATATGGATCGAGGGATGATAGCCGGGATGATATGGAAAAGGTCATGTTTTAATCTTTTTAACATATACTTCCGACAAATTGTTTTATGAAGCAAATAATCAAAATGAAATAATTAAATAAATTTATATGGAAGTTTAATGGTGTATTCAACTGATACATGTTCAGAACACTGTTGTCAAACAAGAGCATTTCTACTACCATAAATATTAACGGCAACATTTCCTATGAAGGCATTTTGAAACATAGAAAACATAGAAGTGATATAATCATCTATTATGTCATATTACTATGATTTTTATTTAATGTGGTCTTCTTGGGGACAATATTTTCCTTCTAAATATCGATTTGTCAATAGTACAGGCATCCTTACTACCATATTGGTCAACTCCACCAATTCTTGTTGACACTATAAACAGGGATGTAACACAGGTAAAAACGTACTTTTAACAATTTTCGTTGGGTTTCATTTTTTTCAAGAACTGTGATCATCATAATTTACTTCCCGTGAAATGTGATTAGTAAAAAGTATTTTTCGTGAACCGTGATAAGAACCCTATCTCCCACTCATCTTTATATGTCAGTTAACGTTTGTAAACAGACGACAACGGAAATACCGGAAGTAACTTGCACGAGACGCACGATTATGGATTTTTTACATGAGACGCCTTTGATATGGGTTATCGTCCCGGGGGTGAAATTATGGCTAGTTTACTTCCGGTCGCTACACAAGCACAAAATAGACATAGACAAAATATATCATATTAATGCTAAGTATATGATAATTACAGATTAATACATGGCCATTTCCATATTGGCCTGTTATCATCCCGAAACCCCCATATTGGCCCGAGAGGCAGTCAAGTGCCAATATGGGTCGAGGGATGATAACCATTCCAATATGGAGATGCCCATGTATTAAACTATTTATTACATACTTCCGACATCTAGAAAAGAGACACCCATATTGGCCTGAGACGATATGGAAATGATCGTTTTATTGGTTATTTTCCCGGGGTGTGAAAATATGGACAGTTTACTTCCGGTCATATTGGTCATACAAAAATGCCTTTTTTTGAACTAAGTATGTAATAAAGTAAGGTAATCGGTGATGCCATTGATGTTGGACTGTCAGTCCACGTGAGTATCACCAGATTATCATCTGCCATCGCAGCTTATATGAAATTAAATTGTACTATTGCAGAAATGTACACCTATTCAATTTTAGAAATTCCCGCCGAGGGAGGGGAAAAAATTGTCAATTCTAAATTTCACCAGAACACTGTACATAAGTGTATATAAATATGTAATACAGCCCTGTATTCTTCAGGATCCAGTGAGGTGTTTGCATTTTGCTTGAGTCCATTATCACTGACACATCATTGTTTATTTTAATGCAGGGTGAAGCACCAATACATGTAACGGCGGTTTCTGATGCTATAAGATGTATGGAGGTACTTATCTCACGTGGAGCTGATGTGAAATCAAGATCAAAGGCAAGTTTACATACCTTTTTTTTCATTTCATTAAATTATAATAAAACGGAATGTTACTATTATTCTACATTTGTATTATTGTCTTCTCCCGAAGGAACCGTTTTCCTATAGCGTTGTCTGAGTCAATGTGCGCACTAAATTTGATATCTACGTTTTTATGAAATCGAAATATATAATTTTTACAATACATCCTGTACAAATAGCATTAGTGAACTAAGATCTATGTCACAATAGTACAAAAACAAACCTAATGTAGCAATGTACAATTTGTTCCCATTTTTGGAATGCTGATTATTTATTGTAATATAATTCTAAATACTCCATGAAGACCACTTGAACAAACGTATTCTTATTATTTTTTTATTTCTTTCTTTCGAATGAAAATAAAGAGTGTTGAAAAAATGATTTTTGCATATTGTAATTAATCCATCAAGGGTGATAACACATGAATAAGTTATTAGACTGTATTAAACAGATCTTATAAACGTAAGAGAATATCAAAGGGGCAATCAAAAATGGACAATCCAGAGAAACTGGCAACACGGGATACCAAAGACGTAAAGAAACAAAACAAAAACACTACACAATATGTGTTGGACACCACTAAGCGCAAGCATACACAAATAAGACATGAGTCCTCCTACAAACAACTGGAGGAAAAGACGATCCAAATATCGTTTTTATAAGGGTAATAACAAAATTACCGAACTCCGAACAATCTTACAAAGGGAAAGTCAAAACTCATAAGTGTATAAACAGACAAAATCAGTCAACAACCGGAAAACTGTGAAAACCGTAATGACCCTGACTTGGTACAGGCATTTCTAAAGAAATGGAGGGTTGAATCAGATTTTAAAGCGCCAAACCTCCCCCTTTCATTACGGCTCAAAGTTTCCGGCTGTCACTATAACAGTATTTATAACAACACTTGAACAAAACAGGTAAAACAGTTGTCAAAGCAGCACCAAACTCAGTGAAGTAAATGTCAAAGACACTTTTACATCACACATTGATAAAAAAATATTTTTGACTTTTTTGTTGACACCTTATCTTTATACATTTTCACTATATGAAAATCCATCGCTTATAATCTTTTCTGCAGAGACGGAATATATTTCGACAAGATCTTGGTATCGGAATATAAACTTTTTAAGAAATCGAATAAGGCGAATCTTTTAATAGCCCTGGTCCAGTAGCCTGTTTCTCAGATGAAGATGACGTTTCAGGAAATCAGAATAATTGCTACTGGCCCTTGCATAGCGAATCAATTGCGAGATGTAAACACCATATGCAGGAGAAGCTGGTATATTACTGCACATATTTGGAAAATTTATGATTTTAAAATTGAAGTCGTCCCGTTTATGTGGAAATCGTAATATCACGATACCGTTTATACTTTGTTTTTAAATTTGACAAAATATAGGCTATTATATTATTTTAATAAAATTATTATTAAATTTTAACATTCTCCTAAGAAGAATAATGTAACTGATTATGTATATTTAAGAGTGGTAACATGCCTATTCACGAAGCTGTTAGATCTGGTAATACTAATTGTGTTAGGGTATTGGTGGAACATGGTGCAACAGTGATGGACAGAAATTACATGGTATGACAAACCTTTTCTTGCTATCGTTCAGAAAAATGCAATCTTACTACAATTTGAATTGCCATTTCATTAAGAGGGGAATTTGAGCCCCCTAGAACTAGTTTAACTACGCCACTTTAAAGTGAAGTGCCTGTACCAAGACAGGAAAGTGAGCAGTCATGTATATTTATGTTAATGTTATCTACTTTGCCTCTGTTGCTAAGATTTGTCGATTGGAATTTGGACTTGTTCCGACAGTGTGGTATACTTGCTTTGTTTTATTTGTTTGGTTTTTTTTTTCTTCATTTTATTAGATAATAATCAGAGTTTTTGAAGATACTAAATTCTTAATAAGAGTCATTAAATCGAAGAAGAATCGACAATACAAACGTATAAGAACAAAAAGATTAACAAAAGACGATTAGAGCAACCCCAACCCCACTAAGATGAAACGTTTCTATTAAAGTCTATTTGAATAATAAACCTTACATTGCAATATTTTCTGGCTTCCTTGGTTTTGTTGTAGATCTTATTGTCAAATATTTCTTTCTATATGTTTTTTATGTTCACCTATGTCTATCTGCTTTGTTTATTTTTACCAATTATATTTGTCTTTATTGTTGTTTTTTTAGTTTTTAGATTTTTAATTACACTGTACCATTGATGCTTTAGTGTTGTCTTTTAAATGAGATTTTTAATTGTTCTGTCCTATTGATAACTTAGCGATTTATTTTTAGTAAATATTTTATCATGTATTCAATGTGTGTAATTCTTAGAATTTACTATTAAGAAAGAAACGCCTTTACATGTTGCAATGAGATCAGATTGTTCTGCCAGAAAAGAAGAATGTTTGCACCAGTTGCTTGCCTTGGGTTCGTTGGTGGATAATAAGGACATAGATGTAGGTACAACCTATCTTTGTAGATTTGTTGGTATTGTTTTTGGTTTTTTGGGTTTTTTGTTTTTTTTTTTTAAATCTAACCATTTTTGATAGACGGCAGTGATTATACAAAGATATTAAGTTAACAATCTAAAGTCATCCAATTTCCTTATGTGAGATATGAGGATTGAGAAAAGTTGGAGGATACGAAAGGCGTAATCAGAAGCCGTAAATAGACAAAGGACAGGTAATCAATGAACAAAGGAAAGAGAACAAAGGAACAAACAATGATTTACAGAACACGACACCGAAAACTAAAGATTGAGTAACATGAACCAACGATACTAAAAACCTGAAGACATGAAAAATGAACCCCACTAAAACATGTTATAAACAGGGGCGAACGAATGTGCTTTCCAGTAGTATGCAGTTCCTGCTCCACTTGTGGCATCCATCGTATTAATCTCGTTACAAAACCGGTAATAAGTCATAAAAAAGGACCGAATTGTCATTACGACAAACGGAACATACATGTCGTCATTTGTTACCCAGCTATTCCGTAACGATTATATTAACCAAGTTATGGTGCAGATCGTAATAGTGTCAAAAGTGTTAAAGTGATGACTCCAAGTTTTATCCACTAAGAAACCTTGGCTCAGTGGGTTCTTTCTTAGCAGCAACCCTCTATCAATGAAGGATGACATGAACTACTGGTACTAGAATATCATACCAACTGAGATTTTTTTTCTATCGAAATCGAAAATATCTTTATTATTCAAATTTTAACACGAATTTCATTATTGGAAACAAATACTCTGAAATCATTATTTATCGTGAGGCTCTAATTTTCGTTGATTTCGTGGTCAACTTAAAGCACGAAAATAAATTTTCCTATTGACTTGCCTGTAGTATTTAAAACCACGAATTCACGATCCCATGGATCAATGCATTTGTAGAAACCACGAAAATTGGTGCCAACGAATAAAAGTACTTTCACGGTATTGAAAATGTAACAGATCTTATTTATTTAGCCAAAACCCAATGCAGAACAAACACTGCTAATTTATGGCACCCTATTCCGTTGATAGTTTTGCACATATTTACCATATTCTACAGGGGATCTCTCCAATAGATATTGCATTTACATCTGGAAATTTGTACTGGATACGGTTGATGAAATTACACATTGTTCAGGTTGATGAGACAAACAAGGTCAGTGTCAATTCTGTCTCTATTGTTTGTATGATAAGATATGTTACATTGTTCTGGGGCAAGACTTTCTTGTACTCATAGTGATAGTGAGACAATGCAGAATCTCCATTGAAAATTATGAACCTATCTAATGTTTAATGTCGCTCTACAACTGAGAAGGGAGGTAGACATACGGAATATATAATTACCACTTTGTAATTTCTATTTTCTGCAAAACAAATCTAATGTTTGAATGCATAGGATATTCAGGAAGATCATTAAATTATTTTATGAAAAGTATTGGTATAGAATTGTACTCTCTCTCCTCTCTCCCCCCCCCCCCCTCTCTCTCTCTCTCTCTCTCTCTCTCTCTCTCTCTATTTCTAGATTTACCTTACGAGACAAGGTAACACTTCGACTATAGAAGCTATATTTATAGCTGATGTGGCTGAGTGGTCTAGTAGGGCGCTGGACGTGAGGCTAAGCATTTGGTGCTGCAGTGTATCAATGTTGTGAGTTCAAATCCCGTCGAGGGAAGAACAAAACATTGACAGCTCAAAGATCTAATTCTAACACTGTTTGGTTTAATTTTCAGACGTAAATAATATTTAGTATTAACCTAGTATCACAAGTAGCTTTGAGATCCAGTGGGATAGATATAGTGTATGGTTGTCACCTGCTTAGATGTTTGTATAATATACTTTATTTCCTGTGACTGCATAATGAATTCTTCATTATCCTATACAATATATTAAAAATTACTGAGTTAAATTGCTGTCAAATTATAATATTAAGTATATATTTACCATATACACACGCTTAGACACATGTCTATCTCTAGATTTTCCTTACGAGACAAGGTAACACTTCGACTATTTAAGCTATATTTATAGCTGATGTGGCCGAGTGGTCTAGTAGGCCGCTGGACATAAGGCTAAGCGATTGGTGCTGTAGTGAATCAATGGTGTGAGTTCAAATCCCGTCGAGGGAAGAACAAAAATTTGACAACTCAAAGATCTAATTCTAACACTGTTTGGTTTAATTTGCAGACGTATATATATATAATCAAGGTTTCAAAATTTGTTTTTTTCTATTGTAGAAAAAAAAGAAAAAGACAGGATTATTTTCAAAGTTCAAAAATTAAAAGAAAACCTTTTTCTGATTTAACAAATGTAAAAGCAATTGTACCCTATAATGTGATATTTCTGTTAGGAAATATTGTCCGACATGGACTTTATTTTCAAATTTCTAATGATTGTTTAATAAAGTCATGTATATGTGTGTTAGAGGTATCGAGTTTCCCTCTGTTTCTACAAAGTGAACGGTCATGTATATGTGTGTTAGAGGTATCGAGTTTCCCTCTGTTTCTATGATTTTTGGCATAAATTACTGTTCAATGATAATAGAGTGATTGGGGGGAATAAGTTGAGAACATATCGTAAAATTAAAACACTTCAAAAGAGAACAATATCTTTATGCAGACGTTGATAAGAAAAGCCTTTCAAATTTTTAAAAAATTCGTGTATGTACAGCTGTAATTGTAATTTAAATATTGAAAAAGGTCGTTATCTGAAATTACCAGTAGAACAGAGGATTTGTCAATTGTGCCATATGGATGTGGAGGATGAATTTTATTTCCTCATGAATTGTGATAAACTTATTCATGAGCGTGTAGCTTTATTTAGAAATATTTCTGATATTGTACCTTCATTTACAACTATGTCAGATGTAGAAAAGTTTATGTTTTTATTAACTAGTCATGATTTAGATATATGTAAAGTGGTTATATTAGGTGTAAGTAATATGTATCTTGTAAATCAGTCAATGAAGCAAAACTTATAAATTACTAGATAATTTTCTTTTCTACATGTATTTTACTATATTTGTATTTAATATAATAATTAGAATATATATATATATATATATATATTATTCAAAGATAGATAACTCTGTCAGTTCTCCTCAGCTGGGATATCATTGTTTGTTTGTCAATATACTCTTGTATGTCATTGTGCGTGGTTATGTCTGTTTATTGAATTGTTTATATATTTTTATTTTTTAATTGTTCATTGATTGATGATAGATCACTGTTTGGTCTTTATTTCAATAAAAATTACTTACTTACTTATAGAAGGGATTGTTGGGATCCCATTAACATTTGTTTATATATGTTTTGCCGTTGGAGATCCAGTTATATAGAAGATGGTTGGGATCCCATTAACGTTTGTTTATATATGCTTTGCCGTTGGAGATCCAGTTATATAGAAGGGATTGCTGGGATCCCATTAACTTTTGTTT
The DNA here is from genome assembly GCA_963383655.1 of Bathymodiolus septemdierum. Lineage (NCBI taxonomy): Eukaryota > Metazoa > Mollusca > Bivalvia > Mytilida > Modiolidae > Bathymodiolus > Bathymodiolus septemdierum. The sequence goes on along the minus strand of OY726521.1, from coordinate 88,419,312 downwards.
ATATATGTTTTCCTGTTGGAGATCCAGTTATATAGAAGGGATTATTGGGATCCCATTAACATTTGTTTATATATGTTTTGCCGTTGCAGATCCAGTTATATAGAAGGGATTGTTGGGATCCCATTAACGTTCGTTTATATATGTTTTGCCGTTGGAGATCCAGTTATATAGAAGAGATTGTTGGGATCCCATTAACGTTTGTTTATATATGTTTTGTCGTTGGAGATCCAGTTATATAGAAGGGATGGCTGGGATCCCATTAACGTTTGTTTATATATGTTTTGTCGTTGGAGATCCAGTTATATAGAAGGGATGGCTGGGATCCCATTAACGTTTGTTTATATATGTTTTGTCGTTGGAGATCCAGTTATATAGAAGGGATTGTTGGGATCCCATTAACGTTTGCTTATATATGTTTTGCCGTTGGAGATCCAGTTATATAGAAGGGATTGTTGGGATCCCATTAACGTTTGTTTATATATGTTTTGCCGTTGGAGATCCAGTTATATAGAAGATGGTTGGGATCCCATTAATGTTTGTTTATATATGTTTTGCCGTTGGAGATCCAGCTATATAGAAGGGATTGTTGGGATCCCATCAACGTTTGTTTATATATGTTTTCCCGTTGGAGATCCAGTTATATAGAGGGGATGGTTGGGATCCCATTAATGTTTGTTTATATATGTTTTGCCGTTGGAGATCCAGTTATATAGAAGATGGTTGGGATCCCATTAACGTTTGTTTATATATGTTTTCTCATTGGAGATCCAGTTATATAGAAGGGATTGTTGGGATCCCATTAATGTTTGTTTATATATGTTTTCCCGTTGGAGATCCAGTTATATAGAAGATGGTTGGGATCCCATTAATGTTTGTTTATATATGTTTTGCCGTTGGAGATCCAGCTATATAGAAAGGATTGTTGAGATCCCATTAACGTTTGTTTATATATGTTTTCCCGTTAGCGATCCAGTTATATAGAGGGGATGGTTGGGATCCCATTAACGTTTGTTTATATATGTTTTGCCGTTGGAGATCCAGTTATATAGAAGATGGTTGGGATCCCATTAATGTTTGTTTATATATGTTTTGCCGTTGGAGATCCAGTTATATAGAAGATGGTTGGGATCCCATTAACGTTTGTTTATATATGTTTTGTCATGGGAGATCCAGTTATATAGAAGGAAAGGTTGGGATCCCATTAACGTTTGTTTATATATGTTTTTCCGTTGGAGATCCAGATATATAGAAGGGATTGTTGGGATCCCATTAACATTTGCTTATATATGTTTTGCCGTTGGAGATCCAGTTATATAGAAGGGATTGTTGGGATCCTATTAACGTTTGTTTATATATGTTTTCCCGTTGGAGATCCAGTTATATAGAGGGGATGGTTAGGATCCCATTATTATTTTTTTATATATGTTTTGCCGTTGGAGATCCAGTTATATAGAAGGGATTGTTGGGATCCCATTAACGTTTGCTTACATATGTTTTGCCGTTGGAAATCCAGTTATATAGAAGATGGTTGGGATCCCATTAATGTTTGTTTATATATGTGTTGCCGTTGGAGATCCAGTTATATAGAAGGGATTGTTGGGATCCCATTAACGTTTGTTTATATATGTTTTCCCGTTGGAGATCCAGTTATATAGAGGGGATGGTAGGGATCCCATTAATGTTTGTTTATATATGTTTTGCCGTTGGAGATCCAATTATATAGAAGGGATTGTTGGGATCCCATTAACGTTTGTTTATATATGTTTTGCCGTTGGAAATCCAGTTATATAGAAGATGGTTGGGATCCCATTAACGTTTGTTTATATATGTTTTGCCGTTGGAGATCCAGTTATATAGAAAGGATTGTTGGGATCCCATTAACGTTTGTTTATATATGTTTTGCCGTTGGAGATCCAGTTATATAGAAGATGGTTGGGATCTCATTAACGTTTGTTTATATATGTTTTGTCATTGGAGATCCAGTTATATAGAAGGGAAGGTTGGGATCCCATTAACGTTTGTTTATACATGTTTTGCCGTTGGAGATCCAGTTATATAGAAGATGGTTGGGATCCCATTAACGTTTGTTTATATATGTTTTGCCGTTGGAGATCCAGTTATATAGAAGATGGTTGGGAACCCATTAACGTTTGTTTATATATGTTTTGCCGTTGGAGATCCAGTTATATAGAAGATGGTTGGGATCCCATTAACGTTTGTTTATATATGTTTTGCCGTTGGAGATCCAGTTATATAGAAGGGATGGCTGGGATCCCTTGAACGTTTGTTTATATATGTTTTGCCGTTGGAGATCCAGTTATATAGAAGGGATTGTTGCGATCCCATTAACATTCGTTTATATATGTTTTGCCGTTTGAGATCCAGTTATATAGAAGATGGTTGGGATCCCATTAAAGTTTGTTTATATATGTTTTGCCGTTGGAGATCCAGTTATATAGAAGGGATTGTTGGGATCCCATTAACGTTTGTTTATATATGCTTTGCCGTTGGAGATCCAGTTATATAGAAGGGATTGTTGGGATCCCATTAACGTTTGTTTATATATGTTTTGTCGTTGGAGATTCAGTTATATAGAAGGGATGGCTGGGATCCCATTAACGTTTGTTTATATATGTTTTGCCGTTGGAGATCCAGTTATATAGAAGGAATTGTTGGGATCCCATTAACATTGTTTATATATGTTTTGCCGTTGGAGATCCAGTTATATAGAGGGGATGGTTAAGATCCCATTAACATTTGTTTATATATGTTTTGCCGTTGGACATTCAGTTATATAGAAGGGATTGTTGGGATCCCATTAATGTTTGTTTATATATGTTTTCCCGTTGGAGATCCAGTTATATAGAAGATGGTTGGGATCCCATTAATGTTTGTTTATATATGTTTTGCCGTTGGAGATCCAGCTATATAGAAAGGATTGTTGAGATCCCATTAACGTTTGTTTATATATGTTTTCCCGTTAGCGATCCAGTTATATAGAGGGGATGGTTGGGATCCCATTAATGTTTGTTTATATATGTTTTCCCGTTGGAGATCCAGTTATATAGAAGATGGTTGGGATCCCATTAATGTTTGTTTATATATGTTTTGCCGTTGGAGATCCAGTTATATAGAAGATGGTTGGGATCCCATTAACGTTTGTTTATATATGTTTTGTCATGGGAGATCCAGTTATATAGAAGGAAAGGTTGGGATCCCATTAACGTTTGTTTATATATGTTTTTCCGTTGGAGATCCAGATATATAGAAGGGATTGTTGGGATCCCATTAACATTTGCTTATATATGTTTTGCCGTTGGAGATCCAGTTATATAGAAGGGATTGTTGGGATCCTATTAACGTTTGTTTATATATGTTTTCCCGTTGGAGATCCAGTTATATAGAGGGGATGGTTAGGATCCCATTATTATTTTTTTATATATGTTTTGCCGTTGGAGATCCAGTTATATAGAAGGGATTGTTGGGATCCCATTAACGTTTGCTTACATATGTTTTGCCGTTGGAAATCCAGTTATATAGAAGATGGTTGGGATCCCATTAATGTTTGTTTATATATGTGTTGCCGTTGGAGATCCAGTTATATAGAAGGGATTGTTGGGATCCCATTAACGTTTGTTTATATATGTTTTCCCGTTGGAGATCCAGTTATATAGAGGGGATGGTAGGGATCCCATTAATGTTTGTTTATATATGTTTTGCCGTTGGAGATCCAATTATATAGAAGGGATTGTTGGGATCCCATTAACGTTTGTTTATATATGTTTTGTCGTTGGAGATCCAGTTATATAGAAGATGGTTGGGATCCCATTAACGTTTGTTTATATATGTTTTGCCGTTGGAGATCCAGTTATATAGAAAGGATTGTTGGGATCCCATTAACGTTTGTTTATATATGTTTTGCCGTTGGAGATCCAGTTATATAGAAGATGGTTGGGATCTCATTAACGTTTGTTTATATATGTTTTGTCATTGGAGATCCAGTTATATAGAAGGGAAGGTTGGGATCCCATTAACGTTTGTTTATACATGTTTTGCCGTTGGAGATCCAGTTATATAGAAGATGGTTGGGATCCCATTAACGTTTGTTTATATATGTTTTGCCGTTGGAGATCCAGTTATATAGAAGATGGTTGGGATCCCATTAACGTTTGTTTATATATGTTTTGCCGTTGGAGATCCAGTTATATAGAAGATGGTTGGGATCCCATTAACGTTTGTTTATATATGTTTTGCCGTTGGAGATCCAGTTATATAGAAGGGATGGCTGGGATCCCTTGAACGTTTGTTTATATATGTTTTGCCGTTGGAGATCCAGTTATATAGAAGGGATTGTTGCGATCCCATTAACATTCGTTTATATATGTTTTGCCGTTTGAGATCCAGTTATATAGAAGATGGTTGGGATCCCATTAAAGTTTGTTTATATATGTTTTGCCGTTGGAGATCCAGTTATATAGAAGGGATTGTTGGGATCCCATTAACGTTCGTTTATATATGCTTTGCCGTTGGAGATCCAGTTATATAGAAGGGATTGTTGGGATCCCATTAACGTTTGTTTATATATGTTTTGTCGTTGGAGATTCAGTTATATAGAAGGGATGGCTGGGATCCCATTAACGTTTGTTTATATATGTTTTGCCGTTGGAGATCCAGTTATATAGAAGGAATTGTTGGGATCCCATTAACATTGTTTATATATGTTTTGCCGTTGGAGATCCAGTTATATAGAGGGGATGGTTAAGATCCCATTAACATTTGTTTATATATGTTTTGCCGTTGGACATTCAGTTATATAGAAGGGATTGTTGGGATCCCATTAATGTTTGTTTATATATGTTTTCCCGTTGGAGATCCAGTTATATAGAAGATGGTTGGGATCCCATTAATGTTTGTTTATATATGTTTTGCAGTTGGAGATCCAGCTATATAGAAGGGATTGTTGGGATCCCATCAAGTTTGTTTATATATGTTTTCCCGTTGGAGATCCAGTTATATAGAGGGGATGGTTGGGATCCCATTAATGTTTGTTTATATATGTTTTGCCGTTGGAGATCCAGTTATATAGAAGATGGTTGGGATCCCATTAACGTTTGTTTATATATGTTTTCTCATTGGAGATCCAGTTATAAAGAAGGGATTGTTGGATCCCATTAACGTTTGTTTATATATGTTTTGCCGTTGGAGATCCAGTTATATAGAAGGGATTGTTGGGATCCCATTAATGTTTGTTTATATATGTTTTGCCGTTGGAGATCCAGTTATATAGAAGATGGTTGGGATCCCATTAATGTTTGTTTATATATGTTTTCCCGTTAGCGATCCAGTTATATAGAGGGAATGGTTTGGGATCCCATTAATGTTTGTTTATATGTTTTGCCGTTGGAGATCCATTTATATAGAAGATCGTTGGGATCCCATTAACGTTTGTTTATATATGTTTTGTCATGGGAGATCCAGTTATATAGAAGGGAAGGTTGGGATCCCAATAATGTTTGTTTATATATGTTTTGTCATGGGAGATCCAGTTATATAGAAGGGAAGGTTGGGATACCATTAACGTTTGTTTATATATGTCTTGCCGTTGGAGATCCAGTTATATAGAAGGGATTGTTAGGACCCCATTAACGTTTGTTTATATATGTTTTGCCGTTGGAGATCCAGTTATATAGAAGGGATTGTTAGGATCCCATTAACCTTTGTTTATATATGTTTTGCCGTTGGAGATCCAGTTATATAGAAGGGATTGTTGGGATCCCATTAACGTTTGTTTATATATGTTTTGCCGTTGGAGATCCAGCTATATAGAAGTGATTGTTGGGATCCCATTAATGTTTGTTTATATATGTTTTCCCGTTGGAGATCCAGTTATATAGAAGATGGTTGGGATCCCATTAATGTTTGTTTATATATGTTTTGCCTTTGGAGACCCAGCTATATAGAAGGGATTGTTGGGATCCCATTAACGTTCGTTTATATATGTTTTGCCGTTGGAGATCCAGTTATATAGAAGGGATTGTTGGGATCCCATTAACGTTTGTTTATATATGTTTTGCCGTTGGAGATTCAGTTATGTAGAAGGGATGGCTAGGATCCCATTAACGTTTGTTTATATATGTTTTGTCGTTGGAGATCCAGTTATATAGAAGGGATTGTTGGGATCCCATTAACGTTTGTTTATATATGTTTTGCCGTTGGAGATCCAGTTATATAGAAGGAATTTTTGGGATCCCATTAACGTTTGTTTATATATGTTTTGCCGTTGGAGATCCAGTTATATAGAGGGGATGGTTAAGATCCCATTAACATTCGTTTATATATGTTTTGCCGTTTGAGATCCAGTTATATAGAAGGGATTGTTGGGATCCCATTAACGTTCGTTTATATATGCTTTGCCGTTGGAGATCCAGTTATATAGAAGGGATTGTTGGGACCCCATTAACGTTTGTTTATATATGTTTTGTCGTTGGAGATCCAGCTATATAGAAGGGATTGTTGGGATCCCATCAACGTTTGTTTATATATGTTTTCCCGTTGGAGATCCAGTTATATAGAGGGGATGGTTGGGATCCCATTAATGTTTGTTTATATATGTCTTGCCGTTGGAGATCCAGTTATATAGAAGATGGTTGGGATCCCATTAACGTTTGTTTATATATGTTTTCTCATTGGAGATCCAGTTATATAGAAGGGATTGTTGGGATCCCATTAATGTTTGTTTATATATGTTTTCCCGTTGGAGATCCAGTTATATAGAAGATGGTTGGGATCCCATTAATGTTTGTTTATATATGTTTTGCCGTTGGAGATCCAGCTATATAGAAAGGATTGTTGAGATCCCATTAACGTTTGTTTATATATGTTTTCCCGTTAGCGATCCAGTTATATAGAGGGGATGGTTGGGATCCCATTAACGTTTGTTTATATATGTTTTGCCGTTGGAGATCCAGTTATATAGAAGATGGTTGGGATCCCATTAATGTTTGTTTATATATGTTTTGCCGTTGGAGATCCAGTTATATAGAAGATGGTTGGGATCCCATTAACGTTTGTTTACATATGTTTTGTCATGGGAGATCCAGTTATATAGAAGGAAAGGTTGGGATCCCATTAACGTTTGTTTATATATGTTTTTCCGTTGGAGATCCAGATATATAGAAGGGATTGTTGGGATCCCATTAACATTTGCTTATATATGTTTTGCCGTTGGAGATCCAGTTATATAGAAGGGATTGTTGGGATCCTATTAACGTTTGTTTATATATGTTTTCCCGTTGGAGATCCAGTTATATAGAGGGGATGGTTAGGATCCCATTATTATTTTTTTATATATGTTTTGCCGTTGGAGATCCAGTTATATAGAAGGGATTGTTGGGATCCCATTAACGTTTGCTTACATATGTTTTGCCGTTGGAAATCCAGTTATATAGAAGATGGTTGGGATCCCATTAATGTTTGTTTATATATGTGTTGCCGTTGGAGATCCAGTTATATAGAAGGGATTGTTGGGATCCCATTAACGTTTGTTTATATATGTTTTCCCGTTGGAGATCCAGTTATATAGAGGGGATGGTAGGGATCCCATTAATGTTTGTTTATATATGTTTTGCCGTTGGAGATCCAATTATATAGAAGGGATTGTTGGGATCCCATTAACGTTTGTTTATATATGTTTTGCCGTTGGAAATCCAGTTATATAGAAGATGGTTGGGATCCCTTTTACGTTTGTTTATATATGTTTTTCCGTTGGAGATCCAGTTGTATAGAAGGGATTGTTGGGATCCCATTAACGTTTGTTTATATATGTTTTGCCGTTGGAGATCCAGTTATATAGAAGGGATTGTTGGGATCCCATTAACGTTTGTTTATATATGTTTTGCCGTTGGAGATCCAATTATATAGAAGGGATTGTTGGGATCCCATTAACGTTTGTTTATATATGTTTTGTCGTTGGAGATCCAGTTATATAGAAGATGGTTGGGATCCCATCAACGTTTGTTTATATATGTTTTGCCGTTGGAGATCCAGTTATATAGAAAGGATTGTTGGGATCCCATTAACGTTTGTTTATATATGTTTTGCCGTTGGAGATCCAGTTATATAGAAGATGGTTGGGATCTCATTAACGTTTGTTTATATATGTTTTGTCATTGGAGATCCAGTTATATAGAAGGGAAGGTTGGGATCCCATTAACGTTTGTTTATACATGTTTTGCCGTTGGAGATCCAGTTATATAGAAGATGGTTGGGATCCCATTAACGTTTGTTTATATATGTTTTGCCGTTGGAGATCCAGTTATATAGAAGATGGTTGGGATCCCATTAACGTTTGTTTATATATGTTTTGCCGTTGGAGATCCAGTTATATAGAAGATGGTTGGGATCCCATTAACGTTTGTTTATATATGTTTTGCCGTTGGAGATCCAGTTATATAGAAGGGATGGCTGGGATCCCTTGAACGTTTGTTTATATATGTTTTGCCGTTGGAGATCCAGTTATATAGAAGGGATTGTTGCGATCCCATTAACATTCGTTTATATATGTTTTGCCGTTTGAGATCCAGTTATATAGAAGATGGTTGGGATCCCATTAAAGTTTGTTTATATATGTTTTGCCGTTGGAGATCCAGTTATATAGAAGGGATTGTTGGGATCCCATTAACGTTCGTTTATATATGCTTTGCCGTTGGAGATCTAGTTATATAGAAGGGATTGTTGGGATCCCATTAACGTTTGTTTATATATGTTTTGTCGTTGGAGATTCAGTTATATAGAAGGGATGGCTGGGATCCCATTAACGTTTGTTTATATATGTTTTGCCGTTGGAGATCCAGTTATATAGAAGGAATTGTTGGGATCCCATTAACATTGTTTATATATGTTTTGCCGTTGGAGATCCAGTTATATAGAGGGGATGGTTAAGATCCCATTAACATTTGTTTATATATGTTTTGCCGTTGGACATTCAGTTATATAGAAGGGATTGTTGGGATCCCATTAATGTTTGTTTATATATGTTTTCCCGTTGGAGATCCAGTTATATAGAAGATGGTTGGGATCCCATTAATGTTTGTTTATATATGTTTTGCAGTTGGAGATCCAGCTATATAGAAGGGATTGTTGGGATCCCATCAAGTTTGTTTATATATGTTTTCCCGTTGGAGATCCAGTTATATAGAGGGGATGGTTGGGATCCCATTAATGTTTGTTTATATATGTTTTGCCGTTGGAGATCCAGTTATATAGAAGATGGTTGGGATCCCATTAACGTTTGTTTATATATGTTTTCTCGTTGGAGATCCAGTTATAAAGAAGGGATTGTTGGATCCCATTAACGTTTGTTTATATATGTTTTGCCGTTGGAGATCCAGTTATATAGAAGGGATTGTTGGGATCCCATTAATGTTTGTTTATATATGTTTTGCCGTTGGAGATCCAGTTATATAGAAGATGGTTGGGATCCCATTAATGTTTGTTTATATATGTTTTCCCGTTAGCGATCCAGTTATATAGAGGGAATGGTTTGGGATCCCATTAATGTTTGTTTATATGTTTTGCCGTTGGAGATCCAGTTATATAGAAGATCGTTGGGATCCCATTAACGTTTGCTTATATATGTTTTGTCATGGGAGATCCAGTTATATAGAAGGGAAGGTTGGGATCCCATTAATGTTTGTTTATATATGTTTTGTCATGGGAGATCCAGTTATATAGAAGGGAAGGTTGGGATACCATTAACGTTTGTTTATATATGTCTTGCCGTTGGAGATCCAGTTATATAGAAGGGATTGTTAGGACCCCATTAACGTTTGTTTATATATGTTTTGCCGTTGGAGATCCAGTTATATAGAAGGGATTGTTAGGATCCCATTAACCTTTGTTTATATATGTTTTGCCGTTGGAGATCCAGTTATATAGAAGGGATTGTTGGGATCCCATTAACGTTTGTTTATATATGTTTTGCCGTTGGAGATCCAGCTATATAGAAGTGATTGTTGGGATCCCATTAATGTTTGTTTATATATGTTTTCCCGTTGGAGATCCAGTTATATAGAAGATGATTGGGATCCCATTAATGTTTGTTTATATATGTTTTGCCGTTGGAGACCCAGCTATATATAAGGGATTGTTGGGATCCCATTAACGTTCGTTTATATATGTTTTGCCGTTGGAGATCCAGTTATATAGAAGGGATTGTTGGGATCCCATTAACGTTTGTTTATATATGTTTTGCCGTTGGAGATTCAGTTATGTAGAAGGGATGGCTAGGATCCCATTAACGTTTGTTTATATATGTTTTGTCGTTGGAGATCCAGTTATATAGAAGGGATTGTTGGGATCCCATTAACGTTTGTTTATATATGTTTTGCCGTTGGAGATCCAGTTATATAGAGGGGATGGTTAAGATCCCATTAACATTTGTTTATATATGTTTTGCCGTTGGACATCCAGTTATATAGAAGGGATTGTTGCGATCCCATTAGCATTCGTTTATATATGTTTTGCCGTTTGAGATCCAGTTATATAGAAGATGGTTGGGATCCCATTAAAGTTTGTTTATATATGTTTTGCCGTTGGAGATCCAGTTATATAGAAGGGATTGTTGGGATCCCATTAACGTTCGTTTATATATGCTTTGCCGTTGGAGATCCAGTTATATAGAAGGGATTGTTGGGATCCCATTAACGTTTGTTTATATATGTTTTGTCGTTGGAGATTCAGTTATATAGAAGGGATGGCTGGGATCCCATTAACGTTTGTTTATATATGTTTTGTCGTTGGAGATCCAGTTATATAGAAGGGATTGTTGGGATCCCATTAACGTTTGTTTATATATGTTTTGCCGTTGGAGATCCAGTTATATAGAAGGAATTGTTGGGATCCCATTAACGTTTGTTTATATATGTTTTGCCGTTGGAGATCCAGTTATATAGAGGGGATGGTTAAGATCCCATTAACATTTGTTTATATATGTTTTCCCGTTGGAGATCCAGTTATATAGAGGGGATGGTTGGGATCCCATTAATGTTTGTTTATATATGTTTTGCCGTTGGAGATCCAGTTATATAGAAGATGGTTGGGATCCCATTAACGTTTGTTTATATATGTTTTCTCATTGGAGATCCAGTTATAAAGAAGGGATTGTTGGATCCCATTAACGTTTGTTTATATATGTTTTGCCGTTGGAGATCCAGTTATATAGAAGGGATTGTTGGGATCCCATTAATGTTTGTTTATATATGTTTTCCCGTTGGAGATCCAGTTATATAGAAGATGGTTGGGATCCCATTAATGTTTGTTTATATATGTTTTCCCGTTAGCGATCCAGTTATATAGAGGGAATGGTTTGGGATCCCATTAATGTTTGTTTATATGTTTTGCCGTTGGAGATCCAGTTATATAGAAGATCGTTGGGATCCCATTAACGTTTGTTTATATATGTTTTGTCATGGGAGATCCAGTTATATAGAAGGGAAGGTTGGGATCCCATTAATGTTTGTTTATATATGTTTTGTCATGGGAGATCCAGTTATATAGAAGGGAAGGTTGGGATACCATTAACGTTTGTTTATATATGTCTTGCCGTTGGAGATCCAGTTATATAGAAGGGATTGTTAGGATCCCATTAACGTTTGTTTATATATGTTTTGCCGTTGGAGATCCAGTTATATAGAAGGGATTGTTAGGATCCCATTAACCTTTGTTTATATATGCTTTGCCGTTGGAGATCCAGTTATATAGAAGGGATTGTTGGGATCCCATTAACGTTTGTTTATATATGTTTTGCCGTTGGAGATCCAGCTATATAGAAGTGATTGTTGGGATCCCATTAATGTTTGTTTATATATGTTTTCCCGTTGGAGATCCAGTTATATAGAAGATGGTTGGGATCCCATTAATGTTTGTTTATATATGTTTTGCCGTTGGAGACCCAGCTATATAGAAGGGATTGTTGGGATCCCATCAACGTTTGTTTATATATGTTTTCCCGTTGGAGATCCAGTTATATAGAGGGGATGGTTGGGATCCCATTAATGTTTGTTTATATTTGTTTTGCCGTTGGAGATCCAGTTATATAGAAGATGGTTGGGATCCCATTAACGTTTGTTTATTTATGTTTTCTCATTGGAGATCCAGTTATAAAGAAGGGATTGTTGGATCCCATTAACGTTTGTTTATATATGTTTTGCCGTTGGAGATCCAGTTATATAGAAGGGATTGTTGGGATCCCATTAATGTTTGTTTATATATGTTTTCCCGTTGGAGATCCAGTTATATAGAAGATGGTTGGGATCCCATTAATGTTTGTTTATATATGTTTTGCCGTTGGAGATCCAGCTATATAGAAGGGATTGTTGGGATCCCATTAACGTTTGTTTATATATGTTTTCCCGTTAGCGATCCAGTTATATAGAGGGGATGGTTGGGATCCCATTAATGTTTGTTTATATGTTTTGCCGTTGGAGATCCAGTTATATAGAAGATGGTTGGGATCCCATTAACGTTTGTTTATATATGTTTTGTCATGGGAGATCCAGTTATATAGAAGGGAAGGGTGGGATCCCATTAACGTTTGTTTATATATGTTTTGTCATGGGAGATCCAGTTATATACAAGGGAAGGTTGGGATACCATTAACGTTTGTTTATATATGTTTTGCCGTTGGAGATCCAGTTATATAGAAGGGATTGTTGGGATCTCATTAATGTTTGTTTATATATGTTTTCCCGTTGGAGATCCAGTTATATAGAAATGGTTGGGATCCCATTAATGTTTGTTTATATATGTTTTGCCGTTGGAGATCCAGCTATATAGAAGGGATTGTTGGGATCCCATTAACGTTTGTTTATATATGTTTTCCCGTTGGAGATCCAGTTATATAGAGGGGATGGTTGGGATCCCATTAATGTTTGTTTATATATGTTTTGCCGTTGGAGATCCAGTTATATAGAAGATGGTTGGGATCCCATTAACGTTTGTTCATATATGTTTTGTCATGGGAGATCCAGTTATATAGAAGGAAAGGTTGGGATCCCATTAACGTTTGTTTATATATGTTTTTCCGTTGGAGATCCAGTTATATAGAAGGGATTGTTGGGATCCCATTAACATTTGCTTATATATGTTTTGCCGTTGGAGATCCAGTTAAATAGAAGGGATTGTTGGGATCCTATTAACGTTTGTTTATATATGTTTTCCCGTTGGAGATCCAGTTATATAGAGGGGATGGTTAGGATCCCATTATTATTTTTTTATATAGGTTTTGCCGTTGGAGATCCAGTTATATAGAAGGGATTGTTGGGATCCCATTAACGTTTGCTTACATATGCTTTGCCGTTGGAAATCCAGTTATATAGAAGATGGTTGGGATCCCATTAATGTTTGTTTATATATGTGTTGCCGTTGGAGATCCAGTTATATAGAAGGGATTGTTGGGATCCCATTAACGTTTGTTTATATATGTTTTCCCGTTGGAGGTCCAGTTATATAGAGGGGATGGTAGGGATCCCATTAATGTTTGTTTATATATGTTTGCCGTTGGAGGTCCAGTTATATAGAAGGGAAGGTTGGGATCCCATTAACGTTTGTTTATATATGTTTTGCCGTTGGAGATCCAGTTATATAGAAGGGACTGTTGGGATCCCATTAACGTTTGTTTATATATGTTTTGCCGTTGGAGATCCAGTTATATAGAAGGGATTGTTGGGATCCCATTAACGTTTGTTTATATATGTTTTGCCGTTGGAGATCCAATTATATAGAAGGGATTGTTGGGATCCCATTAACGTTTGTTTATATGTTTTGTCGTTGGAGATCCAGTTATATAGAAGATGGTTGGGATCCCATTAATGTTTGTTTATATATGTTTTGCCGTTGGAGATCCAGTTATATAGAAGATGGTTGGGATCCCATTAACGTTTGTTTATTTATGTTTTCTCATTGGAGATCCAGTTATAAAGAAGGGATTGTTGGATCCCATTAACGTTTGTTTATATATGTTTTGCCGTTGGAGATCCAGTTATATAGAAGGGATTGTTGGGATCCCATTAATGTTTGTTTATATATGTTTTGCCGTTGGAGATCCAGTTATATAGAAGATGGTTGGGATCCCATTAATGTTTGTTTATATATGTTTTGCCGTTGGAGATCCAGCTATATAGAAGGGATTGTTGGGATCCCATTAACCTTTGTTTATATATGTTTTCCCGTTAGCGATCCAGTTATATAGAGGGGATGGTTGGGATCCCATTAATGTTTGTTTATATGTTTTGCCGTTGGAGATCCAGTTATATAGAAGATGGTTGGGATCCCATTAACGTTTGTTTATATATGTTTTGTCATGGGAGATCCAGTTATATAGAAGGGAAGGGTGGGATCCCATTAACGTTTGTTTATATATGTTTTGTCATGGGAGATCCAGTTATATACAAGGGAAGGTTGGGATACCATTAACGTTTGTTTATATATGTTTTGCCGTTGGAGATCCAGTTATATAGAAGGGATTGTTGGGATCTCATTAATGTTTGTTTATATATGTTTTCCCGTTGGAGATCCAGTTATATAGAAATGGTTGGGATCCCATTAATGTTTGTTTATATATGTTTTGCCGTTGGAGATCCAGCTATATAGAAGGGATTGTTGGGATCCCATTAACATTTGTTTATATATGTTTTCCCGTTGGAGATCCAGTTATATAGAGGGGATGGTTGGGATCCCATTAATGTTTGTTTATATATGTTTTGCCGTTGGAGATCCAGTTATATAGAAGATGGTTGGGATCCCATTAACGTTTGTTCATATATGTTTTGTCATGGGAGATCCAGTTATATAGAAGGAAAGGTTGGGATCCCATTAACGTTTGTTTATATATGTTTTTCCGTTGGAGATCCAGTTATATAGAAGGGATTGTTGGGATCCCATTAACATTTGCTTATATATGTTTTGCCGTTGGAGATCCAGTTATATAGAAGGGATTGTTGGGATCCTATTAACGTTTGTTTATATATGTTTTCCCGTTGGAGATCCAGTTATATAGAGGGGATGGTTAGGATCCCATTATTATTTTTTTATATATGTTTTGCCGTTGGAGATCCAGTTATATAGAAGGGATTGTTGGGATCCCATTAACGTTTGCTTACATATGCTTTGCCGTTGGAAATCCAGTTATATAGAAGATGGTTGGGATCCCATTAATGTTTGTTTATATATGTGTTGCCGTTGGAGATCCAGTTATATAGAAGGGATTGTTGGGATCCCATTAACGTTTGTTTATATATGTTTTCCCGTTGGAGGTCCAGTTATATAGAGGGGATGGTAGGGATCCCATTAATGTTTGTTTATATATGTTTGCCGTTGGAGATCCAGTTATATAGAAGGGAAGGTTGGGATCCCATTAACGTTTGTTTATATATGTTTTGCCGTTGGAGATCCAGTTATATAGAAGGGACTGTTGGGATCCCATTAACGTTTGTTTATATATGTTTTGCCGTTGGAGATCCAGTTATATAGAAGGGATTGTTGGGATCCCATTAACGTTTGTTTATATATGTTTTGCCGTTGGAGATCCAATTATATAGAAGGGATTGTTGGGATCCCATTAACGTTTGTTTATATGTTTTGTCGTTGGAGATCCAGTTATATAGAAGATGGTTGGGATCCCATTAACGTTTTTTTATATATGTTTTGCCGTTGGAGATCCAGTTATATAGAAAGGATTGTTGGGATCCCATTAACGTTTGTTTATATATGTTTTGCCGTTGGAGATCCAGTTATATAGAAGATGGTTGGGATCTCATTAACATTTGTTTATATATGTTTTGTCATTGGATATCCAGTTATATAGAAGGGAAGGTTGGGATCCCATTAACGTTTGTGTATATATGTTTTGCCGTTGGAGATCCAGTTATATAGAAGATGGTTGGGATCCCATTAACGTTTGTTTATATATGTTTTGCCGTTGGAGATCCAGTTATATAGAAGGGATGGCTGGGATCCCATTAATGTTTGTTTATATATGTTTTGCCGTTGGAGATCCAGTTATATAGAAGATGGTTGGGATGCCATTAAAGTTTGTTTATCTATGTTTTGTCATTGGAGATCCAGTTATATAGAAGGGAAGGTTGGGATCCCATTAACATTTGTTTATATATGTTTTGTCGTTGGAGATCCAGTTATATAGAAGGGATTGTTGGGATCCCATTAACGTTTGTTTATATGTTTTGTCGTTGGAGATCCTGTTATATAGAAGATGGTTAGGATCCCATTAACGTTTGTTTATATGTTTTGTCGTTGGAGATCCTGTTATATAGAAGATGGTTAGGATCCCATTAACGTTTGTTTATATGTTTTGTCGTTGGAGATCCAGTTATATAGAAGATGGTTGGGATTCAATTAACGTTTGTTTATATATGTTTTGCCGTTGGAGATCCAGTTATATAGAAGGGATTGTTGGGATCCCATTAACGTTTGTTTATATATGTTTTGTCGTTGGAGATCCAGTTATATAGAAGGGATTGTTGGGATCCCATTAACGTTTGTTTATATGTTTTGTCGTTGGAGATCCTGTTATATAGAAGATGGTTAGGATCCCATTAACGTTTGTTTATATGTTTTGTCGTTGGAGATCCAGTTATATAGAAGGGATTGTTGGGATCCCATTAACGTTTGTTTATATGTTTTGTCGTTGGAGATCCAGTTATATAGAAGGGATTGTTAGGATCCCATTAACATTTGTTTATATATGTTTTGCCGTTGGAGATCCAGTTATGTAGAGGGGGTTGTTGGGATCCCATTAACCCGTTTAATCCTGCCACATTTTTGTGCCTGTTCCGTGAGTTAAGATATTGGTGGAATAGTTGTCCATTACGGTTTAATTCTTTCTTTTCATAACCTCCGGATCCTCTCACCTCAACTCGTTCAACACAAAAAAAGACCATGACATAAATTATGACAGTGAATGGTCCCGTTTGTTGAAACTCGCCTCATTGGTACTTGGAGGTCGAATCGATCAGACGACCATTAACGACTAAATGATCCAAGGCAAATACTTATTGGTTTTAATTATTTTTCTTAATGAAGATACCAACGATATCAGAAGCCGTAAATTGAAAGACATAAAATACAATGAAAAAAAGTCCACAAATGATCCTTAAACACCACACAAAAAACTAAAAGTTGTTCTACAAAAAATTTACCAAAAGATTGTGGGTCAACTCTGGCGTTGTGAAAAGGTGAGCAGTTCCTGTTCCATTATTGGCGCCCTCTGTGTTGCTGTTTAACGACATGAACATTATCTGATATGTAAATGAATACAAATAACATAAATAAAACATGAACTCAAAGGTGGATCCAGGTAGGGGCCTGAGAAAACAACAACCCCCCTTTTTAAGCTAAGAAATAGACTAGTAAATATATGTGTTTTAACAGAATATTTACAATTTCGTCCTGGTCATTTTCTTTTTGCCATGTTTTGCAATTTTCACTTTGAATTACCACTACATATCATTTAATTATTCTTGAAGCAAATTGTTTTGGCTTATTGTTTATGGGTGTTTAACGTCGCTTTCTGCAATATTTCAGATATATCGTGGCGGTCAGTTTTATTGGTGAAGGAAACCAGAGAAAACCACAGACCAGTCGCAAGTCACTGACAAACTTTATCACATAATGTTGTATCAAGTACACCTCACCATGAATGGGGTTCAAACTCACAGCTTTATTGGTCATAAGCACTGATTGTACATATAGTTGTAAATCCAATTACCTAACAATCATGACCACGACGGCCCCGTCAAAGTGTCTTGAAATCTGATATTTTTCTTTCAAAACATAATGATGTATCCAGTACACCTTACCATATGCATGAATGCGGTTCAAACTCACAGTTTTGTTGGTGATAAGCACTGATTGCACAGGTAGTTGTAAATCCAACTACCATACGATCATAATCATAACGGTGGCATCAAATTGTTTTGAAAACCGATATGTTTCTTTTAAAAAATCCCCCCCTTATGGAAATGTCTGGAACCACATACAAAACAACTTGGAGAAAAAAACGATCTGATATGTCGTGGTATCACACCGGGTATCCCGATCCGTCGTCCACGGAGGGGTCCGTCATCCACGGAGCAATCCACAGTAAACAACTGTTGAGGTAGGTATGTTAAGTCTGATTTTATGAATATTTGGAGGGTGAATCCTGTATTATCAAGTAAGCTGTAGAAATGTACGATGTATAAGCTTCACGTGGGTGCAAGCTAACTTCAAATTGAAGCATGAGCGGACGGACGGATGCAATTACACGTGTAACTCTATATTACCCAATCACACTCGAGTGACATAAAAAAAAGAATTGTATTTCAGTTACGTGCTCCGTGGTTTACTGATCATTTGCAAGAACACGATCCGTGTTGAACAGGATCATGCTCCGTGTATTACGGATCGCATTTTGTTTTACCCATCCTCTAAAAATCGCCAAAGAGGGAGAGGCGTTAAGGTGCAAAATTGGCCCCACATTTTATTAAAAAATAATGCTTGACATAGAATAAAAACAATTTACTAATTTAATTGTTATATAAACAAATTTTCAAAAAATATATCTTTCCGTGAGATTGGGTGCGCTATAACGTCATAATGACATCATAATTAGACGGATAATTCTAAAAATGGACTATAAACGACATATTATAAACGACATATTCAATGTACATTTTAGCTATTTTATATACCTCCACAGTCTCCCACCAACACCAAATTGAGCAGCTGTTTTGAGTATAGAGGGTTAATGATTGTATCAAAATATTTTGTTGGTGGAGGATTGTGGAGGTTGTTAAATATTAATTTATTTATAGCCTCGACCAGACCCTTAAAATCAATATTTTCACTCTTCTGATTGTATATATGATACCATTATGTATATATATATATATACACAATCTCTGTACATTTTATGATTCATTTCAAGTAATACCATAGGAACTACTGTGGACGCTGGCTTATATAATTACTCAGCCACTAAGTAATGATATTCATCAGTAAATAACTTGTTTCTGTAAATAATTATATCTATTTTAAATACAGTTTGTGTACATTGAAACCAGGAGAAAAACTCAGTGCATGCAGTCCGACGTCAATGCGATAAAAAGAACTGGGGACTATAAGTGCCATATATGGCCCCATATTTAATGAATCATTATCTTAGAAAATACTTGATTAAAATTTGATGTTTTATTTTATAGACGACATCATACTTTTGATGTTAAAACTTGTTTCCAACAAAATCGATACGTATTTGACGTCATTGTGATGTCATGAGCATTATTTGTTTTCTGTATTTCGTGGAATTTTGCCCGCGATATTTCGACGATTTTCGAAGAAATTAAACACCTCCGTAGTCGTGCACCAGAAAATATTTTACCAGATTATTAAAATAAATAAAACACAAATACTGTTAAAGGATTTTTTGGTGCGCGAGGTGTTAAATTTCTTGAAAAACGACGGGAAAATGTTCAAATATTACAAGCGCTTAGATGCCGTAAAAAACGATGGTATGTCGGCACGTAACAGTTATATAGCATAAAAATAAAATAAACACCACTTCATCCAAAATAGTTTTTTTTTTCATAAGTCCCCAATTATTGATTATATATTTTCTTCCGGGATACTGAAATAATTATTACTACCGGGATACTGAGGTAGGTTTAATGGTCTATAGATGCTACTTCTAAAATGAAGTAAAATAGTTTGATCCAAAAGGAGTAGATATTTTTTGGGCACAATCCAACATATTCTTGAGTAGAGTTTGAAGATACTAAAGGGGCAATCAGAATCCGTATATGCGTTCTGTAATGTGCATAAGTTATTGTTTGCATGATTGACAGACAATATTCATCATATTGTTTTCTAGCTTCTGAACTGTCGATCGAGAAAAAAATGAAATATTCTAGACAGGCAGCATATAGCCAGTCAATGGGGTTTGCTATTAATATTTCGCATGTACAATAGCGACCCAACACCACAAGGTGTGGAAAATAGAAATATTCTTCTGTGGTTTAAATGCGTATTAACTGCATTACATGTAAACTGTATGATTCTGTTTGATAAAGTCCTTTAACTAGAACAGAAAAAAAATGTACACTTGAGTGAAAGTGTTGTAATAAAATATCGTGAACGTGATGTACAAGATTGAAAGCATGTCAAGGTATATTTTAAATGAGGTTGAAACATGTCACCATTTGATATCAATTCGGTTGTATTTCATTTTGACGATTTTAATTACGGAAGATGATCACAACCATATTTTTTTTAACAATTGCAACTCAGCTGTTTTTTTCCATAAATTATTATATTATATTAAATACATGTGTTATAGATGTGCTTCAAAAGCTTCCTTCTTCACAAATTAATTTGTATTGTTTATCTGCTGAAATATCTAAACACCAACGTTACCGTGGCATTTTACATGTGTAAACCCTCTCTACTGCTTTTTGGATAATAACAATAGAAGCAGAGCCGTCTTAACAGCATCACGGGCCCCCGGGAAAAGCAGTGCACTGGGGCCCATAGGAATGAAACTACAATAAAATGGAAAAATATATATCACACTGTCGGAACAGTTCCAACATTCAATAGAAAAATTGTAGAAATATTATCATTTAGTGTCCGTCGTCTGTTATCCATAACTTTTCATATTAATATTTAATCTTTTTCTTAGAAACTGCAAAACCAAATGCTTTAACTATTTTACGTTATTAAGTTTTGGGACTATTTTGTAGCGCGTGCATATATAGTACATGTTTATGCAAAACGCACATGCATCAACGCTTACCTCACCATGACCAGACCCAAAGAGTCTAAGGTATTATCATTGCGTCCAGCGTGGTCTGTAAATCTTTAACATTAACATTGGAGGGATGTAGGAGAGGTGTGCATTCAGTGCTGTCTTAACGCATGGGAAAGCGGGACAGAACTTTGCCCGGGGGCCCACGAGCATAGGGGCCCCATGCTTATCTATGTATGTTGTGTACTGTATGTTTTTCTAAGGTTTAAGCACTGACTTTGTTGGAAATACCAATACAATATATATTTGTTTAATTTTATATACATTTACAGTTTTATTCCTATTCGTTCACTTTAATTTCATAAAACTGTTTCGGAACATGTTTTTATTCCTGAAATCAATCCACATTGCATATTAAGTCAAATTTATGCTTTGTTTACTGAGTTTTATTATGCTTTGTGGTTTTTTTGTTGTTTTTTTTTTCGTTTTTTTTTTAAAGATATGCATTATAATACAATGATACGTACGTTCTGTATTCTGAAAAAAATGGCGTTCAGTGCTTTTCATTACCTGACTTTGTCGGTCCGTTGTGAGGAATTAGATGCACATATTAACTAACTGTATTTATTTCTGAAAAGCACATATTGTGAATACATTTTGGAGAAAATCTTATCGACATCTGAAGTGGGGCCGATTTTGGCCCTTATAACTCCCAGTCCTTTACAGAGATGAGAAAGAGTAATGTACTGGCCTTAATATGAATGATGTGATATACATTGATGTTGAAATTCATTGCAAAAAAATAGGGAAAATGACTATCATTTTTATAAAATCAACTCTTGAAAACTAAAACTCGTTACTTTTCAGTAAATTTTCAAGTTCAAGGATTGATATTTTCATTAATTGTCTATCAATTTGAAGTTAGCTTGCACTCACGTGAAGCTTATACATCGTACATTTCTACAGCTAACTTGATAATACGGGATTCACCCTCCAAATATTCATAAAATCAGACCTAACATACCTACCTCAACAGTTGTTTACTTCCGATTGCTCCGTGGACGACGGATCGGGATACTCGGTGTGGGTATGGGAGCTTTGAGACATATCAATAAAAGGAACAAGTGAGAAATCTGGCTTTAATCAGACAAACCGAACATCATGTTAGGGGTATCCATATTGCCTCTATTTCTACAAGCGAATTAGGTATGGACAATTCAAAGGAATCCTTCACAATCATGTCTGATTTGTGTTTCTTTTGATATTTCATCAGAGATGAAGAACTGGATCTTCCCTCACTCTACTGAATATATTTAATAAGTGTACACACACACACAACGTTACATTTCTGAGTCTGGCAAATACGCCACGTATTTACTTCTTTCAAATTATTAGCATATATTTTATCGGCGGTCAAAATAGAACTTCAGATCTAGAGTTATTGTGACACTAACCACTCAACTTGCTCAAGAGTGGTGTGAATCAGATGTGGATTCTGTGAAATTCTAAAGATTTCAGTGATATTAATCTCCAGAGAAAGATTAAAGAACTATATGAGGAAACAGATACTAACATAATTTCCTCACAACAGGTTTTACTGTTCAAACTAATAGATATTACAAGTCAGGCATGAGACGCCATAATGGTTGTATTCCGACTTTCGTATGTTGATGCCTGACAAACAACTTTAATTGTATATCAAAACAAACCTCTAAAACAAGCGATTCGTTCAACTACGCTCTCGGCATCGATCCTCAATGAGCATTAACCGTGACATGAGATCTTAAAACTAGAACCTTGTCATTTTCCCCGTTGACATTTTAAATTAATTTCTGACTCTTAAAAGTTGGAATTTATTAAAATATTTGGTTGTCGATTATCTTTATTTCGATTGTTAAATCATCAGCTCTTCATTCATTTTGCAGTTACGTGCGAGTACAAGAATAAGACGTACACACAAGGACAGCAATGGTCAGATTGGTGTGACTATAACTGTGAATGTGTAGATGCAAAACTGGGCAAATATGTATGTAGAGAATACATAAGGGTAATAACAAAATTACTGAACTCCGAACAATCTTACAAAGGGAAAGTCAAAACTCATAAGTATATAAACAGACAAAATCAGTCAACAACCGGAAAACTGTGAAAACCGTAATGACCCTGACTTGGTACAGGCATTTCTAAAGAAATGGTGGGTTGAATCAGATTTTAAAGCGCCAAACCTCCCCCTTTCATTACGGCTCAAAGTTTCCGGCTGTCACTATAACAGTATTTATAACAATACTTGAACAAAACAGGTAAAACAGTAAGTAACGGATTCTGATTGCTCCTTTGGTATCTTCAAACTCTTCTTATCTAGTAGTCAGTTACCTACGAGGAATCATTGACCCTGCTATTGTACTGTCCATGTTTATGTAGTTAACTACGAGGAATCATTGACCCTGCTATTGTACTGTCCATGTTTATGTAGTTAACTACGAGGAATCATTGACCCTGCTATTGTACTGTCCATG
Organism: Bathymodiolus septemdierum; assembly: GCA_963383655.1. Classification (NCBI taxonomy): domain Eukaryota; kingdom Metazoa; phylum Mollusca; class Bivalvia; order Mytilida; family Modiolidae; genus Bathymodiolus; species Bathymodiolus septemdierum. The sequence continues at coordinate 88,395,999 of OY726521.1, read as the reverse complement.
TTTATGTAGTTACCTACGAGGAATCATTGACCCTGCTATTGTACTGTCCATGTTTATGTAGTTACCTACGAGGAATCATTGACCCTGCTATTGTACTGTCCATGTTTATGTAGTTACCTACGAGGAATCATTGACCCTGCTATTGTACTGTCCATGTTTATGTAGTTAACTACGAGGAATCATTGACCCTGCTATTGTACTGTCCATGTTTATGTAGTTACCTACGAGGAATCATTGACCCTGCTATTGTACTGTCCATGTTTATGTAGTTACCTACGAGGAATCATTGACCCTGCTATTGTACTGTCCATGTTTATGTAGTTACCTACGAGGAATCATTGACCCTGCTATTGTACTGTCCATGTTTATGTAGTTACCTACGAGGAATCATTGACCCTGCTATTGTACTGTCCATGTTTATGTAGTTACCTACGAGGAATCATTGACCCTGCTATTGTACTGTCCATGTTTATGTAGTTACCTACGCGGAATCATTGACCCTGCTATTGTACTGTCCATGTTTATGTAGTTACCTACGAGGAATCATTGACCCTGCTATTGTACTGTCCATGTTTATGTAGTTACCTACGAGGAATCATTGACCCTGCTATTGTACTGTCCATGTTTATGTAGTTACCTACGAGGAATCATTGACCCTGCTATTGTACTGTCCATGTTTATGTAGTTACCTACGAGGAATCATTGACCCTGCTATTGTACTGTCCATGTTTATGTAGTTACCTACGAGGAATCATTGACCCTGCTATTGTACTGTCCATGTTTATGTAGTTACCTACGAGGAATCATTGACCCTGCTATTGTACTGTCCATGTTTATGTAGTTACCTACGAGGAATCATTGACCCTGCTATTGTACTGTCCATGTTTATGTAGTTACCTACGAGGAATCATTGACCCTGCTATTGTACTGTCCATGTTTATGTAGTTACCTACGAGGAATCATTGACCCTGCTATTGTACTGTCCATCTGACTACCAGGTTCTACCTTCCTAGCTAGTAGTCTGTGCATGGTTTTTTTCCGTTTACTTATATCTGTATTGTCGTTAGAGATCCAGTTATTAAGAGTGAAGGGTGTGATCCCATATAACCGGTTTAACCCCACCACATTTGTGTGCCTGTCCCAAGCTTGGATTTCCAACGTCACATGCCGTCGTCATTTGTGCTCTTAGTTAAGATGAGAGGTGGTTGTTCGTTTTGTTGATATTGATGGAATTGTTGACCATGACTGTTTAAACATTTTAATTAATGTTGTTCATTTATTGTCGTTAGTTACAGATAAACTCTTAGCAATAATTTTTTTTGAATGATAGAAATTGTAGTTATAATTGATTTGTTTTTCTTTTTCGCGGCCGTTATCTTGTGATAATGCTTGGTGGTTGGATGATATATACATGTGTAAATACTACTTTATGTAGTGATTGTGAAAAGGAAGTTATTTTAATCACAGATGGTCAACAATTCAACCAATATTAACAATACGAGCAACGACCGCTCACCTCCATTACATATGCCGATGATAATCCAGTTGTTAGCTTGTTAAAAAAAAATGTGGTGATGTTAGTCCGGTTAATACTCTGTTTAACCAGTTAAGCTGACAACCAAGCTGCTACTGGCAGTTCATACTCTGTTTAACCAGTTAAGCTGACAACCAAGCTACTACTGACAGTTAATACTCTGTTTAACCAGTTAAGCTGACAACCAAGCTACTACTGACAGTTAATACTCTGTTTAACCAGTTAAGCTGACAACCAAGCTACTACTGACAGTTTATTGAAACTGACGTAATACATTCAATGATCTTAATCTTGTTTAATCTTGTCAGCACCACAGAAGTCACTGCTTATGGTGGTATAAATCACATCGTAAGCGATTTTCAAAACAGAGTTTTTGTTCCATATTTCAGTGTGTTCGTGGATGTCTTTTGCCATTGCTGAACATTAAATGTTTAAGAATAAAGAAACTCTCATAGATAGAAAATATTAGTGCAATGTCTAAAATATAAAGTTTATGTGTATGAGGCTTAAAGATTGGGATAAAGGCGAGGCTTACCGAGGCTTAAAGATTGGGATAAAGGCGAGGTTGACCGAGGCTTAAAGATTGGGATAAAGGCGAGGCTGACCGAGGCTTAAAGATTGGGATAAAGGCGAGGCTTACCGAGGCTTAAAGATTGGGATAAAGGCGAGGTTGACCGAGGCTTAAAGATTGGGATAAAGGCGAGGTTGACCGAGGCTTAAAGATTGGGATAAAGACGAGGCTTACCGAAGCTTAAAGATTTGGATAAAGGCGAGGTTGACCGAGGCTTATAGATTAGGATAAATGCGAGGTTGACCGAGGCTTAAAGATTGGGATAAAGACGAGGTTGACCGAGGCTTAAAGATTGGGATAAAGGCGAGGCTTACCGAGGCTTAAAGATTTGGATAAAGGCGAAGTTGACCGAGGCTTAAAGATTGGGATAAATGCGAGGCTGACCGAGGCTTAAAGATTGGGATAAAGGCGAGGTTGACCGAGGCTTAAAGATTGTGATAAAGGCGAGGCTTACCGAGGCTTAAAGATTTGGATAAAGGCGAGATTGACCGAGGATTAAAGATTGGGATAAATGCGAGGTTGACCGAGGCTTAAAGATTGGGATAAAGACGAGGTTCACCGAACCTTTCCCCGATTTTGTGCCGAATACACATAAACTTTATATTTTAAATCACTGCATTAATATTGTGTTTATCCTGCAGAAAAATCACATTTATTAATATACATTGACGTTTATATTTTGAATTAAATATATAATAAATATTAATATTATATAATTATCCCTTGATTACCTGGGTTTTTAATTAGGTTCCCAAAGCTCAACAGGTACATGTTGTAACATGTGGAAGGGGTACCAGAAAAAGTTATATTTCGGTCAGTGACAGTATATAGCAAAAAATTATCCAGTCACTGTCAGTGCAATTTGCTTGCTCAAATAGACATTACACATTGTATCCATATACTTAATCATTGTAATGATCTTGCCCTTAACCTGTCCTTGATTGGAAATAAATTCATTTGTATTGTATTGTATTGTATATGTTGTTAAGTACATCTTTTGTTCTATCTATTACAATAAACTCATCGTAAATAGAACAAGTACAGGATAAAATATATTAATATCACATTGGAACTAATTATTTACAGGTGTCTACACTGGACTTTACCAAAGGTGTACCGCAAGATGGATCCACCGGAAGCTGGATTTTGTTGTCCTACACCAAATTGTCCAAGTGGTCTATCAATCACGTACCCACAAGGATACGTAAAACAATAGAAGTTATCAATACGATGTTTGGCTGTCTCAATTATAGATTAAATTACATACATTTTATACAGTTATGATATATATGTACATACCAAAATTTTTACATAATGTAATTCACGTTAGATGTGTGCAATTAGACAAATCAAATCAAATAGCAAATAAGTTTTATTTAAAGTCGAAATATCTATAACACATAACATAAGCTATAACATTATGGCACTATATTCAGCATATACTGATCAAATTCCAACTCCTTGTTGGAAGCACATTTATTCGATGTGATTGTAAACTACTAAAACAATTAGAGTTATTTCCCTTTGTTCAATTTTAGCATGCATGATTAATTATATTTTCAACTAGCCTATTCTCTCTTTGCGGAAAATGGAGTTATCGTTCGTAATTTGAATTATCGTCCATGGCAGTGGGTAATGGCATTTTCGGTTGCAAAAGTTTTCCTGGCGGTTTTTAATACATTAATTGAATAAATAATAAGTGCGAAAAAATATGATATTAATTGACGTAGATTCCAAGGCAACACTTGAAGACTTCCTAACTTTAAAAAAAAGACTGAACTTGTACAGTTTCTACGGAAATGTAATGAAAAAAATCAGTGGTAACAAGAATGAGCTTGCGCTCCGACAAAGATGTATCTTTTAAAAAGCCGGTCAGATGACAATGAAAAAATGAGCTGCTATAGACAGTTCATTAGAGGCTTTAACTTTAATAAAGAAAAGTATATACACGACATTCCCATTTTTTAAACTTCTATCAAAAAAAAGTTATTTACTTATTTAACATATTTTTCTCTGGATTTGTAACATTTTTGTACAAATAACTCCAAAGCTGTATTTTCATACCACTGAACACATTACATATTTAACTTGCTGAAATGTTTTGGATGATTGTCACCAGATTTTTCTGCAAAACGGAAATGCTGCGCGATTTTCCTTGTATACTGAAAGCAGGAATATTTTCTTTAAAAAAGATTGTCTCTCCTTTCATTAAAAAGCGTATTTGATTTTTTTCATTACACTCGAGCGGTCGAAGACAAGGCAAAATAAATTTGAAAGCATTTTAGAAATAATAGAATCTGTTGTTTCTTCACCATTTGTAAAAGCAGAAGCGGATTCGGTAGAATATTTTGTACTGTGTTTGAAACGGTCTGTGCGTCTTCATTAGCACCGTGCGCTTATCAGATAGGTGAACACCTGCATCTAACATTTGCCGACCATCTCGACTTGTACAGTCAACAAGCAAATCCCAATTTTTGGGGTTTCCGTCAGAGCAGATCCCACTTTTTTCTGAATGAATAATGTTCCTCGTCTGGAATATTTTGAATAGGAAATAAAACGATCACGAACGCGGCTTTTTTCTGTTCTAATATATCAAGAACAAGCAATCGGTATATCGTTTAAAAAACAATGGTGTATTTAGAGATCGCACCTCTGTCCATTGAAACTTATCTGTCATATTAAAGATGTATTTTTAGACATATGCACTTCTCGACCGCTACCCATGATTTAGGATACCGTCTAAGTACTGACGACAAATAGGTTATTTTGCAATAAATGCATTTACAGTCTCATAATCTTACAGCCAAAAATGCCGTTCTGAAGCTAAGCTTGACAATGTAGACAAATAAAAAAAAGGACTGATGGGACTCGAACCACCTTCTAAAACTATCCATTCCATCACAAGGCAGCGCCAATACGATCATGACTACTGTGCTCCCGCATTTAGTCAAGTAAATTTATTACTTAGAGTATTGATGGGGTAAAATGCGAATTAGTATGCATAGCAGACGATTTGATTTCTCAACTGCAGATTTAAGAAAATAACTACCGTTTGCTTCCGATTAAAACGACATGTGCTAAATTGCTTTATTTTTAGTGATTATGACAGCTTACGTGATGTTCGAAAAAAAAAAAAAAAAAGAAAAACGACAGAATAGTTTTTATTGATAAAAAAAATATGAAAAACAGCATGCATTTATATTCGTGTTATGATTTCATATGTAAGGAATTCGTTGTGCGGCTTTCGAAAAATCAATACAAATCTACTGTACACTCACAATTCTTATAATATGTCCAAAAAAAAAAAAAAAAAAAAAAAAAAAAAACTTAATATCAATATAGCCTCCATTTTTTTCACTTTAGCCGAAATTAATAACGAAACACATTATGTTGCTAAAAAAACTAAAAAACACAAAAAAACAAACCAAAACTGCTCCAATAGGATTCGCACTCTCAGTGTAAATCTGCAGGGATCACGGCTATGGTACAATGATCAAATTTGTAAGTTTTGTTTTCTTTTTTGTGGTATATAAGGTGTACCTGATGTAAATTGGTGCAACTCTATAATAAAGCAGACGATGCCTATATTTCATAAAATCATATTTAAGCATATTTTCCATAAAAGGGAAAGTCTTTATATGTTACCAAAGGGAAAATTTATATGCATGTTAAAAAGGAAGTTTTGTGTTGCAAGTTTTTGATTTTTAACAATTGTAATTTTGTTTGTTTTCGTAATTTTCTCCTTTACACCAGCATTGAAAGCACTTGTATCTACAAAAAATTCTATTTTGTTTTCTTAAGATCAGAGTAAAATCTTCATTTTCCCCTTCCAGCTTTTGGAAGGAGCGGATGCGGCTGTCTAACTCTACGGTCGTATTTCTACCCGACGTCTCTGACGTTTGGAGATGGCCAAATCCGGTAAAAACCCTAAATGTTCCTTTTTTATTACAAAATCTGCAGTGGAACCAAAGAATGAATAGTCATGAACCATGTGTATAACTAAAGGTAAAATATTCAATTTCTTGAATGGAGCCTGTGGGAATTTTTATGGGAATCAGCATTGATCTCTTGAAAAAAAAGAAAACAAAACTAAATATCATACAAAAATAGACATCTTTTTAATAGACTCCGAGCAGATAAAATATCTTGAACATTTCAAGATTAAGATAATCCCCTGTAAAAGAAAATAAAACAAATGATTCCACTGCGAAAATCGGAATGAATTTTGCATACATCGCTATTAACGTCCGTAATTTTAACAGCAAAGCCGATGTTCGAGAAAATGCTACATCTTTGAATACGGTCATTCAGGATATGAAACAAAAATACAGATCTCATAGAATCCACCGATATCGGGCGATATAAAAATCTAAATAAAATAATTCCAATAAATCGGATGTTTTTTTAATAAGAATACATAGTTTTTTCAATTTTTTAAAAGTTATGTGACGTTCCTAAGTTATGTAACCGGAAGTGTACATACCATCTGTCAGGAAAAGATAACTCGATTCAAGAACGATAACTCTAGTTATCGCAAATCGGGAATACAATGTATTGAAATCAATAACTATGGAATCTTTACTAAAGCAATAGCATGCTTACATGGAACTAGATGATAAAGCAAGACTGTACTTTGTAAAACTATGAGTAGTATATGGGTACGGACAAAGTCGCATTTGCAGAGGAGCGATGAGGAGCAACCGGAAGTCATACCGTGCGCATGCTTGACCAGAAGTGACGTCACCGGAAGTCACGTGACTTTTCCCCCGTACTTTTTTTTCCCGTACTTTTTTCCCCGTATTTTTTTCCCGTATTATTTCCCTGTACTTTTTTTTACCGTGCTATTTTTCCGTACTTTTTCAAAAGTCGCGACGTTTGAAATCGAACGTTTTAAAATATCAGTTAGTTGTTTTTCTAGTACATGTCGTTATATCACAGTTCATGTTCCTTGCGGAATAGCCATTCAAACGTCACCCGTACGGCTTCCCCTAGACGGGTGGGGTGCGCGCATGCGCGATCTGAAGGGACCAAACATGAATTTATTTAACCTAAAAGAGGATTCAAATGTTTTGTAGCACCAACCAATCATATCACTGGACAGATTATGACCATGTTCACCTTTGAGCATTTTATTTTCATTATCCGCGTCCTATAACCTTATTATTTTCTGCGAATTAGTCCTTTTACTGGTTATCTGCCCCTTCCCCGCCATTTTATTTTCCTTATCCGCGTCCTATAACCTTATTATTTTCTACAAACTAGCCCTTTTACTGGTTATCTGCCCCTTCCCCGCCATTTTATTTTCATAATTACATTATTTATTTCAATAATTACATTTCTTACAAAAGTTTGCCACCACCACCACCGCCACCCATTTTCCCTATCTTTTCACTATTCAACTTACTTTTCCTCTGTATTTTCCATCTCTTTTCACATTTCAACTTACTTTTCTTCCGTATTTTCCATATTATTTCACTATTCAACTTACTTTTCTTCCGTATTTTCCATATCTTTTCACTATTCAACTTGGGTTTCTTCCATAATGTCCATATCTTTTCACTATTTGACTTGTCTTTCTTCCATATTTACCATATCATTTCACAATTTTCTTCTGTATTTTCCATATCTTATAGCTATTTGACTAGCCTTTCTTCCTTGTTTTCCATATCATTTCACTATTCAACTTACTTTTCTTCCGTATTTTCCATATCATTTCACATTTCAACTTGGGTTTCTTCCATATTTTCCATATCATTTCACATTTCAACTTGGGTTTCTTCCATATTTTTCATATCTTTTCACGATTTTCTTCTGTATTTTCCAAATTTTCCATATCATTTCACATTTCAACTTACTTTTTTTCCATATTTTCCAGTTATCTGCCCCTTACCCGCCATTTTATTTTCATAATTACATTATTTATTTCAATAATTACATTTCTTACAAAAGTTTGCCACCATTTTATTTTCCAAATCTTTCCACTATTCAACTTACCTTTCTTCCATATTTTCCAAATTTTTTCACTATTTTCTTCCGTATTTTCCAAATCTTTTCACTATTTTCTTCCGTATTTTTCATATCTTTTCATATCTTTTCCGTCTTTTCTTCCATATTTTCCAAATCATTTCAATATGCAACTCAGGGGCGGATCCAGTATTTCAAGTTAGGAGGAGTGCACTTAAGAAAATTGCGCCGAGCGGAGGGAGGCGCGAAAATATTTGGGGTATTTCGTGTGAAAAATCATATTTTCCATATCATTTCACAATTCAACCTACTTTTTTTCGATATTTTCCATATCATTTCACTATTTTCTTCCATATTTTCCATATTTTTTCACTATTTTCTGCCATATTTTCCATAACATTTCACATTTCAACTTACTTTTCTTCCATATTTTTCACATCATTTCACTATTCAACTTGTTTTTCTTCCGTATTTTCCCCATCTTTTCACTATTTTCTTCCGTATTTTTTATATCTTTTCCGTCTTTTCTTCCATATTTTCTATATCTTTTTACTATTCAACTTGCCTTTCTTCCATACTTTTCATATCCTTTCACTCTTCAACTTACGTTTCTTCCATATTTTCCCGCTTTTTATTATGCTAATGGAATATGTATTACATAAAATAAATTCCAACTGAAACTTATGCTACATGATCAAATATCTTTGGAATAAATACTATGATGGAACTTCTATTCCGTGACACCACCCCTTATCAAGTACAGTAGTCCCCCCTCTTATAAGGCCCCTCCCACCAAATGCTACCATTCACCCCTTTTAACTCTATCGTAAAATGTCACATAAATTTGATCTCTTTAAACCTTTTCCGAAAGGCTTTAATGTATGCGCAAGATATTAGAAAAAAAGGGAGCAATTTTAATTAGACTTGGAAAAATTATCCCACCTAGCTCAACAATATATATAGTCGATCATAACGTCCAGGATTTGGATCAGCTGAACGGTTTATTGATCATAAGGATCTGGGGTTTTTTTTAGCTCACCTGATCTAAAGTGTCATGTGAGCTTTTGCCAATATGAAGAAGAGTTTGAAGATACCAAAGAGGTAATCAGAATCCGTAAATCTAAGATACCAAAGAGGTAATCAGAATCCGTAAATCTAAGATACCAAAGAGGTAATCAGAATCCGTAAATCAAAAAAGAAGATACAACACAATGGAGAAAAGGAAGTCCAAAACGGACCAACAACGATTCCTGCTCCACTAGTGATATGTAGGACTAATTCATCCTTACGGTGTCTGCTTTCAAACCTGTTTTCGATGATCCGGCTAATCATCCAACATGGCTGCTGTTATTATAAATAGAACATAAGGGTAAAAGACACTTACAGTCAATAAAACCACATTTTTTTCACCAAAAGGAGGTGAAATTTGAACATTGGTTACATTTTAGTGAATAGTAAGACATATCATACGAATTTTACTGAAACATAATAGATTTTGGTATTGTAGAGTAAAGAGTCGAAATGTTTTGACATTACTAATCAGTTTCATGACTTGGTTGACCGTTATGCGTCACAATTGACCACGGATATGTTCCACTTGTCGTAAACACTTCCCGGTCCTTTCCTCATGCATGACTTATTACCGTGTTTGTAACTAGATTAATACGACGGGTGCCACTAGTGTAGCACCTGAGTTCACTCCGGGTTTTAGTGGGGTTCGTGTTACTCGATCTTTATTTTTTTGTGTATGTTTTGTAGATCGTTGTTTGTCCTTTTGTCCGTTTTCTTTTGGCCATTGTGCTGTCTATCCTTCTTCAATTTACGGATTCTGATTACTCCTTTGGTATCTTCAAACTCTTCTTCAAGAAGGTGATTTCAGACAATGACAATGACCTTTAGTAACCCATTCGCGGTACCTATAAAGTCCACACCACTTATCAGGCCACATTTCGGATACACAGAGAAAGTCAATTACTACTAAATTGTCCCCTGTTACGAAAGGCCACACTATAGCTAGCTTCTGATAAATTTAGTGTGGACCATTGGGAGCAAGTGAACACTTTTTCATTTCAGAAGGGTTGGCCTTATAACAGTGGGACTACTGTATATACATGTATGAACTGGAAATTTCTTAAAATAGTTAGGATTTTTTTATTGAAGATGTTATATGCAGAATCTAAATCTGCATGCACATGATTGATAGCTTAAGTTTACTGGGTCAAATTTCAGCATGATTTAAATTGAATTGCATTTAATTTAATGCTTACAGAATTTGCATAATTAAATTATGATAATAACTTTATAGACCCCCTTAGTCCTTTGTAGACCAGAGGAGTGATTGTATGCATGATGCAGTCCCGATAGCTTCTGGTTTTAACATTTATTTTTTCTTATCTTTAAGATGACGAAAGTCAAAGAGTAAGAAGAATAAATATAGAAATATGCAATGTGAGAATATTGTGGATGACAAGCCTTGCAAAACCAAACTTATCGACAGAAAAATTTTGTCCAGAATGTGGTTGTGATATGAAGCTAGATTCAGTTAAAACACAACCGTGTCGAGAATGTCAAGTTTTAGTAGTAGAAGGACACAAATGTTGTTGAAATTGTTCATGGAAAATTGATCCAGCCATATTTAAAGGTATGTTTTTAGTTTTAGTTGCTATATAAAGAATAAATAGACAAAATCAAATACTTTTTGGAACAATATTTGCTTTCCAAATTTAAAGGATGGCAGGGATCCAGAGTAAAACTTCAAAAGAAGTTTGAAGCTTTTTATCAAATTATTTATTATGTTTGTCATGAAATTATGATTAAATATTTGGCGAAATCTAACATTTTTCATGTTTCTCCTTCTCATACAATGAAATTTTATATTTCACACCAAAGACTATTTAGGTGGGGCATTTGCTGCTTTACCGCTAATCACACACCATTAATGAGTAAGATGAAAGACTGGTTGGTTCGTAATCAGGATAATTTCTTCTAGAGTGGAGCGGCATGTCTACCCACACACTGACTGTTGTTTGCATGAGATAGCACTATAAAATTCCATGTAACCTGTTGGTCTAGTACAAAGCTGAAACTATCATCATCTCTATAAATTGACACTTAAATTGTTCTCCCCATGATATAGCTGAAAAATTGGTCATATGTTGTTTAGACAATCACTCACTGACTTGCTCTATACAAGAACCATATATGGTTATGGGGTATGGTATGGTAAGGGTATGGTATTAAACGCCATTTTCCACAATATTTCAGCTAAATAAGAACGGCCAGTTTTATTGCTTGAAGAAACTGTTGTACTGGAATCACTGACAAACATTACCACATTATATTGTATCATTCAAGAATACCACCATGAGTGGGATTCGAACTCACAATGTTAGTGGTGACAGGCAGTGATTGTATAGGTAGTTGTAATCCAACTACCATATGATCAAGACCTCGACGGCCCCCATAAAAACTTGATATATAACACAGTGGTTGCATCCAGCCAAGGGACAGTTCAGTTAGTATTTGCGGAGGAGCGATGAGGAGCTACCGGAAGTGACGTCAGTCACATGACCGGAAGTGACGTCACCGGAAGTCACGTGACTTTTCCCCGTATTTTTTTTCCGTATTTTCCCGGACTGTTTTCCCCCGTAGTTTTTTCCCGTATTTTTCCCCCGTACTTTTTTTCCGTACTTTTTTCTTAGTAGTAGTAGAACAAAATGTTGGTTGTGGGTGTTCTCTACGACGTCCGCGTCCTATAACCATAGGAAACTACCCCCCTTTTATTTTCATATATTAGGTGTTCTCTACGACGTCCGCGTCCTATAATCATAGGAAATTACCCCCTTTTTATTTTCATATATTAGGTGTTCTCTACGACGTCCGCGTCCTATAACCATAGGAAACTACACCCTTTTATTTTCATATATTAGGTGTTCTCTACGACGTCCGCGTCCTATAACCATAGGAACTACCCCCCCCCTTTTATTTTCATATATTATATTGTGTAGTACTCCAAGGGTGTCCGCGTCCTATAACCTTCTACGAACTAACCCTTATCATTATATGCCCATTTTATTTTCATAATTATATTTCAATAATGGTTTTCGGATATGTTGTGTAGTACTCCACGTTCTCACTGTGTGGTATTTCTAAGAGTACATTTGATCACCCAATAGAAGGTCACTCTGCATTTATCCAGGCTTGTGACTGGCTATAACTAAAAAGCTATAGGTTGCATTAACCTTCTTTTTTTTCTTTTTTTTTCATTTTTTTTCATGTTTTTCCTTTTTTTTTTCTTTTTTTTTTTTTTTTCATAGCACATGTTTGGCAAGTAACAACACAAAATTCTGTACAATGGTCGTCGCTTCCACGGGGTTTTCTAAGAACCTGGTGATGTCTGTCATGCTATGTCCTACACACGGTAGATCCTTCTTCTTGTACTCGAACGGTATTGTAAGTCCAACTATAACAATGTTTCTTCATGAAATTCACGTAAGCCCTTGAAAAGGGTGGTCTTCCTGTGGGGTCGTAATACTCTCCCTTTGAATTGGCGTCGATGTATATAGCGACCCAGTGTTGTACCATTCGATGGTCTGGATCCGTATTTCCCACAAGGGCCGAAGGTACGTTTAAGTCTGGGTAATCTGTTTCTGGCATAGACTCCCTTAAACACCGGTCTGGAGTGGGGATGTTTTTTCAATAGAGTGTCAATCTCTAGCGTATTCATTACTCTGTGGTGGTTGAACCAATCAGATTACAAGAAACGAACCAATCAGGTCCCTCATACCAAAAAACGAACAGCCAATTACAGCCATCGTAATAATTGACTTTTCCTATGTAAGCCTCGTACCAAAAATATACGTCATTATCACCATTCGATTTTCTGAAAAAACATGAAGATTAGGAAGGCACATATACTAGCCCGACATTTTCATAACATGGAAGACGATTCTGCCGGAATATTTTACACTGAAGAGGGTGGTGGAGTGAACTGGTTGTGGGATGTGATCCAAGACACTGTAGGTTTGTTCGTCAACAACAACCAAGAATTTCGGAGGTTAGGCGGACAAACCTACAACGAACAATAGAGAAGGGTCCTACTAGAGATGCCCATGGACTCTCTAGTGGGGCTGTCTAGGGGTCCTGAAAGGAAAGAATGTACGGGGTGTTGATTGTGTACGACTGTTGGAAACATCTAGTGCTCCACGACCAAGAGTCCTACAACCAGAAGAGGAGGATGGTTGGCTTTCTTCCTAAAGCCAACCATCGTATTTTAACGGCCCTTTTAAGGGCCATACAAATATATAAAGCAAGAGCTTTAAGTGCAGTGTCAATACATAAACATTTTAAAGACCTTTTAAGATCATACAAAAACTTAGGTTATTTAGTAGAAATACCACAGTGAGAACGCGGACGTGATAGACTACTCGGAGTACAACACAACATAGTCTATATCCAAAAACACCGTAGGTGAAAACCATTATTGAAATAAATAATGTAATTATGAAAATAAAATGGCGGGGAAGGGGCAGATAACCAGTGAAAGGGCTAGCAGATAATGGAAATAAAATGGCGGGAAAGGGGCAGATAATGATAAGGGCTAGTTCGTATGTTATAGGACTCGGAAACCCTTAGAGTACTACACAACATATATATATATATATATATATATATAAAAGAAATTAGTAAAAATAGAACAAAGCTGATTTTTCGCAACATTCTTGTACTAACGTTTTCACTGCTGTTGCAATGTTTATAAGTCATAAAGTGTGCTAATATTTTAGACGTTTATTTATCATTTTTGTTTGTTTGCACAGTATCGTTAACACTTGTTTCCGATCCGACATCTCGTAGGTTCATACGTTGGCTACTTTTTCAGACGTTTATAGGGAGTGGATGTGGTCGAGTGGTCTAGGGCGCTGGACGTAAGGCTAAGCGAATGGTGCTGCAGTGTATCAATGGTGTGGGTTCAAATCTCATCGAGGGAAGAACAAAAATGTTACAGCTCTAAAATCTAATTCTAACACTGTTTGGTTTAATTTTCAGACTTATATAATATTTAGTATTAACCTAGTATCCTTTAAAGTAACTGAGATCCAGTGGGACAGATATATTGTATGGTTGTCACTTGCTTCTAGACGTTTGTATATATATATATATATATACACTATAATATATGAAAATGGCGGAACACCCCCAACCAACTTTTTGTACTACTAATCAAATGTACTCTTAAAAATACCACACAGTGAGAACGCGGTCTACTACTCAACATATCCGAAAACCATTATTGAAATATAATTATGAAAATAAAATGGGCATATAATGATAAGGGTTAGTTCGTAGAAGGTTATAGGACGCGGACACCCTTGGAGTACTACACAATATATACACTATAATATATGAAAATAAAGGAGGGTAGTTTCCTATGGTTATAGGACGCGGACGTCGTACAGAACACCTAATATATGAAAATAAAAGGGTGTAGTTTCCTATGGTTATAGGACGCGGACGCCGTAGAGAACACCTAATATATGAAAATAAAAGGGGGTAGTTTCCTATGGTTATAGGACGCGGACGTCGTAGAGAACACCCACAACCAACATTTTGTACTATTACTACTAAGAAAAAAGTACGGGATAAAAGTAGGAAAAAAAAAGTACGGGAAAATAGTACGGGAAAAAAAAGTAAGGGGAAAAGTCACGTGACTTTCGGTGACGTCACTTTTGGTCAAGCATGCGCAATGGTCCGATCCCCATCGATCCCCCGCAAATGCGACTTTGTCCGTATCCATATATCAGGGGCGGATCCAGGATTTGTGGTTAAGGGGGGCGTGAGTAGGCGAGGGGTCTGGGGACCGCATAAGGTCCCCAGCTGGTCCAGGGTAGAACCCTGGTAGGGGGCCCAGGGGGGGAAAGTCCCCCCCCCCCTTGAAGCTCTGGGGATTTTAGGAATTACAGACATTTTTTATAACAACAATTTTGAATCAACCACACCATTTTTATCAGACCAAAAAAACTTGATTTTGAGTTAATTTTGTCGGATAATTGTTAGCAGTAAATTTTTGTCAGATTATAAGAACCTAAAGTAAAACTTTTTTTGAACAACCGTGATGCGAATTGTTCAACTCATGACTGATCGATCACGATATTTTAATCCATCAAAGAACTATTGGTTTAGTTTTAACGCATTCCTCATTTCACTAATTGGTCTGTACTTTCGGTGCTTGTCCTTTCGGGTGGTTCTAGTTAATACTGCCCGCCCGGATGGAGCTTTTCTTTTCGTCGTTTGATTCATTCATTGAAAACATATGATTCGACCGTTCTTGTTTATAGACAAACAAAAGCGGAAATTGTCGGCGAATCCATATATGAATCAACGAACACACCCAACGTGTATTTACAAGGTGTAGGAATATTTTACTACAGGTCACGAGTTAACCATTCATGAAAAAGTTGTTTGTTGAACTGTATAATTAACGTTGTATAATATATGCTTTGCGAATTTTAGGGGGGCGCACGCCCCCTCTAAATCCGCCCCTGTATACTACTACTATGTGTACCGGGTAGTTTCTACATGTTACAATAGACAATAGACAATATTTTATTTGCACGAACACATTTACAATAAATGGCTATGGCATAAACTGAAACAATACAGAATAACAGACTCATGGAATGACAGTGGTATTTAGTGCTATATTAAAATAGCCACAGTTTCTAAATGGCCTTTCTCATTAAGAAACAATCATTTAAACAATTGACTGTAATTTTAAGAGTGACCGGCAAACTGCTATTAAAAAGTAAAGACATGTGTCTTAATGAAATATTTGAGTTAACTATTTTAATGTTAACTTTTTGTAAGAATGTTTTTCTTAAAGATATATAATGTGGACAAGTTGAAAAGAAATGATATTCGTTCTCAACTTCTCCCGTATCACATGACAGGCAGACACGATTCTGTCTCTCTATAATTTAAACGTATTTTATTCAGAAAAGTACTGAAAAGGATTGGATAGCAGGACAAGTCTATATATATCCTCTCTCTATATTTGAGTAACGACCTTTTTCAATGGCTAGAGAATAAGCACTAAGCCGAAATTTGTTCAGCATTGATCTATCTGATTTTAATTTACAGATATCAATGTATGGGGGTCTTTCACCACTTTTATGAATTTCTCGGAAAAACTTCAACTTTTCACACACATTAATCAAGCTATTCATATTCTGTTTAGCCTGATCTTGAATCCTTTGTTGAGTGCTATTAATATAAAATTTACTATTATTTGTGTTAAAGTTAAGATGTCCAATTCCTAACTTAGTAATCCACTCTTTTATAGTGGTTACCCATTTATTGTTTTTTTTTCTGTATTTACAGTACCTAGGTACAAAAAGAGGTCATTGATCACTGGGGTAAAGCTGATGACCGTAACTGTAATTACGGTCATCCCAAGATGGCGGACGTGGAATCAAGTAAGAATCTTTTTTGTCGATTAAATTGTTTCTATAATGTATTTTAAATGGCACATGCATTGGTACGATAGTAATCTATGAACTTATCACAAGGAAATCACAAATTACGACTGAAAAATGTATATGAAAGAGAAAATCCGATTTTAAAAAATCGCTAAGACGACCGTAACTGAAAACTGAGATGACCGTAATTGCACCGCCGATGAAGGATCCGCTACGGTCATCTTAGCGATTTTTTTAAATCGGATTTTCTCTTTCATATACATTTTTCAGTCATAATTTGTGATTTCCTTGTGGAAAGTTAATAGATTACTATCGTACTAATGCATGTGTCATTTAAAATACATTATAGAAACAATTTAATCGACAAAAAAGATTCTTACCTGATTCCACGTCCGCCATCTTGGGATGACCGTAATTACAGTTAATTACAGTCATCAGCTTTACCCCTGTGATTGATAAGTATGTCAAAGAGGAGAGATTTATAACGAAGACTAAGATATACAAGATATTCACTGTGACCTGCATTGACCAATCACTCTTTTGAAATTCCGATCAGGGCAGTCTTAACAGCATCATAGGCCTCCAGGCAAAGCAGTGCACGGGGCCCCTATCTACACAACCACTAACAGGACAATGAAGAGTAAATATGTAAATGGTCGATAGAATTTAACATATATTTATTGTATTGGGGCTTCCAACAAAATCAGTGTTTAAAAACATTAAAAAACATGCTGTACACAACATAAATATATTAGCATGGGTCCCCCGGGCAACTGCCCATCGTGCACATGCACTTGTTTCATTCAAAAAATATATGCCCCCTCCTCTTCCTTACTTCAAGGTAAACATCTGCCCTTTACCCCTTCCCCACTTCGCCTCAATATTTTTCGCTTATTTGTAATCCTTTCGCTGACCCAATTATATCGTTACACTCCCGAGATATTTCTCTTTTCGACTGCCACATTTAAATATAAATACCGGGGCCCCCTCAGATGAATTGGACAAGAATATTCAGCGAAAGTCGCATTTTCTATTTTTCAGTCACTGAAACGGATACAATCACTTCCGGTTTGCGCTGGATTTTTCATATGCATTCGGAATTCTCTAGACCGGCCATGTGTAACAATGCCATCATGATCATCTCCTCTCAAATGTAAAGTAAGCCTTTTAAATACAGATAATTGTTCCAATGCAGATTATAAAAATATGTTCAACTCCAAATTACTGACATTTGATTTTAAAACACTTTTTTTTTTTAGTTTCTAAATCAATTTAGAACGGACCGGAAGTGACTGTATCCGTTTCAGTGACTGAAAAATATAAAATGCGACTTTCGCTGAATATTCTTGTCCAATTCGTCTGAGGGGGGCCCGGTATTTATATTTAAATGTGGCAGTCGAAAAAAGAAATATTTCGGGAGTGTAACGATATAATTGGGTCAGCGAAAGGATCACAAATAAGCCAAAAATATTGAGGCGAAGTGGGGAAGGGGTAAAGGGCAGATGTTTACCTTGAAGTAAGGAAGAGGAGGGGGCATATATTTTTTAAGTGAAACAAGTGCCTGTGCCATCGTGCCCATGCGTTAAGACGGCACTGGGCTGATTCCGGCAACAGTTACTGCTAATAAAGGTTATTGAATTGGTGATATATTAAAAAATAAAATTGCTTTGTGTAATTAGAGAAAGGTAACATGCTTAAAGACTTTTGTATAAAAATTCTTTCCACCGATAAACATTAACTTTTGCATCAATTAATCCAAAGCGCCCTCTGATTAAGACAACAAAGGGGGATAACCTTGTATTTGCATCTTAGCTTCTTTATAGCCTCACATAGCAATACAAATTTCTTTAACTTGATTATTACCAAAAAAACGACCGTTTGCCAAAAAATCATTTATTAAAATTAATTAATCTTTTGTACTAAATCTAGTGTTTTAACCGAGTTAATGGATCATTACTTAATACAGAAATGTTGAACATGACTGAGATAAACTCGACTGTATTTATGGCTGCCTGAAGTTTATTAGATTTATAGGAGTATATTTTTGACAATTAAAAAGTGACTATATGTATATATAAGACAAATTCATGATTGCTGGTTTTAGAATAATCTCAGATTGTGACTGGACTACCAAAATGTAAAGGTGAGCTCTTGAGCGGATTTAACATGATAACATAAGGATCATACTGGAATAGAGACTTAAATGGTGATTTAATGAATAGGGTTAGGGTTATGGTGTTTAACACCATTTTCAACAATATTTCAGTTATATCGTGGCGGTCAGTTTTATTGGTGGAGGAATCCGGAGTACTAAGACAAAACCACTGACCTGTCGCAAGTCACTGGCAATCTTAATCACATAATGTTGTATCGCGTACACCTCGCCATGAGCGGGATTCGATCTCACAACGTTAGTGGTGATAAGTATTGATCGCAGAGGTTGCTGTGACTCCAACTACCACACGATCACGACCACGATGGCCCCCGATTTAATGAATAGAAATCAGTTTAAAGTTGATATTAGCCATATTGGCTGAAAAAATAAAAAGGCAAAATTTTAAATCTGTTGTATGTACTGATCAAACTGCCTCTCGGTCTAAAAAAAACAGCGTGATTTTTACGGATCATACTGTGCAATGAAACTTGATTTAGAAATAAATTGATAACGCCTAAGTGATATGTGTTATTTTAACTGCATTTTAAGACTGGAAACAAATGATGTCCGTGTAGTACATTACCTACTGTGATATAATGATGTTATATCGTTACAGCATCGGTGGTGTAATGGTTAGCGTGATAGCCTTGAGTGCAGTAGATCGTGGGTCCGAGCTCGGTCGGTGTCAAATCAAAGACTAAACAAACAATTAGTAGTTGTTGTTTTTCAGCTGTGCACGCAGTATTAACAAAATTAAGGAGAAAAATGAAAGATTTTGTCTCC
This sequence comes from Bathymodiolus septemdierum, assembly GCA_963383655.1. Taxonomy (NCBI): domain Eukaryota; kingdom Metazoa; phylum Mollusca; class Bivalvia; order Mytilida; family Modiolidae; genus Bathymodiolus; species Bathymodiolus septemdierum. The sequence continues at coordinate 88,376,518 of OY726521.1, read as the reverse complement.
GAATTAAGATAATGTGTCTGAATGTGGCGACATGTCTACCTATCAACTGTTGTTTGCAGTGAGCGAGCTCAATAAAAATCCAACTAAGTGTATTGGTCTAGTACAAAGCTGACATCATCATCATCTCATCGAATGTAACTAGTTCTCGCCATGGTATAGCTGAAAGATAGCTCACTCGGCATTAAACACCAATCACTCGCTCACTGTTATGTCGTTCCAGTCTGATGGTGTATTTAGTCACTCAAATAGTCATATCAAGGCATATAATTTTAGTATGTAACACATGCACATAACATGAACCATGAGTAACAGTTTGGTACATTTAAGGTCTTCTCCTTGCTTGAGTGAGTGAGTGAGTGAGTGAGTGGGTGAGTAGCGTTTATATTTCTCAGTTGGTTTGTTTTGTACATACTTGTAATTGTTTTTTATTAAATAACGTAATCTCTTGCTGATAACAGAAACACTAAATAACACTAAGAATACCATTTCCATAAATATTGAAAACTCGCTGAATTTCATTACCAGGGGCGTGGGATTCGGTACCAGAGGGGCAGGGCGAACTTGCCCCTCCTCCCACCTTTTTGTGGGGCAAAGCTTTAGAAAAAGTGCATTGGCTAATGTGTAAGCAAAAAGTGTTCAGTTAACCAAGAGGTATAAGTGTATGCTTTGAAGCCAAATGACATTTTTGTGCTCGTCAGTTTTGAAAGATTGCTCCTCCCACTTCCCGGTCCTCTCCTAAAACTCCACCCCACTTATCGGTCCACTTCTGTAGCCTACCACCTACTTTCCAATCCACTCCAAATGCTTATCCCTCTTTCGGTCCAATTCTGTGTTTCTATTTCGACGTAATTAACAAAATCCAGAAGTTAATATCTACCCTGATATTACCGCACTGTCGATGTGTATACTTACATATACATATTTTTTGTGATATTGCGTGTTCTTTTTGAGTGGATGCGAATCTGCGCAGCATATGAAAAATTATATATCTGTATACCCTTTTATCAAAAGAGGATGTGATCCCAGTAACCGATTGAACCCCGCCATTTTTTTTTAGTAAGTTCTATACAAGTGTGCATGGTTCTATTGGGTTAATTTTCAATTTTTATTTTGTCCACTTTTCGTATTTGTTCTTAACATTTAAGAACAATTATAAAAGTCGACAAAATAAAAATTAACTAACAGATCATAAAAATCTCATTATATTTTATGGAATTGGAGATTTCGGATAAACATCGGATTTGGGAGGGGGTAATTTATATTATATGATAAACTGGGTACAGGGTAGTTGCGGAACCCTAACTCTTATTATCTTTAATATTTATTTCATGAGAAATTATCTGAATAATCAAGGACGTATAAAAGTCCTTGGAATAATGTATAACTTTTATAAGAGCTTGTAGATATATTTGATCATTGCTCTTGGATTGAAGTAAGAAATTTAACAACCCAATCATATATTTTATTTTGAAAGCCGAAGAGTCGACCCATTACATCGACACGTCTGTTAAGACCTGTATAAAGTGTAAATGATCACTACCTCTACCCTCCCCCCTTTTTTCCCTTTCGAACGTTTTGAGATTGTGCCGCGCACCTTGCAAATCACAGTCACTTGCGCTCTTACTTTTGCAGCGCCCTCGTGTGTCCACATGGTTACTCTATAAACAAGATGGCGACCAGTGGAGCGATTCGATGTGATAGAGTGTGAACCAATGTTTACGTTGGTCCCATGTGATAAGAATTTTTATTTAAACGAACCCAAACTGTGAGAGTGGTCAGGGAATTTATTATTGTAACTCTCACTAAACGTTTACTGTACAAAATATGTCGGATAAGGCTAAATCTGGGAGGACTGAGCCCATCATCGGACAGAAAACGAAATCACGGTTAGCTCAGTTGGCACCGGTTGAAAACCTGAAAGAGAAACAGGTACATTTATTTTAAGATGACATAAAAAAAGTATCCATTAATTAAAATTTTTAGAATATATATGTCACAATTGTAATATTTTAGTAGTATACTATTGTATATTTGAACTTTGTTTGTTGTCATTACTAATTACCTTTGTATTCATATATCTAATTACTTAATTGATTAATTACTCAGACATGTTGGTCATAAGTCACCATTTAATCATGTTGTTATGGCTATTGTTTGATTTTTTGCCATTTTTGTACTGTACACCAAAGATCAGTCAAATAGGATAAGAAATTAAAATTCTCTTTCATGGTTTCAAGTTTTGTAATCTTACATTTTTTGTATGTGTGAGATTTATAACATTGATAGCATGTTCTATTTGAGGTTTTAAATTTATTTCACCACAAAATAGGGTTAATTTTAACATGGTATGTTATTAGATCATTCAATGATTGATTGAATATGATCAACTGGCTGCTTCCAGATTTCACAATTCATTCCCTTTTTGTACATGTGAAGTTGGAGATTTTGTGAATCATTATTTGATACAGTGTTTTATTATATAGATAGGTGTGAATTATGGGGATTTATCCGTGAAATAAATTCCAATATCTCACATGAGAAATATCAATTTTTTCCCACCGTAGCTATTTTTACACAACTATAAGTGTGGTGGTTACATCCCTTGTGGTGTTAAGATGAATACACATACATTGTAAACTGAAACAAATCCGCGAAATGTTATTGACGACTTTGGAAGACTTCCAGTTTGAAACGTAAAGATTAGACGTTATTTGGCTTCGTGTACACTTCAATTTTGATACAATTTAACTAAAATAAGTTTTCAAGGTAAGCATTTTAATTATTTTTGTGTATTGTTGTAAATATGACATGTAGGATTTCACATTTTAAAGATGGCAGATCCTTCCAGCTGAACCCCTTAGCAGGACTCACCAAACCAGGCGAAGTGGGCGACTTTTTCGACTGAAATATGACCCATATAGGGTTTGATGTTCAATATATTATTCCAAACTCATTAATTGCATCCTTTTTAAGATCATTGTGCAGCACGTTCGTTTTGTGAAAGGTAGGGGGACATGCGGTAGTGGAGAAAGAAACGTTAAAATTTTGATCGATTTTCGGAAGTCTCCCAGATTTTCCCTCACTTCGCCCTTAAGTCAACTGAGAGAGAAGTCAAGTGAGCACTGCCCTTAGTATCATTGCTCGTAGATTTATATGCGTGGAATGAAAATATACAAATAAAAAAAATAATATATAAGAAGTTTTTGAAAATCTACTCTATATAATAAACAGTATAACTAAGTCATACATTTTGAATATCAAAATAAGACCACTCGTGACCGAATATGCATTAATGATTAAACTCGTGGACGGAACAAGTTCCGCCCACTCGTTTAATCCTTATGTGTACTTCGGTCACTCATGGTCTTATTTTGATATTCAAAATCTACGATTAGTTATACTATATGTATTTGACCAGTTGCCAGCATCAGTTGGAGATTTGATTGTTGCAAATACAGTTTTAATGGTGACATGGAATCAAGCCTGTAAAACAAAAATATTTACCACTGTCAAATCCCAAATTAACGCAAGCAACACTTCAAATACATTTACTGTTATTCCTATTCTAATGCTTTACAAACAAACAAAATTGATCTGGGAAAAGCTTATAAAAACATTAAATAAAATGCTGTGAAATACTGCATGACGTTAAGCGATATCTCGAAGTCCCTGTCTAGTAAAAATTGTGTCGGACTAGTGAAAGTAATGACAGTAACCCAAGTGGTCTAGCGCACATTCGAGAGCATGTTTTTAGTCTGTACATCTGTTACAGTAATCCCGGAAAATGTTGCAATGTCAACTTTCTGAAAAGATGAACAACTGCTTCCACCGGGTAACATGCAGGAAAGATATAGACTAAGACAGTGGAAACCAGTTGTCGAAGTATTCCTGTTAACTAATGGTCCAAAATAAAAATACTGTGCTACTGGTCGTATATGTCTGTGGTTTCTCATATTTTAATAGATATCTGGTGTATAATGATTTTTTCTAGTTCAGCAGTACATTCTTATCCTTCTGGAACATTGAAGTCACTCATTATTTCTGCAGTAGTTTCAACTTTTTGATTAGATTCAGGAAGATAGTTACACATCAGACCCTTTTCATGTTTACTTCATATAATTTGTTTATATGCAGAACAAAAATTTACTGCATTTCATGTTTAAGGTACATTTTAAACCGAAGGGGCAATCAAGAATTGACAATCCAGAGACACTGCCAACATTCGGTACATAAGACACAGAACAATGACAAACAAAGCAAAAAACACAACACAGAAAACTAAAAAGATGAGCTACACAAAACCCTCCTAAAAAAATGGGGTTGATCCCAGGTGCTCACTAAGGGTAAATATATCTGTAAGCAGTTCCTTTTTTTCATAAGACACTGCCATGTTGCTTCTATTGTTGTGTTGGACACCACATTCGTAAATAAATACAATTCAATTTCTTCCACAAAAATGAAGATATAGGACTGTTTTGGTGGATAAGCTTCAAGTAAATGAAATTACAGGGCAATTTAATTTCCATCTACGTCATGATGAAATCATATTAGTGCTGGAACATGATACTCCATAAGTGGAATATTAATCACATATCAATTTTGCTTCAAGTAAATTTAATATGGTAATTATATCTCTTTAGTAATAATGAATAATTACATGAGATAAACTAATAAAATTAAGATATAAATTGATACTGAAGAAGATATTATTAAAGACAATCTAATGTCATTTTTTTTTTTTAATTTTATGAGCATTCTTGAAGGAAGATATATATAGTCAAACCTTCCTAATAGGTCACCTCTATTAAGCAGTCACCTTTTTCTTTTCCTGTCATGGGAAATTTCATATGAATTGAACCTCTTTTAAGAGGTCACCTTTTCTTTGTCCCAAAGTTGACCTCTTAATACAGGTTTAACTGTATTTATTCTGCAGTGATATGATTCTGGGTACTAATAAAGTGGGTCAAATAGACTTCAGTGTTATTTAGTCATGGATCTAATAAAGCTTTTCTGATACCTGATTTATGCAGAGCTACTGTAAAAAAAAAACAGTAACAGTATTAGCGTGAACGTCACAGAGAACACCATTGAAAATGATTAGAATAACGATTGTTTCTGCTCTTTGCAGACAATTTGGCATTTGCTTTGGACTTTTTGACATTGCATGTTAAGCACAATATACTGAATATACATACATTGTCGGTAAATATAAGATTAATTTACACTAAGTATTTCTGGGCTGTATCGCAGTAAGTCACTAAGTGTCACTAAGTGACTTACTGCGAAACAGCCCAGAAATGCTTGCCTTGCTTTTCTAGTTGTTTCTTAAGCTGGTACAAATAATTTTCTATTTTCCCACAATGTACCTATATTATATATATCTATCATTGGATGGGTAAATTCATTGCTGTTTACCTATAGTATTAAGTCAATATTTAGTCTTCTGTGTTTAACATTAAAGAGATGTTTCTAAAACCTAATATATTCATTCACTTGTGTTGTGAAAACAAACACTAAGATTTTAGAAGACCATAACTTGTCTTAGCCTCTCCACGATGTGTTTATTATAAACAAATGTAAAAATACTAAGATGTCGCTTAGAAACTCAATTTGATGGTGCCCATTTTCCATGACGTAGTTAAGAGAAATTTATAATTACACATGTATCTAATTCTGAATTTTTTTAAATTTCTATTGACAAAAAAGTGTATGATCGTAGCTCAAGATTTTGAAGTTGGCAAATCATTTGTATTAAATGTCAGAACAAGTTCTGAAGTAAGAGTTATGAAATTTATAAATGTCATTGAGGTGATAAAGTTGGCGGTTTAGTCGTCATTAAATGATAGATATCTAGATGATTGTATAAAGTTTGTTTTAAGGAACGATATACAGTATCAGGACTCCCATGTAAATGGATTAATCCTATAAGAAAGGCTGCCAACATTAGCTCTGTTTGAGTAACAACATTCTTCTTTTCAGAAATAATCGGTCAAATAAATTTGTTTGTTTACATTAAATAGATATTATTCAAAATTTTGCTAGTCTCACGATAACAGGCCGATTTAATTTTCGACTTGTTGTGTTATGTTTCTATGATAATAAAAAGACTAGTTAGAGTTTTTATGTCATTAAACATGTTCTGTCAACAATTGCGTTAGAATTTTTTTGTTTACATTAAAATTTTGTTTATTTTGGTTTACCATGATGTCTATCAGTATATTTACTGCTAATGAACATGTACAACATGAAATGTGTATAATAATGAACTTGTGTATACATGTTTATACATACCAGGGTACCCACTGAGTTTTAAAACTGGGGGTACAATGGGGTACAATTGCTGTTTTTTCCTTAACTTTGTACCCCTGCATATAGAAAGTCCCTACAATTTTGGGGGTACAGGGCCTATTTTGGGGGTAAAAACCCTCTGCAGAGGGTAAATGGACATGCTGCATACAATGCAAAATGTATATATACATGTATGTGGCTTTAGAAACAGATATTTTTATACCAGGGGTTATGGTTATGGTGTTTAATGCCATTTTCAACAATATTTCATTTATATCGTGGCGGTCAGTTTTATAGGTGGAGGAAACCGGAGTACCAGGAGAACTCACAACTTTAGTGGAGATAGGCACTGATTGCATAGGTACAAATGTAGTTATAAATCCAACTACCAAATGATCACGACCATGACAGCCCCTTTTTATATCAGTTTCTAATGTATTATTACATACATGTACATTTTTGTATATTAATAAAAAAAAAAGTTTATCATAAGATCCAGCTATTAAAATACAAAAGCAGTCAAGTGATATGTTAATTCAAGTTTATTGTACAAATAAAAGACACGGCTGGTTCTACAGGGTTCAAGTCCATTGCCTCCAATGTTGTATGTTTGAATCCCATCAGTGACTTGCGGCTGGTCGGTGGTTTTCTCCTGGTACTATGTTTTCCTCCACCAATAAAACTGAACGCCATGATAGAACTGAAATATTGTGGAAAAGATTGTGTTTGATTCTCATTTTTTTGTTGCTGTGATAAACAAGATTTTTTTTTGAATGATAGTTATTTTTATTTGAATTACCAGTACATAGTTTTTTATTGCTTGATTTGAACTTTGACTTTTGAATACATTAACATATATCAATAACTTTTAAAGTATTAATATTTAAAGTAGAATATATAATCAGAAAATAATTGTGCCAACTTGGCACTGCATGTACCTTTACAGTCTTTGCCTTAAATTTTTTCACCTACTTCTCCGAAAGCCAGATTTAGAAAATTTGTCTATTTATTCAAGCACATTCTTTCATAATTTTCACTTGTCCAAATCCAGTTTTACTTATCCCGGGCTTTGGGCAAGTGAGTTAGTGCAAAAACTGCCTTCATCTGCAAGATAAAGCATTTATTCATACTGGGATTATTTTTAAAATGAGAATATGAACCATTTTAGTCGTTTATAAGTTATTTATAATATTGACTTTACTTTAAACACCTAATACAAAATGAAACTTTACCCGGTAATCATTTATAAAGGATTTAATTTACTTTCTAAACTGTTAGAACCCATTGTTACAACCATAAAATATGTCATACAAGTTTAAATCAGTTTTAAGTTGTTGGGGTATTTACCTAGCTATTTTGCTTAATGCCACAGTCTGTGTTTATTATTGTGTATTTACAATAACGGTACATTTTCTCAGTGGGAACTGATACTCGAAGAATATATGCTTGGAATTTTCTTTTATCTATTTAAGAAATATTGTTGAAAGTGGCATTAAACACCATAGAAACCATTGTCTTTTTAAGTAACACAAGTAGCACAAGGAGATAATTCTGTAGATTGAAAAATAAATCTCAAAGTTTGAGAAACTATTGACAACTTTAGATGTTGACAAATAGTAAACAAAAAATGACCGACACATGATTTTTGTTCTATCACTAGAAAAAAAGAGTGAACACATTGTTCTTGTTTATAGTGTGCATCCTTCTTGCAAAATAATGAATCTTAAGTAAAGTTTTGTGCATAATGCAAAAATAAATAAGGATTTGAACATATTTGACAACATCTGTCCAGAAAAAAACCAGGAAAATGCTTGAGTATTACTAAAACTATGAATTCATCCAATTAAGATTTACATTTTAACCCCCCCCTTTAAGTTTTAGTATAAGGGTTAAATAACAATTTTGTAGATATTCTTGTACTCCCTAAAAGTTAAAAGAAGGGTTATTTGATCTTACCTAGGGGGTAGAATATCTAAATATTCCTCTTATCTGTAGCACTGAATATCAAATAATTTTTCCCTTAAAATTGTAGAGTTTTATTCTTTTGTTAGACAACCTGATTTACGACTGTATCCTGATTGGGGATCAAACTCACAATCCTCTGTACTTAAGATACATTTGTAATATGACTTTAGTGACCCCCACCCCCATGCCACTCACTATTTTGACATATCCATACTTTGCACAGCCACAAGGCAACAATTGTTCAATATTCTTAGCACAATTAAACTGTAGCCATCAAAAAGAAATATTTTCCTTACAAAATATATTACATGCATGTTAAAGTCTTACATGGTATGGACGACAATTTTGAAGCTTTTCCTATTACTAATTTTTACCAATACAGTGCGCCAAAAACCACTAGCCCTAAGCCCCAATCTAGTAAAAATTGCATAAAATAGAAAAAATTCTTCTAAAATGCTATCCGGGTTTAGTTTGTCAAAATGTATTTGTCATAGACTGCCCATAGGATATAACTCTAGCTCTGGTATCTATATCTTAAGTGACCAAGTTAAATATCTAATTTAAATATATATTGTTGTTGAATAATGAATGAAATGTAAATAAGACCTTATCTAACAATCTTTTTTATCTTTTATGAATCTCAAAATTAATTATGAATGAAAGACTACCCTATATACAAATGTATATATATAGAACTGTACATTTGATGATCGATATTTAAATGAGGTACGTTGTGCTTTATAAAAATAATTTGCATATGTCATTATTAGCCATTTAATATACATTTTATGGTCTCTTGAACACTTGTTCACATAATGTCAATAGAGTTATCTCCCATGATTATAAATGCTTGTTGATTAAGTTCAGACTGTGTATTAAAAGCAAATGAACATGTACAAATTAATATGCAATATGACCTTGTTTGCCCAATCTTCACATTTAAGAACTTTTTTTTTACTAGTAGGTTCAGGTGTGAAATAATCGAAATGAATAGTTTCAGTTGATCTATTCTGCCTTCATCATTTTTAGCACATGATATTAAAAAAACAAATTTCTCACCACCTACATATGAGAAATAATATGTCGGTTATATCCTTTTCAACTTGTAAAATATTTTTGTTAGCCATAAACCTTTTAGAATTCTTTCTTCTGACTTTCAGACTATATATAGGTTGATAATATTTTTTTTATATAAAATAAGTTTTTATTCTCATCATCAGTGTATATTTGGATATTACATTGTATATGTATGTGATTATCAGATCTACAAGTCTAGAAATTACAATACATGTATGTTTATGTTCAAATTTTTTGGCTTGTAGACCTTTAAACACAGTTTTAAAGTAATTACTAAATTTATTTTTATCATGCATGAATATATTTTATTATGATGTAGTCATACAGGTAGTCAATGTGTTGTGTATTTTAAACAACACAGATCTGACTGGTGGAGGAATGACAGAATTGTTTCCCCTATACAAAATGTACTTGCCAAAAATTGAATTAGAGTTATTTCCCTTTGTATGGAATATAAGATTTATATATATACAGTCAAACCTGACCATGTGGTCACCTCTATTAAACAGTCACCTTTTTCTTGTCCCGTCATTGAAAATTTCATAAGAATTGAACCTCTTTTAAAAGGTCACCTATCTTATAAGGCCACTTTTTCTTTGTCCCAAAGGTGACCCCATAATACAGGTTTTACTATATATATATATATATATTACAGGTTTAGTTTGTTACACATATTTTCATTGGTTCTTCAACCCTGAATGTCAGCATATATTCGGAAAACAGACAGGGTATATATTTCAGTCCTCAAAAACGATTAAAACATGGATGACAAAACATTACGCTTCACTGAATCAATGGTATAATACGGAATAATAAATGTATTTTTACCAAATTAAATGCTGTTTTTAAGATATATTTATTGTATAAAGGCTATACGTACATATCAGTGGTGCATCAAGTTAATGATGTCTTTAAGATGTAGGTGCAAATTTTGGGAAAATGATGAAAATTGCTTGGAAGCAAAGTTTTATATATTCATTTTTGTACGATCATCAGGGATAAATCATGAAGCTGCTTTTAAGTGGTTTTACTAATACTTCAGCCAGATTTGTCTGTCAATACACAGAGTAGTGGCTAATCTGTAACATAGTGTGTTGCCAAAAAAAGTCAAAAGACAAGATGATGTTATCGCAAGAGAATTTAATCCAGGAAACTCCAAATTAACTTCAGTGACAGACCTGTCAAGTCGGAATGGAGGTTTCCTGAAAATTGAAATAGAGTTATCTCCCTTTGTATATGATATTAAATTCTGGAAGAATGTATTGAAAAAGGAATAGAACCAACACATTTGAAAAACAAACTCTGTAAGTAAAGTGTAAAACTTTCAAGTGTTAGAATCTTAATAGTAATTACATGTACATGTATTGTATGTTCCTCTTGCACTTTTTTAAGATTTTGATTGATTGATTGGTGTTTCATGCCAATATTAGCAGTATTTCAGCGATATTGTGGCATGAACAAATTTTACAAAAATAATTTCCTCAATTACAAGACTCGTAGAAATAAAACATGTTCTTAAATTCTAAAATTATTTAACTCATCAATAAATGTTTGTTTACATCAAATGGTAGCCAAACTTGGTATGGATCATTCTTGGTTAATTCTCTTTTAAGAAACATGTCAGACACCTATGCCCTCCATCAAAGTTGGTTGTCATTGTTAAAATAGAACTTATTGAAAATGACCAAAACTTTTTCAATTTGATGATGATAATATTCTCAGGTAGCTTTCTATTAGAAAGACATTGGCTAAGTTTGAAAAAAAAAATTGGTGATATCTGAATATTATTTTTGTTCAAATTGGTTTTTTATTGAAAAAACCCCCAAAAACTGGGATTTTGAAAATTATTATCTAAATAATTATAATGACATAACATGCATAATTGTTGTTAAATGTTTATAATATTCAACAGGAAATTTTCTATTATGAAATATATGAAGTAAAAATATAACAAACTACTTTGAATAAACTATATTATTATATGACTTCAGATAATGTCTTTTAATCTGATTGAATGGTGAATATAACATTCTAACATCTTGCACCAAGCTAAATCAAAGAAAACGTGATTTTCAATTCGATGGATACCAGGATTTATTAATTGAAGAATAATATATTTACCTCGGCCTCTGGCCTCGGTAAATATATTATTCTTGGGTTAATAAATCCTTGTATCCACCTTAATAAAAGTCATTAAATGTATAATATTTTATTGATATACCTGTAGCTGAAAAATTGCTGAGTTGGCACTATAAAGCAACAATCAATCTATTATGAAGACCTTGGCTAAGTTCAAAAGTGAAAGATATTAGATAACATTTTTGGTTAAGCTTTTTCTTTTTTTTATATGACATAAAAGATATTTAACATGTTTTAAAAAGAGAGTGCACATCCCTCTAAATGATTGGTGCTAGTACAATAAATATAATCTCAGATGTGCTTAAAATTAAGTTAGAATTTTTTGAAGGTACAAAAATAATCTATTGTCTATTACGATTAAAATTCTATGATTATCAGTACTAGTAAGGATTTTATTCCGGAAGCTGATTTCCGATTTTGACTTCCATTCTGATATAATTAGTTTTCAATAACCAGTAACTTGACTGTGATCAAATAATCAATGAATCTGCTCGATGAAATACTTCTTGTGAATTGTATGACTGACTTTTAAAATGTTTAAAGATAGTTACAATATGTGTACGTAATGCAGGAGTCGTGATATTTACTTCTATTTCTTTTTAATTTGCAGAATAAATTTGTAGCATATCGTCATTGCTTCTATTGCTTAATCTACCAATACATGCAATTGTGTGATCTGTGCAGTCTTGTGAAACAAATTTTTGTAAAGAATTTTCTGAAGGCTTCCAACAGAAGAGTGAAATTTAATTTGACATCTTTAACCATGTGACTCATTTATGTTAAAATTTTGTTAAATAAAAATAAGAATTGTAAAAACAAATAATTGTGATGATTTTAATATCATATTTGAAATTTAGTACCAACATTAAGACGTAAGCTATGAATGAATTTGTACATACAACCGATTATAATTAAACCAAAGCTTATATTTTCTGTTGTATACCATATTTAATTTCTGTTTAAAATTTACAATTCAATTAAACTTGCCTTAATTTTGTTTAGAATTAGCATTTTATATTCAAATACTTTATTACTTTATAAGAAAATGTGATGATTTTTGTTTTCTGTCATATGTCCCAGATAACACTCGGAACACATAATTTTTCTTCCTTTTTTTTTAATTTTATTTTTTTTATTAAAATTCCCAATCATGAGCCTATTCTTGTAATAGTAATATCAAAGTTATCCCCCTTGATACCAACTACTCAGGTATATACACTGATCTTTCCATTGACATTGTAGACAACATTGATTAATAATCTTTATACATGTAAGGTGGTTATCCTCTTTGAATGTGTTAGAATTAGACTACTTTCCATTTGGATACATTTGTAAAGCCTTAGTTGAATAGACAAATAAATAATTTGTGTCTATGTTTGGCTTCCTTAGCAACAGAGAACTCCCATCATTAAGAGATTATAACATCAATAGAATGTATATTGCATTTACGAGTTAAAATATTTTTCTTTATAAAAGAAGCATACAACAGATGAATAGCTTGCTGTGATAATGAAGGAAACATTGCATTATGGGTACTTATCTAAGGCTCGAAATGAAACTTCACAATTTCGTTAGCTCACCTTGCCAAAGGCAACGTGAGCTTTTGCCATCACTTGGCATCCGTCGTCTGTCGTCCGTTAACTTTTCACATTTCAATCTTCTCCTCTGAAACCCCTCAGCCAAATGAACTGAAACTTGGTAGGAAGCATCTATGGAAGGTCCTCTATCAAGATTGCTCATTTCGTCCAGATCCATTAACAAACATGGCCACCACAGGCAATTCTTGTTTCTGATTGGCCAATTTTTTTTAATCTTCTCCTCTGAAACCGCTTGGCCAAATGAACCCAAACTTGGTAGGAAGTATCTATGGAAGGTCCTCTATAAAGATTGCTCATTTTGTCTTGATTTGTTAACAAACATGGCCACCACATGTGACTGTTGTTTCTGATTGGCTGATTTTTAAAATTCCTCTCCTCTGAAACCGCTTGGCCAAATGAACCGAAACTTGATAGGAAGCATCTATGGGCGGTCTTCTATAAACATTGCTCATTTCATCCTGATCCATTAACAAGCATGGCCACCACAGGCAATTCTTGTTTCTGATTGGTCGATTTCTAAAAATCTTCTCCTCTGAAACCGCTTTGCCAAATGATCCGAAACTTTGTAGGAAGCATCTATTGGAAGGTCCTCTATAAAGATTGCTCATTCCGTCCAGATCCGTTACCAAATATGGCCACCACAGGTGATTCTTGTTTCTGATTTGCTGAATTTTTAGATTCTTCTCTGAAACCATTTGGCCAAATGAACCGAAACTTGGTAGGAAGCATGTATGGGAGGTCCTCTATAGCGATTGCTCATTTCGTTTCTATCCATTAACAAATATGGCCACCACAGGCAATTCTTGTTTCTAATTGGTTGATTTCTAAAAATCTTCGCCTCTGAAATCGCTTTGCCATATGAACCGAAACTTGGTAGGAAGCGTCTATGGAAGGTTCTCTATAGAGATTGCTCATTTTATCCCGATCCATTAACAAACATGGCCGCCACAGGCAATTCTTGTTTCTGATTGGTCGATTTCTTAAAATCTTCTACTCTGAAACAGCTGGGCCAAATGGAACGAAACTTGGTAGGAAACATTTATGGAAGGTCCTCTATGAGAAATGCTCATTTCGTTTTGATCCGTTAACAAACATGGCCGTCATAGGCAATTCTTGTTTCTTATTGGTCGATTTCTAAAACAGCTTTTCCTCTGAAACCGCTTGGCCGAATGATATGAAACTTGGTAGGAAGCATCTATGGAAGGTCCTCTATAGAGATTGCTCATATTCTTTTTGATCCATTAACAAACATGGCTGCCACAGGCAATTCTTATTTTAGATTGGTCGATTTCTAAAAAATCTTCTTCTCTGAAACTGCTTTGCCAAAATGAACCGAAATTTGGTGGGAAGCACCTATGGAAGGTTCTGTATTGATTTTCCTCAAAGCAGAATGAAAGGTGAACGACACAGGCTCAGCCTACTGAGCCTCTAGTTTAATTCAACATCATTTCCACACATTTTAAATTATTTTTATAAAAGATTCCGAATTTTGTTTTACCCAGTTATTAAAATGTTTTATATCTTAATCTCAAAAAATGTTTTTTGAAAAACTGATGTAAATCACAAATATTTTTTTTCACAATAATTATAATCCTTCTGGTAGATTGTTGCTATGGTGATTTTCACACAAAATAATGTGAAACAGACATGTTTATATGATGCCATGATATAAGGGTCAAAGTGTTACATAATTTTTCCATCTATAGTGTTTAGCCAATAAAATATCTTTTACAATTGTAAATATTTCTATCCTTTTTATTGGCATTTTGCAAGGATTTCCCCCTAGCCTATATGAGACCTGGGTGGCTAAGTTGTCAAGAGTCATTGACTTCTGACTTCAACTCCACTGATGTGAGCATGGCGATCCAAAGCCCATCTCAAGGATCCAAAACCCATCTCAAGTGTCGAGGTTTAAAGACGCCTTTAAAATTCAAAAGCTGAAAGTGAGGATAAACACCAACAACCTTGACCTTATGCCCTATATTCTAACATTAAATTGTATTTTTTATATAAATGGAACATTTTGACATAAGTTGGAAGTGAAATCTGTGAGATTGGAAGTTCTAAGTTTTACATTGATTTTTAAGGTTAAATTGATTGTGAGTTCTAAGCATGATTTCATGAAATATAAATTATTTGAAAATTGTTCTAATTACATTGCATAATAAATCAGAACTGTTAGGGAAGCAACCATGATATGGTACATAGAAAATGAAACTCTCTTAGATAATTTCTCGTACTTTCATATTATATTCAAAACACATAGAAAAACATTGTACAAATATGGTATAAAAAAATCTGGACTTTATATTCAGGGGATTTACAGTATTTCTAAATAATCTAAATTGAATCCAAAATGTTTAAATTACCTCCCTTTGCAAATATTTTATTTTCATATTTCTTTATTTAAATGTAGTATTAAGTTTTCTTTTTGGAATTAATTCAGTTCATCAAAAAAGTCATCAAAATTTTTCTTATTTGTTTTTGAAAATTTTAATTTTCGTTTAACTAAAACTTTTGAAAATGGCAACGAATTATACAATTTGTACAATGTGTTACTTGGGTATGCATATCTAATGGAAAATGATTATACATGAAGTTGTTCCAATAGTTGCAGAGAGACTACCAGAGGTATATAGAACCTTTTTTTTTACTTTGAGGTACATGTTTTCCAATACCATATTTTTACAGATTGAAATGCAAAGCTTGGAATTGTACTGAAGTGATTTATAAGATATAATCAATATTGAAATTTACAGTTTCTTGAAATTGTTTTTTTTATTTTGTTATTAAAGTTAAGGTATAGATAACCGAAGCCAATTTTGAGCATCCTGTTTAGACCCTTTGGTTTCTTCGCTCCCAATTTTTTTTTAGATTATTTTGCTTTCCAATCTTTCGACTTTGAGCGTACCTGATATAACGGATATTCCAGAAACGCATCGTGCACACTATTTTATTAGATATCTACTTTTCTTCGTGTTCCAATTCCCTGTGAACTATCGGGTAAAATGATCAGGCAATATGTTTCCATGACTGGTATAAGGTGCTAATTGTTATACAGTAAATAAAACTCCATAAAGACATTGTAAAAACAAGTTTTGTCTATAGAACAATAAAGTTAATTTGGTGTAGCAATACCATACAATATATTCTGTGATCTATGTCCATGTCTTTCAGTCAGGTTAAACATTTAAACAAAATAATAAAACACCTTCATATATTGTAGTTTATAATAATATAATATGTTAACTAGTTAATATGTAGTTTATAATAATATAATATGTTAACTAGTTAATTGAAATATTAACAATGAAGTGAAATAATCTTTTGTGTTGGCAAAAATTTAAAGTTAAATATTTTAAGTTTTAAATTAGCTTTGTAGTCAGATAATTGGGAAATAAAGGACACCATTCTTTACAGTTAATTAAAAAAAGATTAAACACTTACCCATTGCAGCAGTTAAGAACAGTATTGATTGAATGAAAATGTAACGAAAAAACTTATCAATCCAGTTTTTATGATATTTCCTGTTTCATAGACCTGTATTTTTACATTCGTCTAATTAACAAAATACGGAATAGACCAAAGATCGTCTCATTGATAACCGTTCCATAATTGGTTTAAGACATGCATAGTTAATGTTACATGATTGGCGCTAACCTTGGTCTGTAATTTAATTTATCCTCTTTCACGACCCAGTGATTTTCTTTCAAAAATTTCTTTCGATTGGTCTATTATCTTATATAAATTGCACAATAAAAATGTTTATTGAACAACTATTTATTCTCGTAAAGACAGTAGTTTAAATTTGTTTTAGACAACATAGATACATAATTACAAATTTAAAACTGGTGAGAATGGCTATACTGTCGTGTAGAAAAATAATTTTCCCAGTGGTTTACCTTCCGAGTTCTAATTGGAATGTACGCTGACAAATTAAGTGTTGAAAGGCATGTTATAAAAGAGTGAAAAGCAGCAGTAACAATTTTAAAATCACTACCTATTTATGACTTGATCGACATTTATTGGAGTTTTTTCTTTCAAACACTTCCTTTCAATGGGATATAGTGGTTAACTGCTGTGTATGTGAAAACAAGCTTATTTGGATTTGATTCGATTGAATTAATGAATTGGTGCTTTATTTGACGTTACCATAGCAATTTCGGATTAAAATTTGACATTCAATATGAAGAAAATATAATGTCACTGATGTAAAAAGATATTTTAAACATAGATACTTGTCTAATCTTGTGTGTGGATACAAATGTTGAGAAAATATTAAACTAGCAAATTATAAAATAGTGATATTTGATGACTGACAAATGACAATTTGATAACTTTGTTATCATATTTGTATAAAAAGCTGTTAAAGTTAATTACATTGATGTCAGAACATGGTGATATTTCATTTAAAGTGTTAATTCTATCAAAACAGACATTATAGTGCGACTTTTAGGAAGTTTAATGGATGGACTTTAGGTTAAACCCGAGTTGCTGTCATTAAATGGATTATTTTATGTACATGTACTTATAAGTATATATTTAGACATTCTTATTTTGTTTTGGATAGAATAGATAACAGTTTTCTTCTAAGCACAGTTTTAAAGGATTAAATTGAACAAAAATCAGATAAAATATTAGAGTACCGACTTGGATTTTGTTCAAAGTTAGTTGAGTTGTTAGTTATGATTTTAGACTATAAATCATAATCGTAATCAATTTACTTGATTATATTATTGGAAACTTGACACTAAATAAGAGAAATTATTTAGAACTGCTGTGAATATGGATGATAAAACTAAGAGAAAAGTCAGTGTTGGCAGAAGACAAAGTATTCTTATAGTTGACAAGAATTTTAAGGTAAAATACACACATATTTTTATAGCTGAAACTTACTCTAGTCCTAACGAGGAGCACCGGTCCTCCGTCCCAAGACCAGTAAAACTTTGTTCGGACCAGTAAATTTTTCTTTTTTATTCAGAACTATATAAAAATAAATTCAAGGATTTGATTCAGACCAGTAAATTCAAATTTCCATTTTGAGGACTGTTTCTTCCACCAATAAAACTGACAACCACTATATAACAGAAATGTTGTTGTAAGTGGTGTTAAACACCAATAACCTTCTTTACCTACCTAGATCCTCCACTCAATTTTGACTGGGTTGAAAGTGCCAAATTCTGTAAATTATAAGGAGTTGATGTTAATTTCTGCTTTCTGATGCAGAAAATTTTGTTTTTGTTTACTGATGTCAGTATACAAGAAAATAATATATACAATACATCTACAACAGCTTTTACTCCAACTTACATTACCAGATTGATCATTCGGCAAACATTACCAGATTGATCATTCGGCAAACATTACCAGATTGATCATTCGGCAAACATTACCAGATTGATCATTCGGCTAACATTATCAGATTGATCATTCGGCAAACATTATCAGATTGATCATTCGACAAACATTACCAGATTGATCATTCGGCAAACATTACCAGATTGATCATTCGGCAAACATTATCAGATTGATCATTCGTCAAACATTATCAGATTGATCATTCGGCAAACATTACCAGATTGATCATTCGGCAAACATTATCAGATTGATCATTCGGCAAACATTACCAGATTGATCATTCGGCAAACATTACCAGATTGATCATTCGGCAAACATTACCAGATTGATCATTCGGCAAACATTATCAGATTGATCATTCAGCAAACATTACCAGATTGATCATTTGGCAAACATTACCAGATTGATCATTCGGCAAACATTATCAGATTGATCATTCGGCAAACATTACCAGATTGATCATTCGGCAAACATCAGATTGATCATTTGGCAAACATTACCAGATTGATCATTTGGCAAACATTACCAGATTGATCATTCGGCAAACATTACCAAATTGATCATTCGGTAAACATTACCAGATTGATCATTCGGCAAACATTACCAGATTGATCATTCGGCAAACATTACCAGATTGATCATTCGGCAAACATTACCAGATTGATCATTTGGCAAACATTACCAGATTGATCATTCGGCAAACATTACCAGATTGATCATTCGGCAAACATTATCAGATTGATCATTCGTCAAACATTATCAGATTGATCATTCGGCAAACATTACCAGATTGATCATTCGGCAAACATTACCAAATTGATCATTCGTCAAACATTATCAGATTGATCATTCGGCAAACATTATCAGATTGATCATTCGGCAAACATTACCAGATTGATCATTCGGCAAACATTACCAGATTGATCATTCGGCAAACATTACCAGATTGATCATTCAGCAAACATTACCAGATTGATCATTCGGCAAACATTACCAGATTGATCATTCGGCAAACATTACCAGATTGATCATTCGGCAAACATTATCAGATTGATCATTCGGCAAACATTACCAGATTGATCATTCGGCAAACATCAGATTGATCATTTGGCAAACATTACCAGATTGATCATTTGGCAAACATTACCAGATTGATCATTCGGCAAACATTACCAGATTGATCATTTGGTAAACATTACCAGATTGATCATTCGGCAAACATTACCAGATTGATCATTCGGCAAACATTACCAGATTGATCATTCGGCAAACATTACCAGATTGATCATTCGGCAAACATTACCAGATTGAACATTCGTCAAAAATTATCAGATTGATCATTCGGCAAACATTACCAGATTGATCATTTGGCAAACATTACCAGATTGATCATTCGGCAAACATCAGATTGATCATTCGGCAAACATTACCAGATTGATCATTCGGCAAACATTATCAGATTGATCATTCGGCAAACATTACCAGATTGATCATTCGGCAAGTTTTAGTTTTATTAATGTTATTATTCTAGCGATTTTTCTTTAATTAAGCTTTGCATTCGTATTATTGGATCCAGTAATTTATCTGAAACCACTAGGCCAAATTATAGTAGTTCCCTATCAGAAAAATGTATATCTAACAGCCCTATCCAAGATGGCAGTTGTTACTAAAAATAGATTTAAAAATAATGGCTGAAACTTCTACCTTTCATGCTGAAATGTAGCTACATGTAATAATGAGATGCTTAAATAATATTCATGATTTTTATGTGTAATATTTCCTATTTTTTGTATTATGCAAATAAGGCTTATTTTTACAAAAAAAAATATTGTGAACCCACTTAACAAAATTAAACCAGACATCCCTTCATCCATCCAAGATGGCTGCCCTTACTAAAAATATTTATATATATTCAAAATGGCCAAAGCTTCTGCATTTAAATTGAAATTTAAACTTTAGCTACATGATAACAAGTTCTCTTATAATAATATATTCCAGGGTTTAAATGTAAAATTTTTAATTTGACCTGTTTTGCCAATTGGACACTTTTTCTAAAACAGAATTGTTTAAGAATATTCTTCTCTGAATCCAATTGATAAGGATAGTTGGTCCCCTGGGAAATTTATTTCTGACAGACCTGTTGATCTAAAAATATATTCTTCCAATGACGAAGATGTATATATGATATATTGTAGGTACATTGTATAATGCTTTTTAATATGCTGTTTAATTTGTGACTACATTTGTATTCAACGATGACAACCATGAATTGTACGAGATATAATTTATTGTCTCTGTTACATAAGACTTTATTGCTATTTTAGAATATTGTAAACAATTTGTTGCAATCTGTCTGAATCTAATATCACACAACGATTTAAAGGACATTTAAAATACTGCATTCCTTGTTTGTTATTGCTTCTTCAAAAATTGCACAATTGTTTACTTATTTTAAATCCCCATGCATTGGTGGTGTAAGAGGAATGTGCTTGAGTTGAGTGTGGTAGATCTAAGAGTCGAACCCTGGTTATATCAAACCAAAAGACTTGAGTTGAGTGTGGTAGATCTAAGGGTCGAACCCTGGTTATATCAAACCAAAAGACTTGAGTTGAGTGTGGTAGATCTAAGGGTCAAACCCTGGTTATATCAAACCAAAAGACTTGAGTTGAGTGTGGTAGATCTAAGGGTCAAACCCTCGTTATATCAAACCAAAAGACTTGAGTTGAGTGTGGTAGATCTAAGGGTCGAACCCTCGTTATATCAAACCAAAAGACTTGAGTTGAGTGTGGTAGATCTAAGGGTCGAACCCTGGTTATATCAAACTAAAGATTATTTTGTTATTTACTGTTTTTTCACTTAGTAAGCAGCATTAAGGAGTAAGAGCAATGACTGGTTGGCTTGGAATCAGGATAACATGTCTGACTTGAGCATCACCTGTGGACTGTTGTTTCATTGAGCTAGCACTGGTTGGCTTGGAATCAAGATAACATGTCTGACTAGAGCATCACCTGTAGACGGTTGTTTCATTGAGCTAGCACTGGTTGGCTTGGAATCAAGATAACATGTCTGACTAGAGCATCACCTGTGGACTGTTGTTTCATTGAGCTAGCACTGGTTGGCTTGGAATCAGGATAACATGTCTGACTAGAGCATCACCTGTGAACTGTTGTTTCATTGAGCTAGCACTGGTTGGCTTGGAATCAGGATAACATGTCTGACTAGAGCATCACCTGTGGACTGTTGTTTCATTGAGCTAGCACTGGTTGGCTTGGAATCAAGATAACATGTCTGACTAGAGCATCACCTGTGGACTGTTGTTTCATTGAGCTAGCACTGGTTGACTTGGAATCAGGATAACATGTCTGACTAGAGCATCACCTGTGGACTGTTGTTTCATTGAGCTAGCACTGGTTGGCTTGGAATCAAGATAACATGTCTGACTAGAGCATCACCTGTGGACTGTTGTTTCATTGAGCTAGCACTGGTTGACTTGGAATCAGGATAACATGTCTGACTAGAGCATCACCTGTGGACTGTTGTTTCATTGAGCTAGCACTGGTTGGCTTGGAATCAAGATAACATGTCTGACTAGAGCATCACCTGTGGACTGTTGTTTCATTGAGCTAGCACTGGTTGACTTGGAATCAGGATAACATGTCTGACTAGAGCATCACCTGTGGACTGTTGTTTCATTGAGCTAGCACTGGTTGGCTTGGAATCAAGATAACATGTCTGACTAGAGCATCACCTGTGGACTGTTGTTTCATTGAGCTAGCACTGGTTGGCTTGGAATCAAGATAACATGTCTGACTAGAGCATCACCTGTGGACTGTTGTTTCATTGAGCTAGCACTGGTTGACTTGGAATCAGGATAACATGTCTGACTAGAGCATCACCTGTGGACTGTTGTTTCATTGAGCTAGCACTGGTTGGCTTGGAATCAAGATAACATGTCTGACTAGAGCATCACCTGTGGACTGTTGTTTCATTGAGCTAGCACTGGTTGACTTGGAATCAGGATAACATGTCTGACTAGAGCATCACCTGTGGACTGTTGTTTCATTGAGCTAGCACTGGTTGGCTTGGAATCAAGATAACATGTCTGACTAGAGCATCACCTGTGGACTGTTGTTTCATTGAGCTAGCACTGGTTGGCTTGGAATCAGGATAACATGTCTGACTAGAGCATCACCTGTGGACTGTTGTTTCATTGAGCTAGCACTGGTTGGCTTGGAATCAAGATAACATGTCTGACTAGAGCATCACCTGTGGACTGTTGTTTCATTGAGCTAGCACTGGTTGGCTTGGAATCAAGATAACATGTCTGACTAGAGCATCACCTGTGGACTGTTGTTTCATTGAGCTAGCACTGGTTGACTTGGAATCAGGATAACATGTCTGACTAGAGCATCACCTGTGGACTGTTGTTTCATTGAGCTAGCACTGGTTGGCTTGGAATCAAGATAACATGTCTGACTAGAGCATCACCTGTGGACTGTTGTTTCATTGAGCTAGCACTGGTTGGCTTGGAATCAAGATAACATGTCTGACTAGAGCATCACCTGTGGACTGTTGTTTCATTGAGCTAGCACTGGTTGGCTTGGAATCAAGATAACATGTCTGACTAGAGCATCACCTGTGGACTGTTGTTTCATTGAGCTAGCACTGGTTGACTTGGAATCAGGATAACATGTCTGACTAGAGCATCACCTGTGGACTGTTGTTTCATTGAGCTAGCACTGGTTGGCTTGGAATCAAGATAACATGTCTGACTAGAGCATCACCTGTGGACTGTTGTTTCATTGAGCTAGCACTGGTTGGCTTGGAATCAAGATAACATTTCTGACTAGAGCATCACCTGTGGACTGTTGTTTCATTGAGCTAGCACTGGTTGACTTGGAATCAGGATAACATGTCTGACTAGAGCATCACCTGTGGACTGTTGTTTCATTGAGCTAGCACTGGTTGGCTTGGAATCAAGATAACATGTCTGACTAGAGCATCACCTGTGGACTGTTGTTTCATTGAGCTAGCACTGGTTGGCTTGGAATCAAGATAACATGTCTGACTAGAGCATCACCTGTGGACTGTTGTTTCATTGAGCTAGCACTGGTTGACTTGGAATCAGGATAACGTGTCTGACTAGAGCATCACCTGTGGACTGTTGTTTCAATGAGCTAGCACTGGTTGGCTTGGAATCAAGATAACATGTCTGACTAGAGCATCACCTGTGGACTGTTGTTTCATTGAGCTAGCACTGGTTGACTTGGAATCAGAATAACATGTCTGACTAGAGCATCACCTGTGGACTGTTGTTTCAATGAGCTAGCACTGGTTGGCTTGGAATCAGGATAACATGTCTGACTAGAGCATCACCTGTGGACTGTTGTTTCATTGAGCTAGCACTGGTTGGCTTGGAATCAGGATAACATGTCTGACTAGAGCATCACCTGTAGACTGTTGTTTCATTGAGCTAGCACTGGTTGGCTTGGAATCAGGATAACATGTCTGACTAGAGCATCACCTGTGGACTGTTGTTTCATTGAGCTAGCACTGGTTGGCTTGGAATCAGGATAACATGTCTGACTAGAGCATCACCTGTGGACTGTTGTTTCATTGAGCTAGCACTGGTTGGCTTGGAATCAGGATAACATGTCTGACTAGAGCATCACCTGTGGACTGTTGTTTCATTGAGCTAGCACTGGTTGACTTGGAATCAGGATAACATGTCTGACTAGAGCATCACCTGTGGACTGTTGTTTCATTGAGCTAGCACTGGTTGGCTTGGAATCAGGATAACATGTCTGACTAGAGCATCACCTGTGGACTGTTGTTTCATTGAGCTAGCACTGGTTGGCTTGGAATCAGGATAACATGTCTGACTTGAGCATCACCTGTGGACTGTTGTTTCAATGAGCTAGCACTGGTTGGCTTGGAATCAGGATAACATGTCTGACTAGAGCATCACCTGTGGACTGTTGTTTCATTGAGCTAGCACTGGTTGGCTTGGAATCAGGATAACATGTCTGACTAGAGCATCACCTGTGGACTGTTGTTTCAATGAGCTAGCACTGGTTGGCTTGGAATCAAGATAACATGTCTGACTAGAGCATCACCTGTGGACTGTTGTTTCATTGAGCTAGCACTGGTTGACTTGGAATCAGGATAACGTGTCTGACTAGAGCATCACCTGTGGACTGTTGTTTCATTGAGCTAGCACTGGTTGGCTTGGAATCAAGATAACATGTCTGACTAGAGCATCACCTGTGGACTGTTGTTTCATTGAGCTAGCACTGGTTGACTTGGAATCAGAATAACATGTCTGACTAGAGCATCACCTGTGGACTGTTGTTTCAATGAGCTAGCACTGGTTGGCTTGGAATCAGGATAACATGTCTGACTAGAGCATCACCTGTGGACTGTTGTTTCATTGAGCTAGCACTGGTTGGCTTGGAATCAAGATAACATGTCTGACTAGAGCATCACCTGTGGACTGTTGTTTCATTGAGCTAGCACTGGTTGGCTTGGAATCAGGATAACATGTCTGACTAGAGCATCACCTGTGGACTGTTGTTTCATTGAGCTAGCACTGGTTGGCTTGGAATCAGGATAACATGTCTGACTAGAGCATCACCTGTAGACTGTTGTTTCATTGAGCTAGCACTGGTTGGCTTGGAATCAGGATAACATGTCTGACTAGAGCATCACCTGTGGACTGTTGTTTCATTGAGCTAGCACTGGTTGGCTTGGAATCAGGATAACATGTCTGACTAGAGCATCACCTGTGGACTGTTGTTTCATTGAGCTAGCACTGGTTGGCTTGGAATCAGGATAACATGTCTGACTAGAGCATCACCTGTGGACTGTTGTTTCATTGAGCTAGCACTGGTTGACTTGGAATCAGGATAACATGTCTGACTAGAGCATCACCTGTGGACTGTTGTTTCATTGAGCTAGCACTGGTTGGCTTGGAATCAGGATAACATGTCTGACTAGAGCATCACCTGTGGACTGTTGTTTCATTGAGCTAGCACTGGTTGGCTTGGAATCAGGATAACATGTCTGACTAGAGCATCACCTGTGGACTGTTGTTTCAATGAGCTAGCACTGGTTGGCTTGGAATCAAGATAACATGTCTGACTAGAGCATCACCTGTGGACTGTTGTTTCATTGAGCTAGCACTGGTTGGCTTGGAATCAGAATAACATGTCTGACTTGAGCATCACCTGTGGACTGTTGTTTCAATGAGCTAGCACTGGTTGGCTTGGAATCAAGATAACATGTCTGACTAGAGCATCACCTGTGGACTGTTGTTTCATTGAGCTAGCACTGGTTGGCTTGGAATCAGGATAACATGTCTGACTAGAGCATCACCTGTGGACTGTTGTTTCATTGAGCTAGCACTGGTTGGCTTGGAATCAGGATAACATGTCTGACTAGAGCATCACCTGTAGACTGTTGTTTCATTGAGCTAGCACTGGTTGGCTTGGAATCAAGATAACATGTCTGACTAGAGCATCACCTGTGGACTGTTGTTTCATTGAGCTAGCACTGGTTGGCTTGGAATCAGGATAACATGTCTGACTAGAGCATCACCTGTGGACTGTTGTTTCATTGAGCTAGCACTGGTTGGCTTGGAATCAGGATAACATGTCTGACTTGAGCATCACCTGTGGACTGTTGTTTCATTGAGCAATGACTGGTTGGCTTGGAATCAGAATAACATGTCTGACTTGAGCATCACCTGTGGACTGTTGTTTCAATGAGCTAGCACTGGTTGGCTTGGAATCAAGATAACATGTCTGACTAGAGCATCACCTGTGGACTGTTGTTTCATTGAGCTAGCACTGGTTGGCTTGGAATCAGGATAACATGTCTGACTAGAGCATCACCTGTGGACTGTTGTTTCATTGAGCTAGCACTGGTTGGCTTGGAATCAAGATAACATGTCTGACTTGAGCATCACCTGTGGACTGTTGTTTCATTGAGCAATGACTGGTTGGCTTGGAATCAGGATAACATGTCTGACTTGAGCATCACCTGTGGACTGTTGTTTCATTGAGCAATGACTGGTTGGCTTGGAATCAGAATAACATGTCTGACTTGAGCATCACCTGTGGACTGTTGTTTCAATGAGCTAGCACTGGTTGGCTTGGAATCAAGATAACATGTCTGACTAGAGCATCACCTGTGGACTGTTGTTTCATTGAGCTAGCACTGGTTGGCTTGGAATCAGGATAACATGTCTGACTAGAGCATCACCTGTGGACTGTTGTTTCATTGAGCTAGCACTGGTTGGCTTGGAATCAGGATAACATGTCTGACTTGAGCATCACCTGTGGACTGTTGTTTCATTGAGCAATGACTGGTTGGCTTGGAATCAGAATAACATGTCTGACTTGAGCATCACCTGTGGACTGTTGTTTCAATGAGCTAGCACTGGTTGGCTTGGAATCAAGATAACATGTCTGACTAGAGCATCACCTGTGGACTGTTGTTTCATTGAGCTAGCACTGGTTGGCTTGGAATCAGGATAACATGTCTGACTAGAGCATCACCTGTGGACTGTTGTTTCATTGAGCTAGCACTGGTTGGCTTGGAATCAAGATAACATGTCTGACTAGAGCATCACCTGTGGACTGTTGTTTCATTGAGCTAGCACTGGTTGGCTTGGAATCAGGATAACATGTCTGACTAGAGCATCACCTGTGGACTGTTGTTTCATTGAGCTAGCACTGGTTGGCTTGGAATCAAGATAACATGTCTGACTAGAGCATCACCTGTGGACTGTTGTTTCATTGAGCTAGCACTGGTTGGCTTGGAATCAGGATAACATGTCTGACTTGAGCATCACCTGTGGACTGTTGTTTCATTGAGCTAGCACTGGTTGGCTTGGAATCAGGATAACATGTCTGACTAGAGCATCACCTGTGGACTGTTGTTTCATTGAGCTAGCACTGGTTGGCTTGGAATCAGGATAACATGTCTGACTAGAGCATCACCTGTGGACTGTTGTTTCATTGAGCTAGCACTGGTTGGCTTGGAATCAGGATAACATGTCTGACTTGAGCATCACCTGTGGACTGTTGTTTCATTGAGCTAGCACTGGTTGGCTTGGAATCAGGATAACGTGTCTGACTAGAGCATCACCTGTGGACTGTTGTTTCATTGAGCTAGCACTGGTTGGCTTGGAATCAGGATAACATGTCTGACTAGAGCATCACCTGTGGACTGTTGTTTCATTGAGCTAGCACTGGTTGGCTTGGAATCAGGATAACATGTCTGACTAGAGCATCACCTGTGGACTGTTGTTTCATTGAGCTAGCACTGGTTGGCTTGGAATCAAGATAACATGTCTGACTAGAGCATCACCTGTGGACTGTTGTTTCATTGAGCTAGCACTGGTTGGCTTGGAATCAGGATAACATGTCTGACTAGAGCATCACCTGTGGACTGTTGTTTCATTGAGCTAGCACTGGTTGGCTTGGAATCAGGATAACATGTCTGACTAGAGCATCACCTGTGGACTGTTGTTTCATTGAGCTAGCACTGGTTGGCTTGGAATCAAGATAACATGTCTGACTAGAGCATCACCTGTGGACTGTTGTTTCATTGAGCTAGCACTGGTTGGCTTGGAATCAGGATAACATGTCTGACTAGAGCATCACCTGTGGACTGTTGTTTCATTGAGCTAGCACTGGTTGTCTTGGAATCAGGATAACATGTCTGACTAGAGCATCACCTGTGGACTGTTGTTTCATTGAGCTAGCACTGGTTGGCTTGGAATCAGGATAACATGTCTGACTAGAGCATCACCTGTAGACTGTTGTTTCATTGAGCTAGCACTGGTTGGCTTGGAATCAGGATAACATGTCTGACTAGAGCATCACCTGTGGACTGTTGTTTCAATGAGCTAGCACTGGTTGGCTTGGAATCAGGATAACATGTCTGACTAGAGCATCACCTGTGGACTGTTGTTTCATTGAGCTAGCACTGGTTGGCTTGGAATCAGGATAACATGTCTGACTAGAGCATCACCTGTGGACTGTTGTTTCATTGAGCTAGCACTGGTTGACTTGGAATCAGGATAACATGTCTGACTAGAGCATCACCTGTGGACTGTTGTTTCATTGAGAGCACTGGTTGGCTTGGAATCAGGATAACATGTCTGACTTGAGCATCACCTGTGGACTGTTGTTTCATTGAGCTAGCACTGGTTGGCTTGGAATCAGGATAACATGTCTGACTAGAGCATCACCTGTGGACTGTTGTTTCATTGAGCTAGCACTGGTTGGCTTGGAATCAGGATAACATGTCTGACTAGAGCATCACCTGTGGACTGTTGTTTCATTGAGCTAGCACTGGTTGGCTTGGAATCAGGATAACATGTCTGACTAGAGCATCACCTGTGGACTGTTGTTTCATTGAGCTAGCACTGGTTGGCTTGGAATCAGGATAACATGTCTGACTAGAGCATCACCTGTGGACTGTTGTTTCATTGAGCTAGCACTGGTTGGCTTGGAATCAGGATAACATGTCTGACTAGAGCATCACCTGTGGACTGTTGTTTCATTGAGCTAGCACTGGTTGACTTGGAATCAGGATAACATGTCTGACTAGAGCATCACCTGTGGACTGTTGTTTCATTGAGCTAGCACTGGTTGGCTTGGAATCAGGATAACGTGTCTGACTAGAGCATCACCTGTGGACTGTTGTTTCATTGAGCTAGCACTGGTTGGCTTGGAATCAAGATAACATGTCTGACTAGAGCATCACCTGTGGACTGTTGTTTCATTGAGCTAGCACTGGTTGGCTTGGAATCAGGATAACATGTCTGACTAGAGCATCACCTGTGGACTGTTGTTTCATTGAGCTAGCACTGGTTGGCTTGGAATCAAGATAACATGTCTGACTAGAGCATCACCTGTAGACTGTTGTTTCATTGAGCTAGCACTATAAAAATCCCAACTGGACATATAGTGAACTTCATCATCTTCTTATTGAAATGTAACTGGTTCTCATTAGGATATACATGTAGCTGAAAAATTAAACAACAATCTTTATTTCATCATGTATGCTATTGGGCTGTATTTCTGTATGAAGCATAAGTTTTGTTTTTATTATATATACTTCAAAATAAGTGTAAAAAAACCTTCCGAAAATAATGTAAAAAATGCTTCCCTGAATGGTCTTGAGCATTATGGATGATGTTTTGAAAATTCCTTGTGGTTTCTCTAGGGCAACCTGTGATTTCTGATTGTCTGATATTTCAAATCTATATTATGGATGATTTTTGTTTCATTTTGAAAATTCCTCATGGTTTCTAGGGCCACTTGTGATTTCTGATTGACTGAAATTTCAAATCTCTTCTTATTAAAATAATATAGTTATGAAGAAAAAAATAAGTTCAAACAACAGTAGTCCTAATTTTACTAATATCAACAAAACGAACAATCACCTCATTTAGTTTATTACAGGACTTTATGGGGATATGAATAAAAAAGCGTTTTCTTAGAAACTACAAAAACTTGCTGGAACCCAAATTGTAGATGAACCAGGTCAGGTATAGAGGCCCAAGTGAGCCTCCAGTATTTATAGAATAGCTGTAAAAATGTACCACATATTTTTCTTAAAAAAATACACAATTATTTTAATAAGAAAGATATTTTTTTTAAACTTTTTTTTTTAGAAAAAACCATAAGACAAACCAAATCATATAATTTTATTCCCTCAAAATTAGTTATAACTAACAAAAAATTTGATCATGTAGAGATATCCATGTAGATATTTGGGTATACTTGTAGATAATCTACTTTTGTTCAGTGTCTGCAGTATATATATAAAAACTTAAGAAGGAAAGCTCAAATAATATTGAAACAGTAGTACAATAGAAGTATTCTTATTTCATGTATAGTTTATAAAAGATGCATTGTCCAATTTTTTTTTATTATTAAATTAAAATTGAACAAAGGAAAACAGTAATCAAATTTCACTTAATAATGTTATAGCTTCTGGTCCTGATTATATTTGTATACTAAGGACCAATTTGCATGGTTTAGTCGTATTAAATATTGTGAATTTATATAATGGAATTTTAATTTTTGCCAATGTATTTTATTCGATTTGAATTAACACTGTGTATATTTTAAAATGGATTCTTGGGGATCGTCATACTCATCTAAAAGACACGCAGTGAGTAATAAAAACTGTATAACATGGTGTACAAGGATGAAAGTTAGATACATAGAGAAATGATAGGTTAATCCTGTTTGTATCTTGTACAAATAATTAAAGTATTACTGGTAGCTTTTAAATACTACTGCAGTACGAAAATCTAAAAAAAATCGTGAATACTCAGTAACTGAACAATGCAGTAATTCACAGCACCATTACTAATCTGTTCACATCTTGTTTCGTTTATTCATAAATTTAATATTTAATTTCACATTCATCGTGTGATTATGAAATCTCAAATTATCATTGTTGTTCTGTTAGGAATGATTTTTTTTATGTTTAGAACACAACAGTAGTTGTACAGTTTATTATTGTACATAGATTTTACACTTTTGTATGTGCTAAAAAGACTTTTGTGGTTTATACTGTAACTTCTTTTTGATTGTTGGACGCTCAGTGATATTTTTCGATGGCAACAATATTGGTACTGTGACATCACGCAGTGAAATACATGTTATTATAATCATTATTTATTTAAGTACTGTTGAACCTCGTCATATCAACCTCGTACGAGTCATTTACTTGAACAAATTTTTACTTCATGTTATCCAAGTTGTAGATAAATTGAATTAAAAATTTGTTAATTGTAGCATTTATATTAATTTAACCCTGAAAATTTAAATACAGTCAATCCTGTCTTGTGTGACATTCCAACATTGAAATAGGGTCACATAAAACAGGTGGTCACTAAATACAGGTTTAATTAATATGAAATGCACTGTGAAAGGAAATAAAAATTATGGTCACATAATACAAGTTATTGCTCTATAGAGGTGGTCAGTAAAGCAAATTTGACTGTACTTGGCTGTATATGGAAGTTAAATCATTGGTTCCTTTGACAAAACCAAGTATTAATGTAGATCAAACGCAAGCAGTCTATAATTTTCAACTGTTATAACTAATTCCTCATAGCCGTAATTTACTTATTGTATATCATAACACCATTTCACAAAGCCCAGGTTGGACTGATATGCTATTATTTATCTAATGCATTTGTTGAATATTAAGGTGTACATGTATAAGAATCTAGCTAGCTAACAGAGGAAAATAATGCATATCTGAAAACATGGTTTTTATTGAAAATGCTGTGAAATCTTAAGAAAAGGGAAAGAAAATAATTTTGTTGATAAATGGTAGAAAAATATATCAGGCTTTAGGTAATTTATAGATATATACTTGTTTATTTGAAAAGGAGTAGGATAGGTATTTATTAAATAGAATGAGGAAGTTCATGTTTTGGTTACCATGACAAGAAAGACACTTAATTTCATTTTATTTTAAATAAATACACTAATGAAGTCAAATTTGAAATACTTAGGCATGATTCTTTCAATATATGTAATAGTATGCGGATAAACTTTTAAATTCGTGAAATGAAATAGTTGCTTCAGATCAAGATAAAACCATAACAGTAAAAACATTTGTGTTATCTCCCTTTGTATATGACTGGTACAATATTTACCACTTGTATTTTTATGTTTACATGTTGCTTAGTAACCAGTGTTTGTGTTGAGTGATTGTTTGCTTCTAAGATAAACATCATAGTTTTCTCCTAATTTCTTTTAAAGGATATTAAATACCTGTTTTCTAATTTCAAGGTCCCAAATGTTCGCCTTTTCAATGTGTTGAAATTGTTAGTCATAAAATAAATTTAAACCAGTGATATGAAATTTAGAATTCTATGATATATAATTTGTTGTAATTGAGAGAAAATCAATCAAATTGTTGTCATTATACTGTGTATTGATGCGTGTCAATAAATATTATATGTGTTTAATATGTGGATTGTTTGTTAGAGATAACACCCTTTCTATAAAAACAATACAAAAGTTGTTTTTATTTAAGATGTATAGGAGGGGGGGATAATTCCACATTTTTTTTTCCATATATCATATTGAGAGGATGATTCAGATTAATGACTGTAGTTGTCTTAAAAATTTAATTACAGAAAATTAGCAAAGATTTTTTGTTTGATTTATTCAGCAAATTCTATCTACTGTATTTATCGGACTATTGGTCGATGGGGACGATAGCGGATAGGTTGAATTGCTGCTTGCCAGTTAAATTGATGGTAACTACTGATCAATAATGGGACAGTTTTTCAAAGTATGTTTATAAAATGACTTAATGATATGCAGGCATAAAATAGTATGAATAAACAAATAAATGAAAAAATTTGCTACAAAATTGACCACAAGTTATTAATGTTAGTTTTCTGTACTTACTCATCGTGAGCACCTAGGTTCACCCCAGGTTTTTGGTGGGGTCTGTGTTGCTCATCTTTTAGTTTTCTGTGTTGTGTGATGTTTTGTGTGCCCAATGTTGCCAGTTTCTCTGGATTGTCCATTCTTGATTTCCCCTTCAGTTCTCTAGTGTTCATTTGTTTTATTGTCTTCATTCCGTGTTTTCTACCCAATGTTTCCTGTGTCTCTGCATTGTCAATTATTCACTGCCCCTTTCAATATTCTAAAACGTTTATTATACCCCCTGCAACGAAGTTGTAGGGGGGTATACTGGTTTCACCATGTCCGTCCGTCCGTCCGTCTGTAGACAAATCCTATGTCGTACGCTAACTTGAGTCGTGTTTCTTAGAATCTTTTTAAATTTTATCAGCTGTTTACTGGTGAAGAGAGGAGGATCCCTTTCATTTTTGGTCGGAACAATCAGTAATGTTTTGATTATGGAAATAGGTTGGACAGATTTGAGGAGCGGGGGGTATATCTTAGTGAGCTGTACTCACAGTAATACTAGTTATACCCCCCCCCGCAAACAAAATTTTGGGGGGTATATAGGAATCACCCTGTCCGTCCGTCTGTCTGTCCCTCCGTCCATGTACCTTGTAAGCACAACTCCTCCTACACGACTTATTGGATTTTTATGAAACTTTACACATTTGTAGTACACTACCTGCAGATGTGCATGAAGGAATATGGTTGCTGTCCAAAATTTAAAGGGGGAGATAATTCAACTTATACTTTCATGAAAAGGGGGGGGGGGCATGTACCTTGTAAGCGCAACTCCTACTAAACTGCTTATTGAATTTTTATGAAACTTTACACAGTTGTAGTACACAACCTGCAGATGTGCATGAAGGAATACTGTTGCTGTCTAAAATTTAGAAGGGGAGATAATTAACTTGCTAATATACATGTATTCCAAAGTTTGAACATCATAGTATTGCAAGCGGGGGGTATCACTCAGTGAGGTTACTCACAGTTCTAGTTTATTTCAGAATTGTGTGTGAAATGCATTTTAAAAAGATGTTAACAAAAGTCCAACAACAGTGCACCAGTCATTTTATTGATTTAAATACAAAATTAACCTGAAATGGAAACAATGAATTATAGATAATTGTTAGTTGATCTGGGTATTAAAATGAGATTTGCATTTAAAAAAACAAACCATGTCAAAGCTGTATGGATTAAAACTGTGTAAAGGATATGTTGTTAGATTCTACCTTGATAGAACTTTATCTGTGTTAAAGCATTAGTTCACATCAGTGTACTGTATTTCTACTGCAAGTGGTTATTAGTTCCCTACTGTTCCTGTAGAGGGACTATATGATTACACTCCATCGATCTGTCCATCTGATTGTATGTTTCCACTTGTAACAGGAAAACCTTTTAAGATCATCAATTCATGTTTTTGTAGAGAAGTACTGTAGTGCATAATGAAGGACTGATGCTTGCAATTTTTTTTTTCAAAAATCAAGATGGCCGAACGGTGGCCATTTCTAAGACATTTTAATGACATTTTTGCATGTTACCCCTTGAGAAGTGGTTTGAGATCATGACCTTTAGAGGCTTAAATCATGTAGTGAAGTAGTACATACTGAAGGGCTGATGATTAAAAAAAAAATTGGTGGAAAAGTCAAGATGGCAGAACAGCATCCATATTTGAAGACATATGTACATGTTATCAACTGTTATTGGGATTATTCTTTTCTTTATTTAAAAAAAAAACCATAGCAATCTCCTTTATAAAATACCTTGGAATCATAATTATACAGGTATACATGGAAAATAATAATGTACTCCTAGAATGTATGAATAAGGTTGAAATTCACTTCCTCCTCTTCCATGGAATATCAGAAAAAAACAAATAGCTTGCCATCAACCTCTAGTGTTGCTGGAGTAGAAAAACAATAACATTTTATTTACTTTTACTTTTAGAACCCATAACACAAAGTTTAGTAACAAGTAAATGTTGTATATCTTTTTTACCCTACCTAATCATGGGAGAGCTCAATGTTTTATCTGTTGTATATCTTTTTTGCCCTACCTAATCATGGGAGAGCTCAATGTTTTATCTGACATGGATTTCTAAATCACCTGACCTCTCTCTCTTACGTTCATAGACTTGCTACAAGTCATTTCTACTTAATAATCCCTTGTAATAATTCTAGTGTCTTCATGTTGTCCTGGTGCATGTTAAGTTGATTTAAACCTATTTTATTGTCAAATATATACAATAGGATTGAACACAAGTTAAATTCTGATGTCCAGTCTACTATTTCCACTTTAAAATTATTTAGATTTGCTAATCCTTTTATGCATTTTATGGGAGATCAGAATTTCCTATTTGAGTTTTATGGGAAGTTGTAGTAAGACTCTCTCCCCAGTCCCCGCTTTTCCATAAAAAAATATTGTATATCAATTCCTAGTGAATAAGAAATCCAGTCTTGAAAATAGGATCATAATTTCTTTTCAAGAAATACTAAGGAAGTTGAGTGCACAATTCAGTAATAAAATGTAATAAGTTTAGTATATATTTATTGAATGTCACGTATTACAGCTAGAGGTGACTAAAGTACTAGAGGTGGGAGGAATCCATTAATATCTTATTTCTCTCTCTTCTTTTGATAACGTGATTCCTAAAATGAAAACATGGACTTTTAAATGATGTATTGTAGTATTGGTAGATTAAGCTGTTTCTCTAAGCTAATTATTTTCAGCTTTTCTGCAAATTTCTCACACCCTTTTGGGGTAAAATTGATAAAAAAAAGATAATTTCCAATGGTAAAACCTTGATTAAAGTTTTCATTTTCCTTGCATTCAATTTGTATTTCCTGAAATTTCAAGGTAAAAGTTGCACTGTTGTATATAGTAGCAACGCTGAACGTACGACATCTGCTACTACAGTATAAAAAAGATTATAACGGGTCACCATTATAACCTAAAGATGTTTTATTGGCATCAAATCTATATATGTAAAGCAAGGTGTAAAGGTTGTATTGTGTCTGAGAAATTATTTAGCAGTATATTGTATATAAGACTGCTGGGAAATAGAAAGATGACTTCAGGGAATGCTTGGTTTATGATAAATTTATAGGATACACTGTTATCTTATTATTGAAATTTAGATGCTTGTTTTATGATCAGAGAATGTCTGTATGAAGTACCATAACTCTGGTCGTAAATGTGACATCAATATTCATAAAGGATCCTTAAGTTATACCTAGGACAAGTAGACTGTACACAAATCCTGTATGTTGTAATGACAGATTACTCAAAAGTTTTGTTTGCAGTGCTTTTCAGAAGAATGTTTGGTTTAAAATTTTGTGAGCATCTTATAAATGCAAATTAGATGTTATTACTGTAAGATTTAAAAGTTTAAAGTAGATGTCACTTTGTCCTGTCTTAGAGGAGTGAGAGTGATATCACCTTACTACTCAGGCCTTTAAGTGGACAGAGGAGAGTGATATCACCTTACTACTCAGGTCTTTAAGTGGACAGAAGTTAACATCTAGGACTGAAGATCACCTTACTACTCAGGCATTTAAGTGGACAGAAGTTAACATCTAGGACTGAAGATTTGAAGAAAAAAAATTGCTTTTCAAATTTATTTTTGAAGCATTCATGCTAATTTCTGGAGTCGCAATTGAACATTTAATAAATGGATTCATTGACTTCTGTGAATTTTTGATGACTTTATGGTTAAGCAACTCAGTTAATATAAAGTTATGATCTGGAATGATGAGAAATTAAACATTTATGTGGGTTAAACAGATTTAACATCAGGATAGAAAATATCAAGTTTTTTTAATTTATTGATATTTCAGTAAAATTGACATATTTGAACTTTTAGTGAATTATTAAATATGATACTAGTTTGAAATATTACTTCACTTGGAAATTCATAGCAAAATGAAAAAGAGCGTGTTTAAAATGAGGAGATTCGCCTTCAGGAATCAAAATCCTATTTTCAAATCTACAATTTTTAGGATACAGGTAGGTTGTCATGGAAATAAGAATTAATAAGGTTATATTTTCATTTACTATTACTCAGTTTAACATGTTACTTAAAACAGATTGATGACCTAGAATGTTAAAAATTTGAAGCCCGAGTCTTACAGAAACTGGAAACATTTGTATTTTACAACAAATGAAGTAGTTGATAGCATCTTTTCGAAAACAATTTTGTTGGTATTTTTTTTTTTCAAATAGCAATGCCACTAGAGGCATGCTGTAGATTGTGTTATGTTGTTTAGGGTCTGATTTTCATGGTAGAAACTTACTAGAATGAAAGAATTACTAGTAAAACTGCACAGAAATTTTGGCATTCCTCATTTGTACCAAATGATGTAACATTTGGACCCCAAAAAAATGTATATGTTTGGTCCATTTGCAAGTTTACATTCGGTCAACATTAAGATTAAATAAAAATCAATAATATTTTGCCTCTTTTGTTTGTCACGCATAGTCTGCCGTCTGCTTACCATGGGTGGGGGATGGGAGGAACATGGATTGGATTTTGAGGAATGTAAATATTGATTTCATATTTTGGGACCAATCTGAGTTTCAAGATGGCCACATGACCCAATAATGAATTTTCATTTTCTGGACCTAAAAGATCATTGATTCTTGGATGATCCCTTTTAAAGTTCCAGTAGTCATTTTTCTATGTGGATACCAGGATATCCAAAATGGTTACCACAGCAGGTAAAACGTTTTGTGAACTGAACCATTTGAAAACAAGTTTGATTAGAAAACTTCTTGGTTTACCCTCTACTAAGTTTATGTGTGTGTTTTTTTGTTTTTGTTTTGCTAATCATCCCGCTATCCGTATTGGACATCACTCTGTCATAAAGATATTAGTACGTTATGAAAGTCGCGGATGATTCCAGGGCCAATATAGAAACTGTCATGTAATAATCTGTAAATACTATCGTTGATTTGTTTTGCAAGAATGAATTTTTCAGTGCAGTATCGCATCAAATGTGATGCCTGAGATGTGAGATGTGATTAGAAAAAGATGTCTACCAGTAATTCTAATAAAACGTATACGAGATTGTATGTTAACCGACTTTTGTCATGATCATGTCAGGTTCCATAGTTACACATCAGCGATAATTTTTCATATCATGCTTGATAAAAGTTATTATCATGTTATGGGGGCCATCATGGCCGTGATCATATGGTAGTTGGATTTACAACTACCTATGCAATCAGTGCCTATCACCACTGATGTTGTTGGTTCGAATCCTGCTCAGGGCGAGGTGTACAACATTATTTGATAAAGTTTGTAAGTGACTTGAGGCAGGTCAGTGGTTTTCTCTGGGTACTCCGATTTCCTCCACCAATAAAACTGACAGTCATGATATAAATGAAATATTGTTCAAAGTGGCATAAAACCCCATAAAACCAACCAAGCCAAAATATTTTTTTCAATTCTGTGATTCATTTATCTTCACACTATCAAGTAATACTTAAGGAATAAATATATATTTCTAACATGATGAATTTTTGAAATTTTAAAAGTATAAAAAAGTAATATGGTTAAAATGACATAGCAGACTACTAGTCCCAACCATACATAATTCCATACTATATTGTTCGATATTTTTATTATGTATTATCACAATTCGAAAAATATTCTATAATAATTTATGTTTCTCTTTTCAAAAAGGTGCAGGCAAATTCAGACTCAATATTCACTTTAATTTTCCGTAACAAATCATTTCTTGATAAAATCCTATGGTTTATTGGAACCTGATACCAATTTTAGTATTATAAAGATATATTATTATTGAATTTTAGATTTGATGAATTATAACTGTAGTAATATTTATTCATGCTCCAATGGTTTTGTTTCTTGTAACTTATCTCATAACACTGTGACATTGATTGTATAGTCATTTTTATAGCGTAATATTTTATTCCTATATTTTAAATAGTTGCTTAATACAAAGGTTGCAAGATGGACCAAAACCACCTCGTCAGCGGTAAGATGATTGTGATTGATACAGGACAAAACAGATTAACAATTTTCTCCCATTTAGATTTTTCCTCCGATTTCCTGTTGCTTTTCCTGGTCAATCTTACAATGAAATCTATTAATATCACGACAATTTCCTACCTCCAACATCCACGGCTAATTAACGTACCCATGGTGTTTCCTTTGTATTGTTATGTAAAACTAGTAATGGATTTATCATCTCCTTTACATGTTTAATGTTTATGGTTTTATCAAGCGGAACATGAAACGAGTGTATTTTGATCCGGTTTCACCTATTTGCAGTAGTATGTTCAATAATTCATAATTCCAGCGTAATGTTTTGATTTTTATATGTAGAGGATGATCACTAGATCAGTTCCGATCGGGAAACAATCGTTTTATAACAGATCGTTTTATTATGCATCATTTATTGATGTTTTAAAGGATTAATTGAATTGTCATGTTCACAAGTCTACATGGTGGAATTTCAATTATTTTACATTGGAGTTTAAAATTGTCAGAATTTTGCTATCATGAATCGCTTTCTGAAAAGAGCTGTGGGTCGTGTGAGAGCCAGAATTCGAACACAACATGTAATTAGCATGATAGTGAGTACAAAATAAATATAGTGGTACATAGCTGATAATTAATAGATGTGAAATTGTTTGTCCTGTCTGTGCTGAAAGCTGCATCAGGAAGACGCATCATAGGTTTTTTTTTAATTCGAAAAATGTTTTAATTTGTATTTTTGTTTCAGATAGAAAATTTCTTCTTTTGCTGATCAGGAAACACTATTTTAAATTTTGATTTTTGTTTCAGATTATTAAACAGAATTTGAAATAGAGCTTATTAATTTTAAATGGATTATTGATATTTCTTATAATAAAAATATTGATCAATAGTTATTTTTATATTTAAAAAAAAAAATGGTTGAAGAAAGATTTGATCATATTGGTCATTTTGTCCATCCGGTCCCTTCATGGTAATTTTCTGTTGTAAGCATTAAACATACAGATCAAGTAGAAAGTCTCTGTCTGTATAAGATAATAAACATTAATGGTTCAAATTCTTGATAACAACCCCCTCCCCCTCCCCTCCTAGGGGCCGTTGTGGCCGTGATCATATGGTAGTTGGATTTACAACTACCTGTGCAATCAATGCCTATCACCAATAACATTGTGAGTTCGAATTCCGCTCATGGCAAGGTGTACTTGATACAACATTATCTGATAAAGTTTATCAGTGACTTGCGACAGGTCAGTGGTTTCCTCCGGGTACTCCGGTTTCCTCCACCAATAAAACTGACCGCTATGATTTAGCTGAAATATTGAATAAACCAACCAAACCAACCAATCTTTAACAAATGGATTTATTGTAGCATTCAAGTAAAATATTCATTCATTTATTGATTCCCTTTTTTTGAAAGAGTCCCCTTCCCACCTGCTGTGATTGGGTTGAAGACTATCATAGATAAAGGTCCTCTGGACTATTTACAACAGAGTAATAATGCTTGATCTCACCCCATATTTTAGTCCATATTTATATTTTTTAATGTTTATGATAACTATTTCTTATAGTGAAAAGATTCTTTTTAAAAAAAATCTCCACTTTCACGCAAACAACAGACATTGATTTTATTTCATAAAAATTGAAATATGGTCTATTATACATAATTGTTTGTCTTGTTTTGTATATTTCTTGTGTAGACTTGTACTATTTGTTAGTTTATCTTTTGAAATGTGTGTGTCGTAGGTGTTTGATGAAAGAGATTCACCTGTCGCTGGTTAAAGGAGCATTAAATTAGCAGTGTCATTGATTTATATGGGCTGTATGAATTTTTTTTTTTTTGTCTGAATTTAAAATTGTTATGTGTGAAATTAAAACTTTTTATTTATTTTTATCCTACTAATTTCTTTTTGGATGAATTTTTAAATTTTTATGTGTGAAATTAAAACTTTTTATTTATTTTTATTCAACTATTGTAAACAATTGTTATTTGATAATGGCTAGTAGTATTACTTACAAATATTTCCTCCCAACAAATTTATTGAAAAAGTTATTTCAGAGATGTGAATTAAAAGAAGTAGTGAGCAAGTAATTGCTAACTGTTTAATGCCAAGTGAGCAATGTTACAGCAATGTTACAGCAATGTTACAGCTATGTTACAGCAATGTTACAGCTATGTTACAGCAATGTTACAGCTATGTTACAGCTATGTAACAGCTATGTTACAGCAATGTTACAGCAATGTTACAGCAATGTTACAGCTATGTTACAGCTATGTTACAGCAATGTTACAGCAATGTTACAGCTATGTTACAGCAATGTTACAGCAATGTTACAGCAATGTTACAGCTATGTTACAGCAATGTTACAGCAATGTTACAGCTATGTTGCAGCAATGTTACAGCTATGTTACAGCTATGTTACAGCAATGTTACAGCTATGTTACAGCAATGTTACAGCAATGTTACAGCAATGTTACAGCAATGTTACAATGTTACAGCAATGTTACAGCAATGTTACAGCAATGTTACAGCAATGTTACAGCTATGTTACAGCCATGTTACAGCCATGTTACAGCAATGTTACAGCAATGTTACAGCAATGTTACAGCTATGTTACAGCTATGTTACAGCAATGTTACAGCAATGTTACAGCTATGTCATGGAGAGAATGTTACTCTTTTCCCCCCAATATAGAATTCAACAGGTTTTCATAAATATTCTGGAATTTCCATTTTCATAATAATTTGAAATATGCGATAGTTATTAGAGCATTAGGAAATCATCTGATATCCAAGATTATTGTAATGATCAAAACTGTCATTTAACAAGAAAATTAGTTCACACAATTTAAAGTACTCTATAGTATTATTTGTCTCACTTCGCCATGTTAGGCAAAAGGAGTATGTAATTAAAAAAAAATATTGTTAATGGGAGATAACTTTCTGATGTTTCTCTTTTAGTAAATTATCTCCCTTTTCTAAGTTTGGTTTGGGAGATACCAAAGTAAAATGGCTCTTAGAAC
Source organism: Bathymodiolus septemdierum (assembly GCA_963383655.1). NCBI lineage: Eukaryota > Metazoa > Mollusca > Bivalvia > Mytilida > Modiolidae > Bathymodiolus > Bathymodiolus septemdierum. The sequence continues at coordinate 88,334,612 of OY726521.1, read as the reverse complement.
CAGGGTGAGATTCTTTTATTGTTTGTTTTCCTGGCCAGTAGGCTCTAGATCTGTGAACTTCACCATCAGTCGCTGTCAGTAAGCAATGTCAAGTTTTGTAATAAGACCAATTTATCCATTACCATACAATCTAAGGTCACAATATTTGGTCCACACATTGATCATGATGGGTACATGTCAGCCTGGCATCTTTTACCTAACCTTGACCTCATTGTCATGGTTTACTGACTATATTAAATGTCAAGTTTTCGTGATTAGGTCAGTTTCTCTATTAGAATACATTCTAGATTCATCTTATTTGATCCACACATTGATAATGGATGGTATCATATACATATTTATGCATGTCTCCTTAACTAAATTTCAATTTCATGCTACATTGTACTTTGGTTTGGTTTATTTTCTAAAAAAAAATTCACACATTTTGCAGGAGGAAGGCGAGACATAGTTCTGTCTACACTTGTTTTACTAAACACCAAATTTTGTATATTGCTTTTCATGTGACATCAATGTTAAATCTATTTGTTAGATATCCAGTTTAATACAAAATACACCAGACATGTCAAGCAATTTGCCTTTTGAAATTCAAACGGCATGAGGTGACAGATCCGTAAGTCACTTGTGATGCATCAATATTTCTAAAATTGAGCAAAGTTAAACTAAATTAAAAGACAGATCTTCTACAATGTGTTATATAGGAATTCTGATTGTTTTGTTCTTAACTTATTATTTTTTTGCTATCCCAATTGTATGTTAAACACGTACAATGTAATTTGATGCAACTTAATATTTTAACATTTGTTGGATTTAAGTTTCTACAATTTGTAATATTTTACTCACTTATAAATATTTAATAATTAGATGAAATTTTCTAAAAGATCCATAAATGAATTTCTAGACAATAACAATTATTTGTCATTAGGGGTTTGTCTATCTGATAAATATTTATATTATGAAGTATAATTAAATCTTATCTTCTATTTTTATCGAAAAACTACATTTTGCAGAAGAGTTTTTCAAACCCATGCATTTAGAGTTACTTCCCCTGCATTAAGATGAAAATAATTAAAATATGATGATTGAAAGGGATACTAAAGCTCGTTTTAACATATATTTTTTCAACTCGTGACGAAGGTTGTTTCTTTTCAATTTAATTGTAAAAACAATCCAAAAATACTTTGCACGCCCATATAATCCCTAATATCGTTAAAATATCACTTAAAAGGGTCGAAATGAATTTTTGTCCAGGAAGCAAAAATTCAATTAATGGAAAAACTGCAAGATATGACAGAATTATCAACGAATTATGTCACTTTTACAAAGTTACATTGATAAAAACGGGGTTAATGTTTCATAAATATCATTTATTGAACCAATTGCAAGTTTTCATGAGATACAAAAAATTACCAAAATGAGCTTTAATATCCCTTTAATATAAGACTGTATTTTTATTACAAAATATATTCACCTTTAAATTTATGCTAGAAAGGCCATCTAAAAATATTATTGTTCCAATTAATATAACGTTTTTTTCTGGGGTTTTTGTTGTTGTTTTTCTTAAAATTGGTTCAAAATTCAAATATTTAAGAATTATTTGGTGGTGTTGTATAATTGTTCTACATTTTGTAAAATGACAATTAAAATGTTTTATTTGCTGCCTGAACCAATTATCTTCCTATAATTACGGATGTTTTTCCTCTGAAGTATTACTAGAATAGATTATTGGTAAATAAAGGTCAATTGTTCTCATGATGGCATGCAACTACAAGTTGGATTTTTCTACCTGTATAAGAAACGAGACAATTTCTTCTCCGAGGGAATTACTACCATCAAAAACACCTCCATAATAATTATATATAAATGATTTCAAAGTTTTATTTCTTTGTAATTACAGTCATCATTTTGAATCATTGCATACCCGGTATTTATTGCCATAGCAACATTTTAATTGTCAGATAATTTTGAAATTTTATCAATTAACCTGAAATATTGTTATATGTTATTGTCCTTCCATTATACAATGTCTGGGTACCGGTGAGGTTTCTATGTCATTTTAAAAGTATCCACGAAGACCATGATTGTTTGATGTACCGTAGTGTAATTTAAGAGAGCATCAATGTGTTTATGTCTTGAGGATTTCTAAAGAATATTAAACATGTTAATTTGAATCTATAATGTAATAAGCCATTGTAATGTGAAAATTAATGTCACTATTCTCATATACTAAACCAGGAATCAGGAATCAATGTTTCTTGAACATATGGAGTTAACAATTTTGGATTCAAAAAAATGTGGTACATGTATTGATACATGATTGATTACTCTCCAAAAATAAGATGTCTGCCAATAAAATAACTTTTCTGAGGAGTTACAAACATGTGAGGCAGTATCGCATGACATTGGAGGCCATGGTAAGTCTTGAGTATCACATGACATTAGTTGGTTTTATGGTGTTTAACGTTACTTTCAACAATATTTCAATTATATTGTGGCAGTTCCATGGTAAGTCTGTAACTATTGGTTCTATACAGCTCCATACAAACAAGGCCTTACAGTCTTATTTTGGCACTAAGATTGACAGATCCTATACCTTGTAGATATGCATATCATTTTAACATAAAATTTTTAGATAATTTTCTTCTATATTTTGTATTTGTTTTTGGCTCACCTGCCATATAGAGCCTAGTGAATTATTGTCATATCTTTCTCTCAGAAATCAGAGGACCAAATGAAACAAAACTCTACAGAAAGGCTACTTCAATGGATTTCAACATTTTACATGGTTACGATTTTCATTCCAATTGGAAATTCAGTATGACGGCTAAGGCTAATTATGCATTTCGATTGGTTGAAATTTCAAATCTTTTCTCAGAAATTTTGATGGAATTGTTACTTGTTTAGAATGTTCCATATATGATCAAAATTCCAAATATAGAATCTTTTGTTTAATTTATGGATCAGATTTCCAAGATGGCCACCACTGCAGGACAAAGTTTAATGTAAACCCTGTAGGTAAATGACTAAAAATAAAGCCTTTTCTCAAAAACTACAAACTAGATTGAATCCAATCTACAGTACATGTATAATTATTGGATGGTCCCTTATCTAGTTGACATTTTTGTTGTTGATCAAATGACCATGTTTAACAGAAGTCCTTATCGGAAAAATGTTGTTCTCTAAAACATCTGAACCATTTGACAGCAATTTGGCTGGAATGCTCCTTGGATGCTCCCATGCAAAATGTATGTCTTGCGATCAGATATCCAAGATGGTCAACACAGTGGGACCATGTAGTTTAACATAGGATCATTTGAGAGTATGTAAAAAAAAAATTCCCAAGAACTAAATGTACATACTTATTTAACTAAAACTGTACATGAATTATCCTTGAATGATTCCTTACCAAGTTTTTTGTGTTGATTGAAAACCAAGATGGCCACTGATACAGGATAAGGTTTACCATAGAATCATATATTCTTTAGTGAAGCACTTAACCATTTGAAAGGAAACTTGTTTGGAATATGTGAATTATAGAATTTGAGATTGACAGTAGTTTCGTTTGAAGAATTCTGCATTTCAAAAATTCCAATATCACATCAATAGTCAAAAATGATTGAGCTCTATTATAAGTGACTTGTGGCAGGTCGGTGGTTTTCTCCAGGTATTCTGGCTTTCTCCACCAATAGAACTGACTACCATGATATAACTGAAATATTGTTGAACATGGTGCTAAACACCATAAGCCTAAACCATCTATTAATAGTTCTGTTTATAACTTTGAATAAGTTAAATGATTATCCATAATTAAAGTATTTCTAAAATGGTGAATAGTTAATTCATTTCCTATTAATTAATTTAGACTAAATCCACAATAAAAAAAAATTGGAAAATGCAACAATACATTGAGTTATGAGTTATTGAGGTAAAAAAATAACATTGAAAAATATATTACAATATTTTTATTTTTATTTGTTGTAAGTAAGACATAAATAAATATTAAATTAAAGTAATCCATTCTATTAACACCTGTGTTATATATTTTCAGCAGTTATTATACAGATTAAGTACAAATACCCTAATGTTCTAGTTAATGTACTAGTTAATATGTAGGTTTTTTTCCTGTTTCATGTATAACATTAGCACTATTAACTTTAAAATAAAAAGTTTACCTAATTTGGGGATTAATTTTGAGTCCATTGTACAAACACAAACTTTAAAATTTACTGTTTTGTAATAAATCAATGGATTAAATAATGAAGTGAACAGTTTTTAAATCTTTATTGCACATGCTGATCGCGTGTTATTGGTGGGTGCCGTTGTTGTCGTGATCGTATGGTAGTTGGATTTACAAATTCCTGTGCAATCAGTGCCTATCACCACTAAAGTTGTGAGTTCAAACCTTGTTATAGAGAGGTATAATCAATACAACATTATGTGATAAAGTTTGTCAGTGACTTACGGCAGGTCGGTGGTTTTTTCCGGGTTTTCCGGTGTTCTCCAACAATAAAACTGACCGCCACGATATAGCTGAAATATTGTTGAAAGTGGCATTAAACACCATAAACAAACAAGCAAACATGTTACTGGTCAAACTCTGAAACAGAGGTTACATTATTACTTTTCCAGAACTTATGCCTGTGCCATACGTCATTAGCCATCTTGAATAATCACTGCCTTTTTATGTAAATGGAGACTAACCTTCTATTCTCTTTGTCTTGTTAGGTTTAAAATTTGTTGTTGGTTTGGTTCCATTATAAGATTTCCATCAAATTCTAGTTTAGCACCATTTTGTTATCCACAAATCTGATTTACTCAACTCCAGGATCTATTTTCTTAAAATCTAATGATAATATCTGCCATGTGGTAAGTCTCTCTTATCGGTATGGCAGAGGTAATGTTGTATGCTTAGGGGAAATAATATAGCCATTGTTTTGGAGATTGGTTACTGGATTTAACTGTCAAGTGTTATTTATGAAAAAAAAAGTTACATGTATAATTTGGTAGTAGAATTGTTGGTTGCATTGTTAGACTGACTGACAGACAAACAAATAAATGTCTACCAGTAGATAAACAAATATATCATGCATTTTCAACATACTTTTGGTGAGAGACAAAATAAAAACATAGATATTTAATTTAGTGTGGAGAACACTTTTCTGGAATAACCTTCATGAGATGCTCAAAGTTAAGAGATGGGAAAGACATATAATTTAATGTATTTTTTTATTTGTATTCATCCTCATTTGGTTGGTGTCTTCCCATTTATCCAACTTTTATTTTCTTACCTGTAGGAGTGTTTTGACCAAAATACCTGATAATTTGTTCCAGTACATGTATATGTATAAGGTTTGAATAAATGAAAAAGGAAAAAAAGTTATAATTTGTATGTAGATAAATGTCAAGTTTTGAAAACTTTCTATTTATGCTAAAAAGTGAGTTTTAGGATAAATTTAAAGTGGAATGTAAAAAAATATTTTTAATTTCAATTTTACATATTAGCTTATATAATATATCATTATAAAAGAAAGGAGGGAAAAGCTATAAATTTTATGAAAATAAATGTCAAGTTTTGAAAACTAATCTATTTACTCAAAGTGAGTTTTAGGATAAATTTTAAGTGCAATGTTCATAATATTTTTAATTTCAACTTTACATGCACATTGTAATAATTAGCTTATATAATATGCCATTAAACCTTATTTATTGATGAAAAGATTGCTAATCATGCAACAAACATGATGATCATCAATAAAATCTCCCAAGCTTGCCTGTGTTATTTCTCAATAATCTAATTAAACAGTGATCAATTAAATTCTGAAAATGAATAATAGCTTCACCAAGCTTATCTCTTTTTTAAGTGGTCTTTTTAAGGATTTACCCTATTTATTGTCATGATCAGAAGAGAAAAATGATGCATCTAATTAATCCCTCTCCTAAGTTGCACATGATATACAGAGAAAATAAAATCAGTTGAGGATCTTTTAACTTTGCACACTTTTTTTTTACTCTTTCAAGAGAATGCTATTAATTGTAGAAGGCAAAAGGAAAAAGATAAAATCCTGTCAATAAAGGTATATTATATACAATTTCAATATGAATTTTCATAAAGTTGTTATAGAGAAAGACGTGATCGATTCATAAAGAAAAATGAGGACATATCATATCCAATTAAATTTTGATTTCAATCAAAAATAGTAATAATATTTGGTATTTGGTTTTATTTTAAATGAAATATATGGAAATAAATATTAAGTGTTATACATTGACATGTAGTATGTAATAGTTACCGACTGAGATCAAGGTGTTCAAGCTAGATGAACACCTCAGCCCATGCAAATTGTGTGCCGAGACAGTGTAGCAGTCGAGGTGCTCAAAGCACGGGTGAGGGTGTTTAACCCGAGATCGAAGTCGGTAACTGACTTACACTCTAGTGATATTGTTTATAAAAAATATATAATATCAAAACTATTGAATTTACTTGTATATATTTAGCCAATTAAATGCAGTCGTTTTTGTCATAGATAAGTCACTTGAATACCTGGCACAGTGCCGAGGTGTTCAAGTGACGTCACTATTTGTTCTGGGCCTAAGACACGTGCGAATTCTTTTAACAAATAGGTATTTCCAAAATTTGAATACCAATCGATAACAATAGAACTAGTGTGTAAATATTATCCTGATCTAAATTTTAGTCCACTTATTCACCTGTCACACAACCCAAGCTTTAATCAAGGGTCCTTTGTTCTTGATTACCTTTGATCTCATTTATCACACTTTTATTTTTTACCTGTACTTTCTATTTTTCAAAAAGTTGGATAAATGGGAATGAACCATTTGGTTAACACTGATTCATGTGAATTAGTATTTGTGTTATTCCATTTGTTATAAAAGTCATAAAGTTTATCTGATACTTATTAATTCTTATTGAGTTTTCTCAACCATTAATGACAATAGATTGACTTGATTAACAGTGATATACTGCTGATATTAACATATTGTTCAATATACATTTGTATCAATACATTTGTTATGTTAATAATATATGTGTCCTAGATCTGATAAGGAAAAAAATATTGTTAAAATTAAGAAAAGTTAGATTTCAAAAAATGTTAAACTGAAGAAAAAATGAATATAAAAAAAATTTGTTGAAATGAAAACAATCGTAACTTTCAATTAAATAAATCTTCATTAAAAAAAATCCTGTATTTGTAACCAAAATAGTTAATAAAGTATAATTAGGTCATTGTATAGTTTTTAACCACCCAAGTCTAAAAAAAAAAAGTTTTTTTTTGTCACTACAGAGAATTAACTGTTTAATCTTAATTTAAATACCACTGATTAATCAACCATATACAACATATTTAATTAGATCAATAAATAACTCCTTGTAATATTTACTATATAGATAAGTAAAACTGAAATTCTTTAAAACAACAAATTCTTTAAAACAACAAAGTTCTATCTTTTATTGATTTGTCAGAACAGGTCATGTCACTACAAATAAGGATTTTTAGTCCAAATTCTTTATCTAAAGTCTTTTACCATTGCTATTGGATAAAATTAATTCAAATAATACACAATTCTTGTTTGTGCTTCATAGATACCAGGGGGAAATATTTGTATATTTACTTATTCAACTGAGGCGAAACTCTCCCTTCAAAGGCCATTATATATATATTGCTTTGTGTGGAATATGGAAACGATTGTTTGCTTTACATATCAAGTTGAAGTGGATATAAATAATTTTATTTTCCGTTTAAACAGCGATTAAAAAATTCTTGGCAACAATTATGTTATTTGGATTTTAAATATATGGTTTTGTTGCATGGATTGCATTTTTATTAAAATTTAATTGTGATCGATTTTTATTATGATATAATTTAGTATCACTTTGTTGTCATCGTCAAAATAGAAAAATAGTGGAATTTATTTCTGATGTGAAATAATTTGTGAAAATGACATCGATGGCCGGGAAGGCAAATAGGGAGTCACAACTCGTAAGTAAATTTAATGCACATGATTGATTGATTGTTTAACATCAATGGAGCAGTACTTCAGCTATACTTATGACAAGAACATGTTTATGCAAGTATATGAATCGGCATCCTGACCAGTTAGGGTTTCCATGTCCACAGGCATCCACAAAAGAAAGTGGATGTCTGCAGACACAGAAACCCTGACTTGTGTGGATGATGAATCATTGTCTTTGATGCAACCCCAAAAAATTATAACGTTTTTTTTAGTTGTTTTATCTTCAAAAGATGTCCCTCTTCTGTTACTGATTTTCTATTAACTGTCATGTGTAACCCCAGGTGTGTACCATATGTGACATATAGGATCACCATGCTTTATCATGTTTATCTACCACACAGTAGTTACAATAATCTACACAGCCTTACTTTCCACACATATTGAAATCCAAGCAAATATGACCATCAGAGTTCAGGTTTTTTTTTTATACAAATTCTGCATAAAACTTTGTTCCAAGTCAAGTTTCTGACACTCACTTAGATCAAAATTAAAAGGTTGAAGTTGGCCAAGTGTAAAGTTGAATTGCATCACATGTTCATCCTTTCTTACCAAGTGACTTGAGGTGGAGTGAACAAGGAGGGGGGGGGGGGGGTATTTGTTTCCTGTAAACATCCCTTGACTACCTGTTGTTGGAGTGGACAGGGGAGACTTTGGTTTTGTTCCTGTCCCCTTGATTTACTGTGGCTGGACAACAAGTTCAGAATTTTTAACCACTTGAAGCACTCGTGCACGTGTTGACATTTTCTTTTTTTTTCTTCATCATAAATTTGTTTACTATAAGTCTTGATATCAAGACAAGATAAAAATATACAATAAAAAATGAGTGGTTTTCTTAATTTTAAGTTTTATGCGTTCTAATCCAACTTATATAATGTAAGGTGTGTTTGATTTGAACCTCATGTGAGAAAATTTACATTTTTGTCAAAAAGGTTGTATGTTTCCCTAAAATATGTCTTTTCTGTTTCTAAATAATACAAAAATATTTTGCATATGAAACAATATATTATATGCAGAAATATGTAACTTGATGTAAGGTGTGTTTGATTTGAACTTTGTGTGAGAAAATTTACCAATTTGTCAAGAAGATTGTATGTTTTTTGTGTTTCCCCTGAAATATGTGTTTTCACTTTAAATACATTGTATGAGTGAAATATTTTGCACACCAAACAAAATATTATATGCAGAAATACAGTATTTTATTTTAAAATATATTTCACAAGTAAAAATGTCTTTATTAACAGTATTCATTAATATTCAACACATCATTATTATTTTTTTCTCCATATACAGGAATTGATTTTCAGTTTTTATCTAGGAGAACTTGGTGTCTTTGTTCTCAATTGATTGTGTGAAATTATGATTATATTATCAAATTGAATTGTTTTTGTGATCAAACGAAAAGTAAATATTTATTCTATAATGCCTTATATATTGAAATATGGTTATTGTTGTAGAAAATCAATCTTTCCGTGATGAAATTGTTGACAATTTCAAAAAGGACTTGAGATATAATGACATCAAAAAATATTTAATATTTTTTTTTTTTTTATCATGCAATTCATGTACAAGTAACAATATTGTGTATTTGTCTTTGAAACCCTTTTTTGCTGAATAACTGATCAATATACAGTAGAACCTGTCTAAACCAAACTCTGAGTAAAATGGAGACCTGTATAAACAGAACTTTAAATATAATCCCTATGTCACAAATCTTTGTTAATTTAACCTGCATAAACCAAACACCTGTCTATTCCGAACACAAATAGTGGTCCAAAGGAGGATCAGTTTATTCAGATTTCACTGTATTTTCAATTTCATGCCCCTCCCAGTCAACAGCTCAGTATACAGGGTTGTGAGACAGGAAACCCATAAAACATCCATAGCCAGTACGACCAAATTGATTGATAAATTTTTGACCATCTTTATTGAAATATTCATAATTGAACATGAGTGTATTGGTCAGACAAATGTCAATTTTTATTGAGACCAGCGAATGGTCATATTGTAAGGTTTTAGCAGTATATGAACACTACATTTCACGAAAGGGACATTATATAACGGTATATGGTAGGTGTGCCAGCATACAGTTCAACTTGCCTTACAGTGACCTCATCTCTATTGAGAAATAACTTGTCTTGTGTGACCTTATTTTTAATCCCTTTGCAGTGCAATTCATATTAAGTTAAACTGTGTTTAGTGACCACTTGTCTTATATGACTATCTTTCAATGTTCTCTTTTTTTTTTTATGGTCACAGTCACATAAAACAGGTTTGTCTGTACTTGTCAGTGGATGTTTGCTACAAATTAGACATGCATGGGACACAAAGTAACCTTAACAGTGTTCTAAACCATGACAATGTTCTTAATTAATATTAAGGTTCTTTTTCTTCAGGCATAGGTCCTTTGGTTTTTGTGCTCTCAAAGAAATTTTAAACTATTTGGCTCTCAGATCTGTTGACTTTGAGTGTACCTGATGATTATTATTCCAGAAACGCTTCATATCCACTAAATTAATCATCTATGGTTTTTTTTTTTATAATGGAGTAAATTATGCCATTTGAACTTTTTTAGTACTGAAGGTACTGCAGTGGTTGCTATACTTCTTGTCAGTATATTTTTCATTATGCTAACATGTGAAATAAAATGGCTTTTTATATATATTTCAGCAAAAACTTAAAGAGGAGAGAGAATCAAAGAGAGCCCGTCTTGATGAACGACATTACTATATTCTTACAACTGTGGCTGATGGCCTTGGATTGGAGGTCACAGAGGTGGAAGATGCCATCTTGGAGGGAAGTCAGGTAAAGTAAAAAAAAAACAAGTCATTCACTTTCAATTGCAAAAGTAACTGCTATCACTAGATGACATAGAAGGATTCCCAAAATGATAAAATGATCTCTATAATATGTGTCAAAGGCAAGAAATGAGCCGAAAATGTTGATACCGTTGTAAAGTTTAATAAGTAAAGTTTTGCCTGTAACAGTTTAGCTGAAATTTTGCATAAAATTTACAGTTCCAAAATAATGTAATTATTATTAAAACTAAGATTCTACTTCTCTAGGAACAGGTAAGCTTAGCTGATTATTAAAACTAAGATTCTACTTCTCTAGGAACAGGTAAACTTAGCTGATTATTAAAACTAAGATTCTACTTCTTTAGGAACAGGTAAGCTTAGCTGATTATTAAAACTAAGATTCTACTTCTTTAGGAATAGGTAAGCTTAGCTGATTATTAAAACTAAGATTCTACTTCTTTAGGAACAGGTAAGCTTAGCTGATTATTAAAACTAAGATTCTACTTCTCTAGGAACAGGTAAGCTTAGCTGATTATTAAAACTAAGATTCTACTTCTTTAGGAACAGGTAAGCTTAGCTGATTATTAAAACTAAGATTCTACTTCTTTAGGAACAGGTAAGCTTAGCTGATTATTAAAACTAAGATTCTACTTCTTTAGGAACAGGTAAGCTTAGCTGATTATTAAAACTAAGATTCTACTTCTTTAGGAACAGGTAAGCTTAGCTGATTATTAAAACTAAGATTCTACTTCTTTAGGAACAGGTAAGCTTAGCTGATTATTAAAACTAAGATTCTACTTCTTTAGGAACAGGTAAGCTTAGCTGATTATTAAAACTAAGATTCTACTTCTTTAGGAACAGGTAAGCTTAGCTGATTATTAAAACTAAGATTCTACTTCTTTAGGAACAGGTAAGCTTAGCTGATTATTAAAACTAAGATTCTACTTCTTTAGGAACAGGTAAGCTTAGCTGATTATTAAAACTAAGATTCTACTTCTTTAGGAACAGGTAAGTTTAGCTGATTATTAAAACTAAGATTCTACTTCTTTAGGAACAGGTAAGTTTAGCTGATTATTAAAACTAAGATTCTACTTCTTTAGGAACAGGTAAGCTTAGCTGATTATTAAAACTAAGATTCTACTTCTTTAGGAATAGGTAAGCTTAGCTGATTATTAAAACTAAGATTCTACTTCTTTAGGAATAGGTAAGCTTAGCTGATTATTAAAACTAAGATTCTACTTCTTTAGGAACAGGTAAGCTTAGCTGATTATTAAAACTAAGATTCTACTTCTTTAGGAACAGGTAAGCTTAGCTGATTATTAAAACTAAGATTCTACTTCTTTAGGAACAGGTAAGCTTAGCTGATTATTAAAACTAAGATTCTACTTCTTTAGGAACAGGTAAGCTTAGCTGATTATTAAAACTAAGATTCTACTTCTTTAGGAACAGGTAAGCTTAGCTGATTATTAAAACTAAGATTCTACTTCTTTAGGAACAGGTAAGCTTAGCTGATTATTAAAACTAAGATTCTACTTCTTTAGGAACAGGTAAGCTTAGCTGATTATTAAAACTAAGATTCTACTTCTTTAGGAACAGGTAAGCTTAGCTGATTATTAAAACTAAGATTCTACTTCTTTAGGAACAGGTAAGCTTAGCTGATTATTAAAACTAAGATTCTACTTCTTTAGGAACAGGTAAGCTTAGCTGATTATTAAAACTAAGATTCTACTTCTTTAGGAACAGGTAAGCTTAGCTGATTATTAAAACTAAGATTCTACTTCTTTAGGAACAGGTAAGCTTAGCTGATTATTAAAACTAAGATTCTACTTCTTTAGGAACAGGTAAGCTTAGCTGATTATTAAAACTAAGATTCTACTTCTTTAGGAACAGGTAAGCTTAGCTGATTATTAAAACTAAGATTCTACTTCTTTAGGAACAGGTAAGCTTAGCTGATTATTAAAACTAAGATTCTACTTCTTTAGGAACAGGTAAGCTTAGCTGATTATTAAAACTAAGATTCTACTTCTTTAGGAACAGGTAAGCTTAGCTGATTATTAAAACTAAGATTCTACTTCTTTAGGAACAGGTAAGCTTAGCTGATTATTAAAACTAAGATTCTACTTCTTTAGGAACAGGTAAGCTTAGCTGATTATTAAAACTAAGATTCTACTTCTTTAGGAACAGGTAAGCTTAGCTGATTATTAAAACTAAGATTCTACTTCTTTAGGAACAGGTAAGCTTAGCTGATTATTAAAACTAAGATTCTACTTCTTTAGGAACAGGTAAGCTTAGCTGATTATTAAAACTAAGATTCTACTTCTTTAGGAACAGGTAAGCTTAGCTGATTATTAAAACTAAGATTCTACTTCTTTAGGAACAGGTAAGCTTAGCTGATTATTAAAACTAAGATTCTACTTCTTTAGGAACAGGTAAGCTTAGCTGATTATTAAAACTAAGATTCTACTTCTTTAGGAACAGGTAAGCTTAGCTGATTATTAAAACTAAGATTCTACTTCTTTAGGAATAGGTAAGCTTAGCTGATTATTAAAACTAAGATTCTACTTCTTTAGGAATAGGTAAACTTAGCTGATTATTAAAACTAAGATTCTACTTCTTTAGGAATAGGTAAACTTAGCTGATTATTAAAACTAAGATTCTACTTCTTTAGGAACAGGTAAGCTTAGCTGATTATTAAAACTAAGATTCTACTTCTTTAGGAACAGGTAAGGTTAGCTGATTATTAAAACTAAGATTCTACTTCTTTAGGAACAGGTAAGCTTAGCTGATTATTAAAACTAAGATTCTACTTCTCTAGGAACAGGTAAGCTTAGCTGATTATTAAAACTAAGATTCTACTTCTTTAGGAACAGGTAAGCTTAGCTGATTATTAAAACTAAGATTCTACTTCTTTAGGAACAGGTAAGCTTAGCTGATTATTAAAACTAAGATTCTACTTCTTTAGGAACAGGTAAGCTTAGCTGATTATTAAAACTAAGATTCTACTTCTTTAGGAATAAGTAAGCTTAGCTGATTATTAAAACTAAGATTCTACTTCTTTAGGCACAGGTAAGCTTAGCTGATTATTAAAACTAAAATTCTACTTCTTTAGGAACAGGTAAGCTTAGCTGATTGTGGCTAAGATTCTACTTCTTTAGGAATAGGTAAGCTTAGCTGATTATTAAAACTAAGATTCTACTTCTTTAGGAACAGGTAAGCTTAGCTGATTATTAAAACTAAGATTCTACTTCTTTAGGAACAGGTAAGCTTAGCTGATTATTAAAACTAAGATTCTACTTCTTTAGGAACAGGTAAGCTTAGCTGATTATTAAAACTAAGATTCTACTTCTTTAGGAATAAGTAAGCTTAGCTGATTATTAAAACTAAGATTCTACTTCTTTAGGCACAGGTAAGCTTAGCTGATTATTAAAACTAAAATTCTACTTCTTTAGGAACAGGTAAGCTTAGCTGATTGTGGCTAAGATTCTACTTCTTTAGGAATAGGTAAGCTTAGCTGATTATTAAAACTAAGATTCTACTTCTTTAGGAATAGGTAAGCTTAGCTGATTATTAAAACTAAGATTCTACTTCTTTAGGAATAGGTAAACTTAGCTGATTATTAAAACTAAGATTCTACTTCTTTAGGAATAGGTAAACTTAGCTGATTATTAAAACTAAGATTCTACTTCTTTAGGAACAGGTAAGCTTAGCTGATTATTAAAACTAAGATTCTACTTCTTTAGGAACAGGTAAACTTAGCTGATTATTAAAACTAAGATTCTACTTCTTTAGGAATAGGTAAACTTAGCTGATTATTAAAACTAAGATTCTACTTCTTTAGGAATAGGTAAACTTAGCTGATTATTAAAACTAAGATTCTACTTCTTTAGGAATAGGTAAGCTTAGCTGATTATTAAAACTAAGATTCTACTTCTTTAGGAATAGGTAAACTTAGCTGATTATTAAAACTAAGATTCTACTTCTTTAGGAACAGGTAAGCTTAGCTGATTATTAAAACTAAGATTCTACTTCTTTAGGAACAGGTAAACTTAGCTGATTATTAAAACTAAGATTCTACTTCTTTAGGAATAGGTAAACTTAGCTGATTATTAAAACTAAGATTCTACTTCTTTAGGAACAGGTAAGCTTAGCTGATTATTAAAACTAAGATTCTACTTCTTTAGGAACAGGTAAGCTTAGCTGATTATTAAAACTAAGATTCTACTTCTCTAGGAACAGGTAAGCTTAGCTGATTATTAAAACTAAGATTCTACTTCTTTAGGAACAGGTAAGCTTAGCTGATTATTAAAACTAAGATTCTACTTCTTTAGGCACAGGTAAGCTTAGCTGATTATTAAAACTAAGATTCTACTTCTTTAGGAACAGGTAAGCTTAGCTGATTATTAAAACTAAGATTCTACTTCTTTAGAAATAGGTAAGCTTAGCTGATTATTAAAACTAAGATTCTACTTCTTTAGGCACAGGTAAGCTTAGCTGATTATTAAAACTAAAATTCTACTTCTTTAGGAACAGGTAAGCTTAGCTGATTGTGGCTAAGATTCTACTTCTTTAGGAACAGGTAAGCTTAGCTGATTTTGGCTAAGATTCTACTTCTTTAGGAACAGGTAAGCTTAACTGATTGTGGCTAAGATTCTACTTCTTTAGGAACAGGTAAACTTAGCTGATTTTGGCTAAGATTCTACTTCTTTAGGAACAGGTAAACTTAGCTGATTTTGGCTAAGATTCTACTTCTTAAGGAACAGGTAAACTTAGCTGATTTTGGCTATCCTGTTTAGGTACTTTGGTTTTCTTTCTCCCAAAGGCTTTTATGCATAAATTATTTGGCTCTCCTAACATTTGACTTTGAGTGTACCTGCTGAAGATTATTCTAGAAACATGTCCTATACACTATATTAGAAATCTATGTTTTTTGTTAAACACACATTGTATGATTATTCAATTAAAGATTTCAAGCAATAATGAATATATCTAAATTTTTCTGTAATATTTGATCTTCCACTGGTAAAACTGACCGCCACGATATAACTGAAATATTGTTGAAAGTGGCATTAAACACCATAACCCTAACCCTATAATATTTGATACTTTCAGATTGATATGATGGACCAGTTTTTAAACGGTACCAAAGATTTTGGACAGCTACTGTTTTATTATCAAGAACCAGAGGTTGAGAAAGAACCATGTATGTATATATGTAGATGTATATATGATTGCAAACATACAAAACTGAACATGTTTTTGACTTCACATCTGACACATTTTTGTATTTCCAAATCTTCATTCTGTCTGCCAATTTGGATAATTGTTACCCAATAATTAGTTAAACCCCACCACATTTTTGTGCTTGTCCCAATTTAGGACACAGATTTCTAGAAGTTACTGTACTTGTTTTGTTTTCTGGATTTGCCAAATGAGTGGTTTTGGACTGTTTAATCTGTTTATATACCCTTCCTTTTTTCAATGTTTGTTTGTTTGTTTGATGGTGTTTAATGCCACTTTCACAATATTTCACTTTTTTCAATGGTATTGTTGTGTTTTCATGTATACCAATCAGTAAAGACAGTAAGTTTAGGTTTCATGTTTGCTGTGCAGTGGTCCAAGTTGACAATGTGTAGGTGTTGAAACTATGGCCTCATCAGCCTCAAAGCCTGCTGAATATGAGTATGCTTGACTTTATTTGAAAGCTACATACAGCAACCATTCAATCCATCAATCACAATTTATTATTTTATAAAAAAAAATGAAAGGGGTCTCCATGGATTTGATTGAATTGTATGGTAGTTGGATTTACATCAACTTGTGCATCGGTGCCCATAACTAAGGTGTGTGAGTTTGTCTTCTGCTCATGGTGAAGTGTACCAGTGACAGATTCTAAGTTAATTAAAATTATATTTTAGATAAATAGAATAACAGCAGTTATGAAGGTCAAGACAGACATTATCGCTAGTATTACAGAGAGTCCGACAGGACGACCAGCGATACTTGTGATAATGTATGTAGAGACTATCAAAACTGGTTTTATTATTTTTATCGATAAATCATAATGAGATTGACGTTGCTCTGACCGATAGTTTTTAGTGTCATAGTCAGTTCGCTGGTACTGACAATATCACCAGGTGAGATCAAAGGAAATAGGTCCAAATTACTGATAAAGTTAAGGAAATACCATATACAGTAACCCTTAATATTCTTATATTCTGACTTTTTTTTTAATTTCATTTTTAGCTTAACATGAAATTTTGAAATTTTACAAGCACTTTTATTTGAAAGTTTACAGGCACTTTTATTAATGAAAATACTAATTAACTTTCCTCTTTAAAACATCAGGATAAGATAGAAAATTATACCATCATGGTTCTTTGATCATACTGTAAGACAACCAGTTTTAAAACACTAAAGTTACCAGTATTACTTAATCATGTTTAATGAGTAAATAAAGTCATAAAAACACTAAGAAAGGTCTTTAACTTGTATAGAAAGTCATTATTAAATAAACATGAATTTAAATGTATTCAACCAGAAAACTTAGCAAGCGTTTTATGTGGTTATTTTTAAAGATTACACATGGTTACATGTCATTTGTGTATACACAAACAAAATTTTAAGCAATTAATATCTCAGGACAGAGTTATGAAATGTCTATCATTAAATATTTTTTTATAATACTTTTATTTCGACATAAAATTAATTAATTGAAACAAATTGAATATGTCTTAAAATATATTAACAAATTACAGTTCATACAATCAAACATATTTTTTCTTTTCATATGTCTTTTTTTTTTTTTTAATTAATTCAATTTTTCATATTTCATTTTTAAGCTCCTCTAAATTTTACTGTGTGTTGTCTCATATCATTTCTCTTTGTGTTTTATTCAGACCACAAGTGTTTTAATATGTATGAGTTGACAGTTAAATTATGGATTTGATATAGAAAATGACAGCAAAAGTAATGAAAATAAATACCCAATTCAATATTATTGATTACTACATAAACCTGCTTTAAACAGGTGGTGCTTACAAACAAAAATATATTCATTAAATATTTATTAAAGTGCATGCCACCCTTTAGCATGTGCCAAGACAAGGTGTACTCAACACCTGTCTTAAACCAGCATTTCTACCAACATGTGGTGCTTCTAGCAAAACTATATTCATTAAATATTTATGAAACTGCAGCTCACACTAGTAAATTCCAGAATAAGGTGTACTCAAAACCTCTCTGAAACCATCATTGCTGCAAGTATGTTTACAGGTGGTACTTCAAACAAAAATTTATTCTTTAAATCTTTATTAAAGTGCAAATCACCCTTTAGCCTATCCTAAGACAAGGTCTACTCAAAACCTGTCTTAAAACCACCATTGCTACCAACATGTATATATATATACATGTGGTGCTTCACAAAAAAGTGCATACCACATATTCATTAAAACTTGATTAAAGTGCAGTTTGACCTTTAGCTTGTCCCAAGACAAGGTGTTCTCACCACATGTCTTAAAACCACCATTGATGGTTTAGTAAATCACTAATCCTGGTGGTCATGAATTTTATTTCTTCTCACTGTACATTATTTTAGGTGGGATGGTTTAGTATATCACTAATCCTGGTGGTCATGAATTTTATTTCTTCTCACTGTACATTATTTTAGGTGGGATGGTTTAGTAAATCACTAATCCTGGTGGTCATGAATTTTATTTCTTCTCACTGTACATTATTTTAGGTGGGATGGTTTAATAAATCACTAATCCTGGTGGTCATCAATTTCATTTCTTCTCACTGTACATTATTATACCCCCCTCAACAAAGTTGTAGGGGGGTATACTGGTTTCACCATGTCCGTCCGTCCGTCCGTCTGTCCGTCCGTCTGTAGACAAATCCTATGTCGTACGATAACTTGAGTTGTGTTTCTTAGAATCTTTTAAAATTTTATCAGCTGTTTACTGGTGAAGAGAGGAGGATCCCTTTCTTTTTTGAAGATTTTCACTTTTGCCGTTCCAGAGTTATTGGACTTGATATGACGGAAAATAGGAATTTTACCCTATGTCGTATGATAACTTGAGTAGTGTTTCTCAGAATGTTTTGAAATTTTATCAGCAGCTTACTGGTGAAGAGAGGAGGGTCCCTTTCATTTTTGTTCGGAACAATCAGTAATGTTTTGGTTATGGAAATAGGTTGGACAGATGTGGGGAGCGGGGGGTATATCTTAGTGAGCTGTGCTCACAGTAATACTAGTTTTAGGTGGGATGGTTTAGTATATCACTAATCCTGGTGGTCATGAATTTTATTTCTTCTCACTGTACATTATTTTAGGTGGGATGGTTTAGTATATCACTAATCCTGGTGGTCATGAATTTTATTTCTTCTCACTGTACATTATTTTAGGTGGGATGGTTTAGTATATCACTAATCCTGGTGGTCATGAATTTTATTTCTTCTCACTGTACATTATTTTAGGTGGGATGGTTTAGTATATCACTAATCCTGGTGGTCATGAATTTCATTTCTTCTCACTGTACATTATTTTAGGTGGATGAGAGTTTTTGTTAGCCATTGCTCATTTATCTGACCATGTGCAGTCCTCGAAATGAAAATTTGAATTTACTGGTCCGAATCAAATTCTTGAATCTATTTTTATATAGTTCTAAATAAAAACTGAAAAATTTACTGGTCCGAAAAAAGTTTTGCTGGTCTTGGGTCGGAGGACCGGTGCTCATCGTGAGGACTGCATATGCCACATGTGTGCAATTTAGTTTTTCAAATTGACATAATTAAAGTTTCTAATGAAGATTTGTTTAAAATAAGCACATTGTTACTAGATTATTTTTAAGTTTGACTAAGAGGAGTATCTTTTTCCTATAGTCTCATTCTTTAGTAACAGCTGATACAAGATATATTGCAGAAAAAAAATGAGGGATTTAAATTTATACGAAAGTAAATGAGTTTGTTTATTTTCTATTTATATCTGTGTAATTTGTCAGGATTTTTGTCGGGATTTTATTTGAAAATATCGCAGTATCTAATACCATAGTTCTTAAAAACTTGACTTTGTCTTGATTTATAAATATATCATAAGCAAACATGACCATTATGAATTCAAATTTTACAATTCTCTCCCCGTTATAGATGATTGTGTAAATAAAAACAAGTGTGATCTTGTTTTATTGAATATTTCTGATCTAGTTACCTGTCCCCAGGTAATAAATATGTCAATATAAAATGTAATGTCATTATTTGTGAACAAACAGAATCATTGTATATCCTAAAATTATATTGGAAACGTATTTGATATGCCTTATAAGACTAAAACTATAAGTACCGGCATACTTTAACCCTTAAATTTAATATGCCTTATAAGACTAAAGCTATAAGTACCGTCATACCCTTAAATTTAATATGCCTTATAACACTAAAGCTATAAGAACCGGCATACCCTTAAATTTAATGTGCCTTATAAGACTAAAACTATAAGTACCGGCATACTTTAACCCTTAAATTTAATGTTCTTTTTAGTGAATTTGGTTTTTATATCATAAAAATATTTAGAAGCATTAAAAACTCCCAACAAATATGGTTTCTGTGCTTATTACTTCAAATTTAATAGCATTTTGTGGGTGAGAATATAGATTATGGGTTATATCCGTTAGCTATTAACATTTCAATCTGTTAATATATCTCTAACAAATCACTGGCCCAATTGGAACCAACTTTTTAAAAGATTTTCATTTCATTTGGAAATTCAGCATACATGTAAGACATTGTTGACAATTGAAATATGTATTAAAAGCGGCTATCACCACTAACGTTGTGAGTTCGAATCCCACTCAGGTGAGGTGTACTCAATACAACATTATGTGATAAAGTTTGTCAGTTACTTGCGACAGGTCAGTGATTTTCTCTGGGAACTTCGGTTTCCTTCTCCAATAAAACTTACCACCATGATATAACTGAAATGTTTTTGAAAGTGGCGTTAAACACCGTAACACTAATCCTAACCCTGTATTAAAAACTTTGTCTAACAAACTACAAACTAGCTTGAATCCAAACAGTGCATGTAAAACCATGTGAGCCTCTAGTTAGTGCAGAAAATCTGAGTACCTGTACCCGTAGAAAACCACAAACTGCCGAAAAGTACTGGTTTATCACAGCAATAAATTTTCATATAATTTTCATTAATAAATGTCAGATTTCTTATCAAGCCAGACAGGATAATTTATGAAATTATTCCCATATAATACCCCCCATTTTATCTATACATGCGATTTATTTACCACTTCAAATATGGCTTATCTTTATAGGCTATGATTTAATCCATTTATGAAATATTAACAGAAATCAGGTTTTAATTGATTTATCCAGTCATAAAATAAAAAAAATATCACTTAATTTACAGCCCTATAGCAAGACTTTTTGGGGTTCAAGAAACTCAGGATGTGACATGGTCATGCAGCGAAAGGTCAAACTCATGACTTTAATAGTCATGGTTCAAGCAAATTCCTGATTTTAATATTAATAAGAAGAGTTTGAAGATACCAAAGGAGTAATCAGAATCCGTAAATCGAAGAAGAACAGACAACACAGTGGCCAAAAGAAAAAGTACAAACAACGATCTACAAATTCAATCAAAATCTAGACTTTAATAGTCTCTCTAGAGTTCGTGCGTATCCCCGCTTGCTCAGGGTGTGAATTAGCATACTGAATGTGTATAGAATGTATAAGACAATCAATTTTACACACAGATGTATGACATATTATTCACTTATATATTTTTGTTTTCAGTGGAACATGTTCGTGTCGGTCCACCACAACCAAAGATAGCCAGGTCTTCCAAACCCAAAGTTTTTGTTACAAATGGACGTGACATACCTCTGCGAGGTATATGTCTGGTGTTCACAAAAGTAGAACCAGGAACCCAGATAACAGAAGTGAACATCTCTAAGGTAAGCAGACGGACATAAATTGCTATTTCTGATGATGATTAACAAGTTGATGTGAGGAAGAGGGCTATTGTCATCAGTTTGTGTCTGTTGGAGTCTATGTTTGCTGTATGTTAACATCTTCTCAGAAATTAAGGAGCTATATAGAAACAAACTTTCCAGGAATGTTTCTTTGATGGAACTTATTAGAATTTATGCAAATAAGAAATTCAACATGGCTGCCACGTCCCACTGGATCCTATAATGCAATTAGATTTGCTGAGCCTAAAATTTCTGTTATTGAAAATCAATCTGGTTTGAAAATTATATGGCGTTAAAGGTCAATTGGTGGTTCTCTACAAATCTATAAAATGTGTATTTTCTTTGATGATCATAAATACAAGAAAATAGTTTAACATAGAAGGCTATGAGAAAAAGAAATGAAGCGTTTTCTCATAAACAGAAAAAAAACTTTATTGAACCCAAACTGTACATGTAGGATCATTGGATGACCCTAATATGGTTGACCTGTCTTATGTGAATCATGACTGGAGGTCAATTTTATTGGTGGAGAAAACCAGAGTATAGGGAGAACACCACCAATTTACTGCAAGTAACTGACAAACTTTTTCAAATAAAAAAGTATCAAATACCACCTGACTTGGAATCAAATGGAAAATTCTGGTAATGATAGGCAGTGAATATATTGAAGCAATACACACATATAAGAAATATATATTTTGTAATGCCTCTTCCCACTAAGCATTATGGTCATCAAATTTTACTCATGTTTCTCTCTGGTTCAACTGCATGTATTTACATGTATATTTTAAAATTGATGTATGGCTAATATACAAGTCTATGAAATTGTATTATTCTATTTTTAGGAGATAAATTTCACCAAGCTAGACACAAGCAGCCAAGGGAAGAATGGCAGTGGTTTACTTCATGCTGTAGAGAGTCTGTTATCTAGTATCTTTATACCAGCTTTGAAAAGTCTAGATGGAGGATGGGGTAAATTGGACAGTCCATCTGGGATACAGATCAGAACAGACTTCCTCAATACTCTGGACTCTTTTGTATCAGTTCTTGTGGGTAGGTGTTTGATTGGTTAATTAATGTTTCCATGGTAATATTAATACAATTGATACAAAAGAAAAAGCTAAAGCAGTATTTCAGCTATATTCATAACGGGAAAAAAGTTTAGAAAAAATAAATTGTATAGGTAAAACTGGTGGTGCTGAGATGGTAATATGAACGGTAATTTAGATTGCCATGGTGAAAAATGGACTTGTGGACAAGGTAAGAACTGTTTGCCTACCAATGGACCACTCACAACAAGTTGTTAAAAATGAGGAGATGCTTTAAGTTGTTTTTTATTTGTATGAACAGAACATGGTATTTTCCTTCACTAGGCACTCGTTTACATCCCATGGCAAGTTGTGTATTTTATTTGTATGAACAGAACATGGTATTTTCCTTCACTAGGTACTCGTTTACATCCCATGGCAAGTTGTGTATTTTATTTGTATGAACAGAACATGGTATTTTCCTTCACTAGGTACTCGTTTACATCCCATGGCAAGTTGTGTATTTTATTTGTATGAAGAAAACATGGAATTTTCCTTCACTAGGCACTCGTTTACATCCCATGACAAGTTGTGTATTTTAGTCATCACACCTTACCTGCAGGTGGTCCTGTTGGAGGGGTTATACCCAACAGTCTTCATTTCTGTACCCTCTATGGTGTCAGACTATTAAATACAAACAGTATAATACACTAGGGACAAAATGTTTTGTTAACCGACAATTATTATATTAATTAGGTGCCCAGGAAAGTCTAGAAGAGAAAGTGACGTTGAAACCATGTGAAACATACGAACTGTCTAAGATCAATACACCAGCTGATTACCAAGCTGTAGCTAACAGTTCTGACGCTCTCGAGGGGATTGAGCAATGTATGGGGGTGTGGCTAAAACAACTGGAACAAGTCCTGGCTGAAAGTGAACAAATGAGAAAGGAGGCCGACGATATTGGACCCAGGGCTGAATTGGACCATTGGAAAAAGAGAATGTCCAAATTTAACTACTTGCTGGACCAGATTAAAGGATCTGATGTGAAGGCTGTCTTGGGTGTTCTTCATGCTGCTAAATCTAAGCTGGTTGCTGTAAGTCTGGTTACATTCATTACATTTCTTGTACTTTTGTCAAGATTTAAAGAAATGTTTTCTTATAACCAAATAAATACCTTTCATAATCATCATTTATTTATTCATTAAACAATATTATTGAGCACAATACACGGGCCAAGTTCGAATTTGGTTGTTAATATTATTCCTTTTATGATTCAGTTATGCCCCTAAATTGACATATGGCACATTTTTGGTTTCCATTGGCCAAAATTTTTCGACATTTTAACTTTTTGCACAATGTTTTTTTACCACCAAAAAAAAAAGAATAGGAATTGGGTTAATATTCCTTTTATGGTCCCAGAAAATATGCCCCTTGTTCAGAATCTGCACAAGAGACATATGTGCTGCCACTTTTTATGTGACATTTTCTACTGAGAAATTCCAATACAAGTATCATTGTAAACATACATGTTTTATTATTTAGTCTAGCTTGTGTCTGATTCTACCACTCTACGATACCCCTGTTTACTTTAGCTAAAAACAGAGCATCTTAGTCCTATGGAAACTGTCTTCTACGTTTTTCATATAATAAAAATTCTGGATTATTAACTTTATATATCTATAATTTCATACACTAACTATTGTTTAATTTGATTAACATGATGCAGATTAATGTGAAACATTTCATATAGCTTCAATTGATCTTTTATTTAATTCCAGTTAGAATTAATGGTATGCTGTACATTTTATGATTTCAGAAATGGCAGGAATTGGATAGACGTGTCACAGATTTGGCTAACGAGGCTCGTGACAATGTCAAGTTCTTGTACACCTTGGAGAAGTTTTGTGATCCACTTTATAACAGTGATCCAGTAAGTTGTCTCCCTTTTTGAATTGTTATTGAGAATTGTTAATGTTTGTAGAAAAATAAAAAAGGAATAATCTTCCCATTCTAGAAATTATTTTTTTATATTTTGAAGAAACAAGATCGAAAGGCATTCAAAAACATGTTTGGCAGAACTTTTTTTTTTTTGTTATTCACAGATTGAAAGTAAAAAAATGATCTGAATAAAGGGAACTAACTGTATGAGAGTAATATAATAATGTTAATATTCTGTAAAAGATTTCAAAGTAGTGGTATATTAAATTTTGCTATCTTCTTTGAAGCAGATTTTCCCTTAAATGAATGATTTGTATAACAATATTTCTACTTCTACTTCTACTGACTGCCTTCATCAAGTTTAAGATTATGTCAGAGAATAATATATTACATTCAAAATCACCAAAACTTTGAGCAAGTGAAAATGAATTATAATACAATGCATGGTAACCAGCATCAGAAATGAATGGTTTTGAATTATTTTCTAATTGAATAAATAAGAATGTATAAATATTTTTGTTCATTTTTAGGTTGGGATGTTAGAGGCTATTCCAGGATTAATCAATGCCATTAGAATGATACATTCTATTTCCAGATATTACAACACGTCAGAACGCATGACATCTTTATTTGTCAAGGTTAGATAAAACTATGCATACATTTTACTGTCTGGGAAAAGGGGGGCAGCTGAGAAAGGAAAATTGAAAAAGCACTTTTTAGCTCACATGTCTTGTAGGTTATCAACATTATTTGTTTATGCTTTTTTTTTCCATTTAGAATATTTACATAGTTGCTGTGACAAATTATGCTTTCTGATAGGCTGAAATTTATAATCCATGTGAAAATATTGGTTGTTTATGGTGTTTAATGCCACTTTCAACAAACTTTATCACATAATGTTGTATCGAGTACACCTCACCATGAATGGGGTTCAAACTCACAACTTTAGTGGTGATAGGCACTGATTGCACAGGTAGTTATAAATCCAACTACCACATGATCACGACCATGATGACCCCTGAAAATATTGGTGGAAATGTCTGATTGTCATGATTCTTTTTTTAAAGATCCTGTTTCTAAACTCAATATTTTCTATTCTTGTAGTTAAAGAGTAGTAAGAGAGCATATATCAATATTTTATCTTTTCCAAAATATGTACATGTATCTCCAAAAAGAGAAAAAAATGATTCATTAGTCTTCTGTCTAAATAGATATCACCTTTGACCACATATTCCCTCAGCTCTAAATATCTACAGTAAAGTGGCATTATTATGACAGTGTTCTAATGACGTCAAGTGATTTTTTTTTCTGTTTTATAGAATTGCAATTATCATAAAATATAATTAATGAGCAAAAAATTATCATTTTTTAATATGTATTTGTCTTATATATATATATATATATATATATATATATATAAGTCTAAGGGAATCTACCAACCAGAGAACTTAATGAGTAACGGATCATCGAGACATGATGATGCAGCACAAGCAAAATAAATTATAGAAAATATATATATATTGGAACCTGTAGAATCTGAAACACCAAGGGAACAGGAAAATGTGTCGGATTGTGGAGAATGTTGGAATACTTAAGGACCATAACTTTTTGTCAGATGTCACAGGATGTCGGAAAACTCAGGTGTCGGATTGCACAAGTTCCATTGTATATATAAAATTACATTTCAAGCAATTTTAAACTGAAAAACAAAATCTTTATATTATATATGTTTTTTTTTTTTCAGATTACCAATCAAATGATCACAGCTTGCAAGTCATATATTTCATGTGGTGGTTACGAAACTGTCTGGACCCAAACACAGGAAGATGTCGTGAGAAAACTAAATGATTGTATCAAGCTTAATGAGGAATATCAACGATGCTTTCACAAAACAAAGGAAAAGTTGGAAAAAATGCCAAATGAACGACCATTTGAATTTTCTGAGATGTACATTTTTGGAAAGTTCGACACATTTACACGGAGATTGAAGAAGATCATTGAAATGTTTGAAACAATTTCCCTGTACTCTCATTTGTCAGAGTCTAAAATAGAAGGTATGATCAATAACCTTTATACATTCATTGTCATTGTCGTCATCTTGTCTGTAAACAGAATGGTTTCCATGCGATAACTTAAGTTATAGATGATGAATCCTTCTGAATTTGTTTAAGGTGTTTCACGCCACTTTCAACAATATTTCAGTTTTATTGTGGTGGTCAGTTTTATAGGTAGAAAAAAACCAGAGTACCCAGAGAGAAAAAAAATTATGATATATATATATATATATGTACTTAAAATGATTTTCTTTATTTTATTTTCTATTATTGGTAATTTGGACATTTTTCCTTTGATCTCAGTACTTTCAGTATCAACAAATTGACTCTGATACTGGAAATTATCAGACTTGCTACGATTCTAGTGATAATGTCTGTCTCGACCTTTAAAACTGCCGTTATTCTATGTGAAACAGACAAAATTTTGGAACAGTCACAAAATGAACTGACTATTCCTTATCTTTTGATATTTACACAAGTTTGAGATAGATTTTCTTTATGTCAAGCTATACATCCACATTGTCTCATGATAAAACTCCTAACCGTTTCACAAAAGAATTAACTTTTGTTTACATATTTGAATGTTGCTGTATGTTATACAAGAATAGCTTCATGCCAGCAAACAAAATATGATTGACTAACACGTATGATTTTTCTACAGAAATTGACAAGATGGCTAACAGATTCAATGTGATCATTACTGGAATGAAGAAGAAGACGTATGATTTCCTAGATCAGAGAAAACAAGAATTTGATGCAGACTTTGATGAATTTAAAAGAATGGTTGCTGAATTACATGTATGTATTTACTTATTATGTCCATTTTAAATGTTGTTTATACAAATGTACTGTATTTCATATGTATTCTCTTAACATGCCCTTTAATTGGGAAATAGAATTATTCTCTCATATTCTCCTATATATTAAATGACCAATCAGTGACTCTTCATAAATTGAAGATAAATAAACAGTTGTTACAGTCAAACTTGTATTCAAAGGTGACCTTTGAGAAAAAAGGGGAAATAACTGCTGAAAAAAATGTGACTGTTTATTCAAGATTGGTAGGTTCAGACTGTTAATAGTTTCTGTCCATTCAAGATCGGTAGGTTCAGACTTAATAATTTCTGTCCATTCAAGATCGGTAGGTTCAGACTTAATAATTTCTGTCCATTCAAGATCGGTAGGTTCAGACTGTTAATAATTCCGGTCCATAATGATTCTCATATTACTATTAACTTAAGGTAATTGATTGAAATAAATGAAAGTTGCTTAGGAATGCTGCCATTGATTGACAATTAATTACTTAATCATTCAATAATTTGATAGCTTAATCAGTACAAGCATGTATTAAGAACACATCTGAGGTATATTACAGAGGTTGTTTTAGTCTAAAATGAAAAAGAGACCAGTGAGGTGATACAATGGGATAAACTTTGACTGACTGTGTTAGTGAGGTGATACAATGGGATAAACTTTGACTGACTGTGTTAGTGAGGTGATACAATGAAATAAACTTTGACTGACTGTGTTAGTGAGGTGATACAATGGGATAAACTTTGACTGACTGTGTTAGTGAGGTGATACAATGGGATAAACTTTGACTGACTGTGTTAGTGAGGTGATACAATGGGATAAGCTTTGACTGACTGTGTTAGTGAGGTGATACAATGGGATAAACTTTGACTGACTGTGTTAGTGAGGTGATACAATGGGATAAACTTTGACTGACTGTGTTAGTGAGGTGATACAATGGGATAAACTTTGACTGACTGTGTTAGTGAGGTGATACAATGGGATAAGCTTTGACTGACTGTGTTAGTGAGGTGATACAATGGGATAAACTTTGACTGACTGTGTTAGTGAGGTGATACAATGGGATAAACTTTGACTGACTGTGTTAGTGAGGTGATACAATGGGATACACTTTGACTGACTGTGTTAGTGAGGTGATACAATGGGATAAACTTTGACTGACTGTGTTAGTGAGGTGATACAATGGGATAAACTTTGACTGACTGTGTTGTGAGGTGATACAATGGGATAAACTTTGACTGACTGTGTTAGTGAGGCAATACAATGGGATAAACTTTGACTGACTGTGTTAGTGAGGTGATACAATGGGATAAACTTTGACTGACTGTGTTAGTGAGGTGATACAATGGGATAAACTTTGACTGACTGTGTTAGTGAGGTGATACAATGGGATAAACTTTGACTAACTGTGTTAGTGAGGTGATACAATGGGATAAACTTTGACTGACTGTGTTAGTGAGGTGATACAATGGGATAAACTTTGACTGACTGTGTTAGTGAGGTGATACAATGGGATAAACTTTGACTGACTGTGTTAGTGAGGTGATACAATGGGATAAACTTTGACTAACTGTGTTAGTGAGGTGATACAATGGGATAAACTTTGACTGACTGTGTTAGTGAGGTGATGCAATGGGATAAACTGACTGACTGTGTTAGTGAGGTGATATAATGGGATAAACTGACTGACTGTGTTAGTGAGGTGATACAATGAGATAAACTGACTGACTGTGTTAGTGAGGTGATACAATGGGATAAACGACTGACTGTGTTAGTGAGGTGATACAATGGGATAAACTTTGACTGACTGTGTTAGTGAGGTGATACAATGGGATAAACTTTGACTGACTGTGTTAGTGAGGTGATACAATGGGATAAACTTTGACTGACTGTGTTAGTGAGGTGATACAATGGGATAAACTTTGACTGACTGTGTTAGTGAGGTGATACAATGGGATAAACTTTGACTGACTGTGTTAGTGAGGTGATACAATGGGATAAACTTTGACTGACTGTGTTAGTGAGGTGATACAATGGGATAAGCTTTGACTGACTGTGTTAGTGAGGTGATACAATGGGATAAACTTTGACTGACTGTGTTAGTGAGGTGATACAATGGGATAAACTTTGACTGACTGTGTTAGTGAGGTGATACAATGGGATACACTTTGACTGACTGTGTTAGTGAGGTGATACAATGGGATAAACTTTGACTGACTGTGTTAGTGAGGTGATACAATGGGATAAACTTTGACTGACTGTGTTGTGAGGTGATACAATGGGATAAACTTTGACTGACTGTGTTAGTGAGGCAATACAATGGGATAAACTTTGACTGACTGTGTTAGTGAGGTGATACAATGGGATAAACTTTGACTGACTGTGTTAGTGAGGTGATACAATGGGATAAACTTTGACTGACTGTGTTAGTGAGGTGATACAATGGGATAAACTTTGACTAACTGTGTTAGTGAGGTGATACAATGGGATAAACTTTGACTGACTGTGTTAGTGAGGTGATACAATGGGATAAACTTTGACTGACTGTGTTAGTGAGGTGATACAATGGGATAAACTTTGACTGACTGTGTTAGTGAGGTGATACAATGGGATAAACTTTGACTAACTGTGTTAGTGAGGTGATACAATGGGATAAACTTTGACTGACTGTGTTAGTGAGGTGATGCAATGGGATAAACTGACTGACTGTGTTAGTGAGGTGATATAATGGGATAAACTGACTGACTGTGTTAGTGAGGTGATACAATGAGATAAACTGACTGACTGTGTTAGTGAGGTGATACAATGGGATAAACGACTGACTGTGTTAGTGAGGTGATACAATGGGATAAACTTTGACTGACTGTGTTAGTGAGGTGATACAATGGGATAAACTTTGACTGACTGTTAGTGAGGTGATACAATGGGATAAACTTTGACTGACTGTGTTAGTGAGGTGATACAATGGGATAAACTTTGACTGACTGTGTTGTGAGGTGATACAATGGGATAAACTTTGACTGACTGTTAGTGAGGTGATACAATGGGATAAACTTTGACTGACTGTGTTAGTGAGGTGATACAATGGGATAAACTTTGACTGACTGTGTTAGTGAGGTGATACAATGGGATAAACTTTGACTGACTGTGTTAGTGAGGTGATACAATGGGATAAACTTTGACTGACTGTGTTGTGAGGTGATACAATGGGATAAACTTTGACTGACTGTGTTAGTGAGGTGATACAATGGGATAAACTTTGACTGACTGTGTTAGTGAGGTGATACAATGAAATAAACTTTGACTGACTGTGTTAGTGAGGTGATACAATGGGATAAACTTTGACTGACTGTGTTAGTGAGGTGATACAATGGGATAAACTTTGACTGACTGTGTTAGTGAGGTGATACAATGGGATAAACTTTGACTGACTGTGTTAGTGAGGTGATACAATGGGATAAACTTTGACTGACTGTGTTAGTGAGGTGATACAATGGGATAAACTTTGACTGACTGTGTTAGTGAGGTGATACAATGGGATAAACTTTGACTGACTGTGTTAGTGAGGTGATACAATGGGATAAACTTTGACTGACTGTGTTAGTGAGGTGATACAATGGGATACACTTTGACTGACTGTTAGTGAGGTGATACAATGGGATAAACTTTGACTGACTGTGTTAGTGAGATGGTACAATGGGATAAACTTTGACTGACTGTGTTAGTGAGATGACCACTTTTTGTTTATGACGGTATTTAGATTTTTGCCTGAGCAATAAGTAAAATAATTTTGTCTATTCAATTAGATTATAAAACTAATTTGAATTTTTACTGCATTCTAAAAGACACACACTGTTATCTAAATTGTTAACCTTGATTTTAAATTAATTTTAATTTTGTAGTCAAGCTTACAAACTTTTATGGATGTCAAGTTTGAGAAGATCATCAGCACTGCTAGAGCCATTGTTCTGCTGAGGAAGTTTGAAAAGTTGGATTTGCCAAATCTTGGAATTGGTGAAAAATTCCATCGTATCCTGAGCCACTATGGCAGAGACATCGAGATGGTATCTAAGATCTACCAAAAGAACAAAAATGATCCCCCAGTAGCAAGAGATCTACCCCCAATTGCTGGTAGGTAGCAGATATTATCTAAAAATAAACATGATGAAACTTTAAACACACCATTGATGGCTTAAAAAATGTAAGCAAAAATGATGAGGATTCTTATGTATGTTTTACAAATTCTTTAATAAAAAAATAAATGATTTTAGATGATATTATTGAGACTATATAATTAAAAATAAGCTTCAATTACACTTCTATTTTTATATATTAGAAATGAAGTCTGTATCCCTATTTTATATATTGAATGATTCTACAGAACACATTACACAACATATATCAAATACAAACATGTTCAAATACAAACATGTTCAAATACAAACATATATCAAATACAAACATGTTCAAATACAAACATGTTCAAATACAAACATGTTCAAATACAAACATATTTCAAATACAAACATGTTCAAATACAAACATGTTCAAATACAAACATGTTCAAATATAAACATGTTCAAATATAAACATGTTCAAATACAAACATGTTCAAATACAAACATGTTCAAATACAAACATATATCAAATACAAACATGTTCAAATACAAACGTATATCAAATACAAACATGTTCAAATACAAACATATATCAAATACAAACATGTTCAAATTCTGTGTGGTATGTACTATAAGATATCATTCATTATAATAATGTCAATGTATTATTGAGAACCAGCAATTTACTTATCCTGGAAGGGGGCAGCTTTAGGAGCTGGGATATATTTTTTTATAAAGATCAAACAGTTTTGCTAGAAGTAAGCTGTTGGAAGTTAATTAAAAAGGTTAACATTGTCTTTTGTAGGTAAAATTTCCTGGGCAAGACAGTTATTCCGTCGTATACAGGAACCTATGGAAATCTTTCAACAACAACCCAGACTACTGGAAGGTTCTGATGCCAAGAAAATCATCAAAAACTACAACAAACTGGCCAAGTGTCTCTTAGAATTTGAAGTTCTATATCATAGAGGATGGCTTAGACAGGTATATATGAATACTCTTTAGTTTCCCTTTAAGTGAGTGAATGAGTGATTGATTGTTGGTTAATGCCAACTCAGCAATTTTTCAGCTATAACATGGCGAGAACAAGTTAATTTTCAATGAGATGATTATGAGGTCCGCTTTGTACTAGACCAACACGAACCGTTGGATTTTTATAGTGCTTGCTCACTGAAGCAACAGTCTGCGGATAGACATGTCACCCCACTCAGACACATTATCCTGATTCGGAGCCAACCAGTCTTTGCTCTTTCTCCTGAATGCTGAGTGCTTAGCGGAGAAGCAACAAATACTAATTTTATAGTCTTTGGCTTGACCCGATTTGGGCTCAAACCCATGATCTACCACGCTAATCATTACACCACCGATGCAGTTAGTTCCCCTTTAAAGTAGAGACTTCTACTAATAAACCAAAAACTTGATTGAACCCAAACTGTTCATGACTGAAAATAATTTATTTTTTGGATGAGAAATTCAAAATGACTGCCATGACAGCACATAATTTAATATAGGCATATAAGGGGGAATATGTTTAAAACAATATGACACACTGAATTAGTTGAACACATACTTGACTGAAATGGAAAATGACAGACAAAGCAAAATATTAATACCAAAAAAATATATTTATCTCATACTTTTTAACCAACAGGCAATGGTAAATGACTTACAAATAAAATAATTTACTAAGAAATATGGAAACTAGTGATACAAGAGAAATGTTTTGGAGATATAGTTTTTAAGACTTTCTTTATAAAAGAAAGATAACTCTGTCACCCACCTGCACCCCTCATTTAATACATTATTATGAACTGAAAAGTCAGAAACTATTGTAATAAGGTTTTTGATAATCGTAAAGTACAAACTAAAAAATCATCTGACAGTATACAAAGATCAACATGGCTGTCCATTCACAGAAATTCATATCTGAATCTGAAATGTTGGTTTGAATATAAAATGTGCAAATTTGTATGTGTATCAATACAAAAATGATGTAGCGGTACCTACAGGGACAATCAGTAATCATCCAGTCATCTTTATTTATATTTTTATACGTTACAGATTTAAGATTTGAATGTTGAAGACAAAATTGATTGTTTAATTTTCAGATTGAAGCAGCACGCTCTGGATTACAGTCATCACTGTTGGTGAGGCATCCAGAATCCAACGAATTGTATGTCAACTTTGACCCTCAGATTCTCACAATGATTAGAGAAACGGAATGTATGGCGAGGCTGGGACTAGAGATTCCTCCTTTGGCAAGGACCATGAGGGCCAAACAATCTGAATACAAAGAACATTATAATGCTCTCCAGGTATAAATTTGACTAAACAGAATTTTTCATGGAATATCATGTTTATTTATTCATGTACAAGGTTTCATTATGCCCCGGCCGCAATCCATCAAGGACATTAAGATTTACCCATGTCTGTCCGTCTGTACATCTCACATTTGGTTTCCGCTCAATAACTTAAATTCCCTTTAAGCAAATCATTTCTAATTTATAGAAGGAAGACCAAATTTGATTTCATGCTTAGCCACTTGTTACCCTCTGAAGTTTTTTTTTAATTTTACCTGGAAGTGAGGGCATCCAAGTTCTATGGACACATTCTGTCATTTTTGTACTTGCATTCTGTTATTTATTTGGGTTGTATTTTTCAAGCAAATTTTGACATGTTTAATTCAAAGCAAACAGCAAAACTACTAGTATAAATTAGTGTGTTTCACTGTAAGGTGTCAAAGTTAAAAGGAATCGGGATTTTTACTGAATTTACCTTTAATGATTTTAACTAGATGTAATGCAATATTTTTCATTATCGATTTTATAAATTTTACCTTTGATCTTAGCACGTGATAATAATTTATCAAGCAGCAAACGTGATATAAACATATTACCGTTGATTTCTAACATGACGTTATATTGAAATCACTTGGACAAATCTTTGGTAAACATACCACCGTTCACGTAATGTCATGCAATATTTTCAGCATGCAGAAAATACAAGCATTATGATATAAAATATTGAATTTTGGAGGCTCTAGAGGAGTGGATTGTGTTGTGGTCGTTTTCAATGCTATGTCAACCATCAATGTCTCACATCTTTGTTGTTAATGATGTAAGTTTTGTGGAATGTTTTTTTTTTTTTTACCTATACTCTGAGAACTTATTTTTTTTTTTTTCAGATGATGTTGCAAGAAAGTCAGAGAGTTAAGTCTAAGATTCCCACCGCGTTTGAAGCCTTGATGGGTCCACATACCAGCAAAGTTGACACCTCTCTTGAACCTGGACTTACAAAACTTAGTTGGACCTCACTAAATATTCAGGAATATATGGACAAAGTTTACAAGACTTTGGCTGATCTAGAACTTCTGATGGACAGAGCTCATGATGTCAATGAATTCCGTATTGAGTCAGTGTTGAAAGAAATGGCAACAACAACTCTATGTCAAATGCCTGAGGATGCACCTTGGACTGTCGAAAAATTTCTGGAAAATACACAGGTTAGATATTTTGTAAACGACGAGGGAGGTTATTATATATAGAAAAACAGTAGTTATGAAGGTTGAGGCAGAAATTATCACTAGTATCACAGCATGTTCTATATAAAAAGCTGGGATAATACCATGAAATCATTATTAATCATGGAGTTCTAACTTTCATGGATTTCTTGGTTCACTTAAAACTATAAAAATTAAAATTTGACAAAATACAATTTTCCCATTCACGGTTGAGTTAGTGTTTGAAACCACAAATTCGAGACCCCCATGGATCAATGCATTTTGTAGAAATCACCAAAATTGATGTCAACAAATAAAAATACTTACACAGTAGGAGTGATAACTATGAGATGAAAAGAAAGTTTAGACAGTGATGGTTAACAATGCCACCAATATCAGCAAAACAAACAATGTATGTTGAGACCTTCAAAACTGACATCATTGTTTTTATTGGTAACTTCACATAATCACATAAATAATGAAATATTTCTTATAAATATACATATGTTGTTCTCTTTTGTAGATGTTGTGTGCCAAGGGAGCACATATCTTACAAACTAAATCTGTCTTCTTTTGTAGATGTTGTGTGCCAAGGGAGCACATACCTTACAAACTAAATCTGTCTTCTTTTGTAGATGTTGTGTGCCAAGGGAGCACATACCTTACAAACTAAATCTATGGTGGTAGAGGAAGCATCTAATGAACTGATTAATATGCTGTGTACAGTTGATCTGGAGGATGAAGAGGACGAAAAGGAAAAGGAAGATGAAGATGAAGGAATTGGTAAGGGGAGATAACCCATTAAAAAAAATAGATAATGACCTGAAGGAGTTATTGT
Organism: Bathymodiolus septemdierum; assembly: GCA_963383655.1. Lineage (NCBI taxonomy): Eukaryota > Metazoa > Mollusca > Bivalvia > Mytilida > Modiolidae > Bathymodiolus > Bathymodiolus septemdierum. The sequence continues at coordinate 88,298,522 of OY726521.1, read as the reverse complement.
TCTTTAATATTTTGTGAGCACTTTTTCAGCAGTATCGTAAGTTACTCAGCTTTTTTTTTTAATGCAGAAGGGATAGCCTTATAAGAAAGGGCCCTTTGAAGGTTTAGAATGACTTTTTTTTATATGAAACAAGACTCCAGCCACTCCAACACCAGTGATTTAGTTTAATTACCTAGAGTTACATACAACCTATTGACTCAATATGAAATTCTGAGGTAATTAAGATCAAATTGAGCTTGTATCCACTGGCACAAAATTTGTTGATAATTTAGTGTATTCTACAACTGGGACATCTTGTCATTTTGTTTAGAGAGAGGTCTGAGATCCATTCTTTTAAAAAATCTTGAGCTATTTTTTATTCTTATATACACCATGTCAAGAATGCATGACAGATTTTTATTTTTGTTGATTTCAGAAAATGACAGAAGTAGAGAAGGAAGTCCTACTGGATCAGCTGTTCCTCGTTCTAACAGCAGGAAATCTCGTCCTGTATCATCTAAAGCCAATGCTGCCGCTAAGAAGAAGAGAGAAATGAGAGAAAATCTAGAAGAAGCTGCAGCCGATCTATTGGCTCATTTTGAACATCGAAACCAAGATGCTTTAATGAAAGTTACCAGAAACACACTGGAAGCATTAAAGAAGAGAATTTCTTCTAGTTCTATGTTGCATTATATGGGTATGGAAATCTTAATGTGGTTTTTTTCTTTACTTGTCATATAAACACCTTAAATCATTTAACATAATAAAGAACACTTCAGTTGACATTCATATGCATGTCAGCAACGTTGAAATTCAACATTTGAGGAAAACCAAAAACTATCCTGACAAAAATAATTATTGTACATTCTAGACATATGTTAAGTAAAACAAGTGTATTCTTTTGAATTTGACAGATACTGGTAGTTATGGAGACAAAAAAGACAAGAAAGAGACTAGACCATTCTTCAAAGCTTATGCTGTACTGGCCATTCCTAATGTTGTCATGTCACCAGCTTTAGATGAAGTCCAACAAGCAGTCAACAAAGCTGCCCTAAAGGTCATCAGTGTCAGCAAAGGGGTCAGTAAGTGGCACAAGGGTCTTCAGCCCCAGGACACAGGTCTATCATCTATGGAGCGCAGGGCTAGCATGGCCAGTGTGTGTGTGTTACCAGAAGAAGGGGACCATGGGAAGAAAGATGATGAGAACCCTGTACAGACCTACACCATACATAAACAGCCCAAGAATTACTACAAGGCAGTCTCTGACAACAAGGAAGTGTCTAAACTCCAGTCTCAGCTATCAACAGCTATCAATTCTACAAAGAAGGTACTATTTATAATACAGTAAAATGTGTTCAGAATAGACAGGTGTCCTTTTTATACAGGTTAAATTAACAAAGATTTCCTACTTTGGGATTTTATTTATAGTTTGGTTTATACAGGATTTTGGTTTATTCAGTGTTCGGTTTAGACAGGTTTCTCTGTATTGTGAAATTTATTCCTTCCAGAGAAAAATAAGAACCAATCACTACTAACTATTGCAATCACATGACATCAGTCGTCATCCTAAGCCTTTCACATTTCAATCTCTTTAAGCAATATCACTGAAACCGATCTTTGCAGTTGTGTGTATTCATTGATTTCTCCTTTACAAAATTTATATTTTTGGTCTTAATTGGCATTTACCATGGAGCCATACATTGTTGAAGTTTTTCTTAATTTGATCCACAACCAAATTTGAGATTTTGAAGCCAGTATGACATCTAAGATGGCCACCTCTGCTGGACATATGGGGAAAATGTTTGAAAAGTCTCCTTCTCTGAAACCAATGAAATTTGACTGGAATTTTTCTTAAATGGTTCAAAATTGAGCCTTGGAAGCCAATGTAAAATTTAACATGTCTGCAAGGACCAATTATATGTAGTGAAATCCAAGGTTGCTGACATCGTAGGAATAGTTTGTTATAGAACCTTATAGGAAAATGAATTAACAACATTTTTTTTCTCAGAAACTGCAAACTTAATTGAGCTCACACTGTGCATGAATGCTCATGGGATAATCCCTCACAAAGTTATATGTTTATTTTTATGGATTGAAAATCCAAGATAGCTGCCACCACAAGACAAAGTTTAACATAGGAACCTATGGATATATATCCAACTGTAGACTTTAAAATTTGAGCTGTTTGTAGCTTAAGTTATATCCTTTAGATTTAAAACAAGATTTGCAGTATACAATAATAAAGATTGGTAGGATATTTCCTTCTATTAAATTATGACTTTCATTATCTTCACAGGAAGTTATAACTGCCATAGAAAATTTTGCTGAGTTCAATTCAGTGTGGGAAGTTGACAGAGATGAAGATTTACAGAACTTTAATAAAGAGAATCCAAAACTATCAGAGTATGAGGCTAAAATCAAACATTATGAGGAACTAGAGGTACAGATTAATGGTTTGCCAGAGTACTATGATGTTGGTCCAGTTGGAATGTACACAGGTAAGTTTTGTGAACAATAACATGTTAATATGTATACATCCTTTGCTGAATTGATTGGTGTTTAATGCCACCTTTAGCAATATTTTAGCTATATCATGGCAGTCTTGCTGGAATTGGTATATTATCCATCCAAAATGACTGCAGTTTCCCCCAAAAAAATCTTCAAATTGCCTTAATGTGTGCACAACTTGCTTTAAATAGGCTGGTTTGAGCTGTTGCCTTATGACAATCAGTTGTATAACATGTTATATTTGGCTTCATGTAAGACAATTCTTCAACAAATGTCATATGGGAACATAAGGTTATTTTGAAGACATTCAAGATATTACCTCCCTTGTTTTTAATTGCTACTGAAAATATACAATTATCTCCCTTGGTTTTTTAAAATTATTTCTTCTTTAGATAATGCACAATGTTTTTTTTTTTATTTACAGTTCCTAAGCAATGCAATCATTATTCACTACTAAGGTTTTTCTCCCTCAGGTATAGTTGACCTTTGACTCCTGTTTAGACTCTTTGGTTTTATTGTTGCCAAAGACTTTTAGATTATTTGTTTTCTATTCTTTCAACTTTGAGTGTACCTGATGGAATATCTACATATTTATTGTGCAATATTTGTATATGGAAAACATATGATATTTGACAACTTTATTAAGAATTAAGAGATGCATATTTTTTTCAAAATGTATGTAGCAAAATCAATACTGACAATTTCTCCTGCTGAGCAAATTTAAGAAAACTATTCAACCAGTGAACCTCTGGTTTAATTAATAATAATTAAGCATTAAATGTGCCAGTCAATAAATATTATTCTTTCATATTTTAGAAAAACTTAAACTTGGTTTGACAATTGAAACAAAAGCATGGAGGGTCCATTATGGTAAAGCATGTAACCAGAAATATAGCTCTGAGATGGAAGAAATGTTTGAGTTTATAGAGGACCTCAACAAAAAATTATCTAGACCACTGAAAGATCTTGATGATATTAGATTTGCCATGCAGTCATTGAAAGACATTAGAGAAAACGAGATCAAGATTGATATGGGAATTACTCCTATTGAGGTAAGTTTGTTAAATAATCAAGATTTAAACAGGAATTATTCCTATTAAGTATAAAATTGTACTTATATGAGGTACCAGATATCGACGTTGCGGTTTGCAATGTCGAACTTACACATATATTTTTTAATCAAAGCTAAGCGTAGGATTTTGTATTAAATATTTCAAAATTTTCTTTGGGGAGGAGGCAATGGGAAAGTAAAAATTTGGTAGGGAAAGTAAATTTTTTATTTCACTTTCCCTTGGGTAAGTGACTTAAAAACAATACCCTGAATCAAGATTGATATGGGAATTGTTCATATTGAGATAATTTTATGATATTTACAGAATTTCTAGTTTAATTTTAATTTAAATTGCTCTCACTGCTATAATATAAATTTAAGACTCAAAAGATATGACATATACAGTTGATTGATTACGGAAAATAATTTGTCAACAGTGGTAGACCAAAAATAAAGACAAATTTAAATGTTTTATTTATTTTTACAGGAGTCGTATGCCATGTTGAATAAACATGAATTACCTGTGAATAAGGAAGAGATGGAGAGATGTGATACACTGAGGTACTCATGGGAAAAACTTCAGGTCCAGGCAGCTGAGGTGCAGACGACACTTCTAGAAATACAACCTAAGTTCAAATCTGAACTCATCGACAATGTTAAAACTTTTATTGACGATTGTGATGATTACGTTGGAACATATGATACAGTAAGTTTCATAAAGATTCATATAAGAGAAATTTTAAATTATTTTTAAAACATGATGTAAGTGTTATTTTTGGGGAATTAGACAAATGGTAATTTATTTGGTATTACACTTGAATAATGTTTTGTTAAAAATCATTATATAGACTCTTGGTTTATAAATTCCTGTGTTTCAGCTAAACTTTGAAATATTCATGACCATTGCCAGTTTTATCAAAACTTATTCAGAACATTCTTTAATAATTAAACCAATTTTTATAAAGTTTTTCAGGACAATTTTAGAAATAGGTGGGTAAATGTCCTGTGACTGGTACCTAGCTGAATCACTGAATCCAGGTCATTTTCATCGACATCTCGTAGCAAAATTACGGCTGCTTTTAGAAACATCAAGTTTTATTTACATATTATAATATAACTGGAATACTGGTTAATGTGATACATAATTGTTAGTCTTTTATAGATCAATCTCTTGATATCTAGGTTGGGTTAATATATGTAAAATCATAATTTATTTAAAAATTTTTAGGCTGGTCCTATGGTTCCAGGTGTAGCACCAAGAGAGGCTTCAGACAGACTTGTCATATTCCAAAACAACTTTGACATGTTGTACAAAAAATATGTCACATACACAGGTGGTGAAGAACTCTTCGGCTTGTCCGTTACGGAGTATCCAAAGTTATTAAACATTAAAAAGGAATTAAATTTACTTCAAAAATTATATGGATTATACAACAATGTCTTGGAAACTGTTCATGGCTATTACGATATTCTCTGGGTGGATGTTAACATCGACAAAATCAACAACGAACTCCTTGAATTTCAAAACAAGTAAGTTCATTCTTTTTTATGTTGCTTTTTTTTTTTCGTGCAAGAAAATATCACAATAAAAAATAGAATTTACTGAAATGGATATGCAATTTACATTTTTCCGTTCTGGCTCTGAGATGGTTTAGAATACCCTTTATTTTAAGGACACACTGTCATGAAGAAGTCTGGAAAAACAAATCTGTCATGATAAGTGTAAGATAAGTAACTAAATGTTTGAAATGTTAGTTACGGACACTACATTATTAAGTAATTTGTTTGAATGAATTTAGTGTAAACGTTGAAATGTTGACAGAGTTTTACCAGGTAAGGACAGTGTAAGAGATTGATTTATTGATTGGTGTTTAATGCCAAATTTTAGCAGGATTTCAGCTATATCGTGGCGGAATACATTTTATAAATTAATTTCCTCAAACCTATAAGATCCTTAGAAATAAAACATATTTGTGTATAAAACAATTGGGTTTAAAATTATTTGCAGATTTAGAAGAAAATTTTTATAATGTTTGAAATGATTTATTGAAAACAAAAATAAAACTAGTGCACTGGTATAATATATTACTTCTCTGTAAACAGATGTAGAAAACTACCAAAAGCGCTGAAGGACTGGCCGGCATTTGATGATTTGAAGAACACCATTGATGATTTCAACAACATGGTACCATTGTTAGAACTGATGACTAACAAAGCCATGAAGCCCCGCCATTGGGCCAGAATGGCAGAGGTCACAGGTCATGTGTTTGATGTAGAAAGTGAAACCTTCCAACTTAGAAACATTCTAGAAGCTCCACTTCTACAGTTTAAAGAAGATATTGAGGTACAAATTTACATTTTTGGGGGTTTGTTTTGCTAAAGTTTACCAGAAAACTGGATTTGATTTTTATCAATTTTTTTTTGTAAATAAGAAAGGATTTGGATGTAAATGAAAATGAGAGACTATCCAACTTAACACTAGACACAAATTAAAGTAAAGGAACAGAGATTTTATTTCTGTTCTACATTTCACTGTCACACTAGGGTTTTAAAATATGATAATATCTCATACCCTAAAATGAGTGTGTAATGGTACTTAGCCTGCTGTATTGTAACAGTACCTAGCCTGCTGTATTTCTGTGTAACAGTACCTAGCCTGCTGTATTTCTGTGTAACAGTACCTAGCCTGCTGTATTTCTGTGTAACGGTACCTAGCCTGCTGTATTTCTGTGTAACGGTACCTAGCCTGCTGTATTTCTGTGTAACAGTACCTAGCCTGCTGTATTTCTGTGTAACAGTACCTAGCCTGCTGTATTTCTGTGTAACGGTACCTAGCCTGCTGTATTTCTGTGTAACGGTACCTAGCCTGCTGTATTTCTGTGTAACAGTACCTAGCCTGCTGTATTTCTGTGTAACAGTACCTAGCCTGCTGTATTTCTGTGTAACGGTACCTAGCCTGCTGTATTTCTGTGTAACAGTACCTAGCCTGCTGTATTTCTGTGTTACAGTACCTAGCCTGCTGTATTTCTGTGTAACAGTACCTAGCCTGCTGTATTTCTGTGTAACGGTACCTAGCCTGCTGTATTTCTGTGTAACAGTACCTAGCCTGCTGTATTTCTGTGTAACACTACCTAGCCTGCTGTATTTCTGTGTAACGGTACCTAGCCTGCTGTACTTCTGTGTAACGGTACCTAGCCTGCTGTATTTCTGTGTAACAGTACCTAGCCTGCTGTACTTCTGTGTAACGGTACCTAGCCTACTGTACTTCTGTGTAACGGTACCTAGCCTGCTGTATTTCTGTGTAACGGTACCTAGCCTGCTGTATTTCTGTGTAACGGTACCTAGCCTGCTGTATTTCTGTGTAACAGTACCTAGCCTGCTGTATTTCTGTGTAACGGTACCTAGCCTGCTGTATTTCTGTGTAACACTACCTAGCCTGCTGTATTTCTGTGTAACGGTACCTAGCCTGCTGTATTTCTGTGTAACAGTACCTAGCCTGCTGTATTTCTGTGTAACAGTACCTAGCCTGCTGTATTTCTGTGTAACACTACCTAGCCTGCTGTATTTCTGTGTAACGGTACCTAGCCTGCTGTATTTCTGTGTAACAGTACCTAGCCTGCTGTACTTCTGTGTAACAGTACCTAGCCTGCTGTATTTCTGTGTAACAGTACCTAGCCTGCTGTATTTCTGTGTAACAGTACCTAGCCTGCTGTATTTCTGTGTAACGGTACCTAGCCTTCTGTATTTCTGTGTAACGGTACCTAGCCTGCTGTATTTCTGTGTAACGGTACCTAGCCTGCTGTATTTCTGTGTAACGGTACCTAGCCTGCTGTATTTCTGTGTAACACTACCTAGCCTGCTGTATTTCTGTGTAACGGTACCTAGCCTGCTGTATTTCTGTGTAACGGTACCTAGCCTGCTGTATTTCTGTGTAACGGTACCTAGCCTGCTGTACTTCTGTGTAACGGTACCTAGCCTGCTGTATTGTAACGGTACCTAGCCTGCTGTATTTCTGTGTAACGGTACCTAGCCTGCTGTATTTCTGTGTAACGGTACCTAGCCTGCTGTATTTCTGTGTAACAGTACCTAGCCTGCTGTATTTCTGTGTAACGGTACCTAGCCTGCTGTATTTCTGTGTAACAGTACCTAGCCTGCTGTATTTCTGTGTAACAGTACCTAGCCTGCTGTATTTCTGTGTAACAGTACCTAGCCTGCTGTATTTCTGTGTAACGGTACCTAGCCTGCTGTTTTTCTGTGTAACAGTACCTAGCCTGCTGTATTTCTGTGTAACACTACCTACCTGCTGTATTTCTGTGTAACGGTACCTAGCCTGCTGTACTTCTGTGTAACGGTACCTAGCCTGCTGTATTTCTGTGTAACAGTACCTAGCCTGCTGTATTTCTGTGTAACACTACCTAGCCTGCTGTATTTCTGTGTAACGGTACCTAGCCTGCTGTATTTCTGTGTAACGGTACCTAGCCTGCTGTATTTCTGTGTAACGGTACCTAGCCTGCTGTATTTCTGTGTAACGGTACCTAGCCTGCTGTACTTCTGTGTAACGGTACCTAGCCTGCTGTATTTCTGTGTAACAGTACCTAGCCTGCTGTACTTCTGTGTAACGGTACCTAGCCTACTGTACTTCTGTGTAACGGTACCTAGCCTGCTGTATTTCTGTGTAACGGTACCTAGCCTGCTGTATTTCTGTGTAACGGTACCTAGCCTGCTGTATTTCTGTGTAACAGTACCTAGCCTGCTGTATTTCTGTGTAACGGTACCTAGCCTGCTGTATTTCTGTGTAACACTACCTAGCCTGCTGTATTTCTGTGTAACGGTACCTAGCCTGCTGTATTTCTGTGTAACAGTACCTAGCCTGCTGTATTTCTGTGTAACAGTACCTAGCCTGCTGTATTTCTGTGTAACACTACCTAGCCTGCTGTATTTCTGTGTAACGGTACCTAGCCTGCTGTATTTCTGTGTAACACTACCTAGCCTGCTGTATTTCTGTGTAACGGTACCTAGCCTGCTGTATTTCTGTGTAACAGTACCTAGCCTGCTGTACTTCTGTGTAACAGTACCTAGCCTGCTGTATTTCTGTGTAACAGTACCTAGCCTGCTGTATTTCTGTGTAATGGTACCTAGCCTGCTGTATTTCTGTGTAACGGTACCTAGCCTGCTGTATTTCTGTGTAACGGTACCTAGCCTGCTGTATTTCTGTGTAACGGTACCTAGCCTGCTGTATTTCTGTGTAACACTACCTAGCCTGCTGTATTTCTGTGTAACGGTACCTAGCCTGCTGTATTTCTGTGTAACGGTACCTAGCCTGCTGTATTTCTGTGTAACGGTACCTAGCCTGCTGTACTTCTGTGTAACGGTACCTAGCCTGCTGTATTGTAACGGTACCTAGCCTGCTGTATTTCTGTGTAACGGTACCTAGCCTGCTGTATTTCTGTGTAACGGTACCTAGCCTGCTGTATTTCTGTGTAACGGTACCTAGCCTGCTGTATTTCTGTGTAACGGTACCTAGCCTGCTGTATTTCTGTGTAACGGTACCTAGCCTGCTGTATTGTAACGGTACCTAGCCTGCTGTATTTCTGTCACTTTTATACTTGTAAAAGTTTACTTTGTTATTATACAAAAGTGATGATAACAGGTTTTAGAGTTTATGGTGTTTAACGCCACCTTCAACAATATTTCAGTTTTATCGTGGCCGTTGATGATAACAAAAACATCTACAAAAATATCTAAAATCTAAATATGATTTAAATGAAACAATTCTTTTAAATAAATTACAATGTAAATGGAAATATGTGTATTATGTGAATCTGTTTGTGTGTCAACTTTAGCCTGATTTATTTTCATAGGACATCTGTATCTCAGCTGTTAAAGAAAAAGACATTGAAGCCAAACTAAAACAAGTCATTGCTGACTGGAACAACCAGGAATTCAGGTTCGGAAACTTCAAGAACCGTGGAGAATTACTGCTGCGAGGGGACACAACTCAAGAAATCCTTACCAACATGGAAGACTCACTTATGGTACTGAGTTCATTGATGAGCAACAGGTAGGTTTTAAAAAGAAATGAAATAAAAACTCTTTTCTAATTTGGAAACACAAACTTCTTCCCAGGAAATAGAATGATTGCCAATTGAGACCTGTCCTGAGAAATTCACTAATTATTCTTCAATGTTTGGGTTACACAAAACCTGTTTTGAAAGACCACCTGACCTGAAAGACCATTTTGTTGGTAATAGCATGATAGAGTGGTGTTTCAAGACAGGTTTAGCAGGTAGAACACAAAAGAAAAAGAAAACAAAATGTTATATAATCTTTTTTAAGTTTTCAAGTGTCAAAATGTATTCTCTATATAAATTGATATTTTATTCATATTTTATTATTCCTCAGAGCTCTGATGAGTGACTGTTGATTCATTCAAAAGAGTTGTCTCAAAACACACCTACAGTCACTCAATTTTTTCATCATGTGTAAATAGTTTTATCCTAATACTAATTAAAATAAAATATAAGAAAAAAAAAGTTAAAATGTTAAATATATTACTAAAGTATGAATCTATTTAATAGCATATAAGCATAGTATCAGTGATATAAACTCAGCAGTCGGTGCTTTTCACCACGAAAGTTGTGAGTTTGAACCCCGCTCATGGTGAAGTGTACTCGATACAACATTATGCAATCAAGTTTGTCAGTAACTTGCGACAGGTCTGTGGTTTTCTTCACCAATAAAACTGACCGCCACAATACAACTGAAATATTGTTGAAAGTGGCATTAAACACCATAACTCTAACCCTTACCCTATAAACTCATCGTGTTGAAGGCAGTTGAAGTAGACTTGTTATTATTATTATTAGCTGTGGTTTCTTTTCACCATGCAGGGTACAAGTAATTAAAGAACAATAATAACAAATAGATATTTGTTTACAGATACAATGTGCCTTTTAAGAAACAGATTCAGACTTGGGTACAGAACTTGACAAACTCGTCAGAAATCATTGAGAACTGGATGACTGTACAAAATCTGTGGGTCTATCTAGAGGCTGTGTTTGTGGGTGGTGATATCGCTAAACAGTTACCAAAGGTATGGTCTATTTCTTATATATTTTTCATTGGTTAATTTTTTTTTTAATTCTAAATGTTGGGAGTGAATTTTCTTAAATGAGATCAGACTGATATTAGAATGTTCATTTCTTTAAAAAAAAAAAAAAAAAAGTTGTCAATCAAAAATATTGTTATCTTACATGTATGTAGTTTCTGTTGTACATACATGCAGAGACCCTTGCTACTCTCCTTGATGAGACCTGGACTCACCTGTTTCGGTTGGGACTCACCTGTTTCAGTTGGGACTCGCCTGTTTTGGTTGGGACTCACTAAAGTTTTCAATTCTAGATTCTTACACATGTTGAGAAACAATTCTAAACACTTTTTTATATAAAGATTTAGTAGATGAATTGAAAGAGTATTTTTAGAACTCTAATTAGGTCATTGCCATTAGAAAAATATATATATAAGGATCCCAGAAGAAAATGAGGTCATTTAAGTTAATCATATTCCTCATTTACAGGAAGCTAAGAGGTTCAGTAACATTGACAAGTCCTGGATTAAAATAATGACCAGAGCTCATGAAACACCAAACGTTGTGCAGTGTTGTGTAGGAGATGAGACCTTGATGCAGTTACTTCCTCATTTACTAGAACAGCTTGAACTTTGTCAGAAATCTTTAACTGGGTATGTTATACTGACAGTCTATTAAATGAAAAGTCATAATATTAGTCAATAGAATAGGTCTAGTGTCAAAATTTGTAATTTAATCCTGAATTTTAATAGATCAAAAATTGAAATTATTTTGAAATTTACATGCAAACTGGCCCCAAGTCCGAGTAATTTTACCAGGTAAGTAAATATTTGAAGGGAAAAAGTGTTGAGGTAGTGTCCAAAAGTATGATAACCACTCAATATATATTCTGCTTTTTAAATCAAGTATTTCTTGAAATGTCCACAACCCAAAGTATGAACTTTAATTGTTTATTGAAATAAATTATTATACTTCTTTGTTTGTCAATTAATTTTCAAGAATTTTTATAAAATTGCAGTTATACAGTTATTTTCATAATATAGACATATCTCCCTATTTTGCATTTCAACCTTTGTTTTATTGATAAATTTCATTGTCTTTTTCAGATACTTGGAGAAGAAGAGATTACTGTTCCCCAGATTTTTCTTTGTTTCTGATCCTGCCTTGTTAGAGATCCTGGGTCAGGCCAGTGACCCCCACACCATCCAGGCCCATCTATTATCAGTATTTGACAATATCAAAACAGTCAAGTTCCACGAGAAACATTACGATCAGATTCTCTCCATTCACTCAACAGAGGGAGAAACTATTGATGTAAGCTATGTTAGAAGTGACTCAGTTTGGCAGATAAATTCGCTTAATTTACATTTCACTTCAATTTGAAAAAATAACTTCTAGGTGAAATATTTTTAATCTATTTGTTCAACAGGAAATGAAAAATGGTTACAAAATTAACCACAAGTAAATGGATTGAAAAATACAAACCACAAAATTTACCCTTCAGAAAAATTAACTCTGTAATACAGTGATAGAAAAATAAAAACGTAGATATCAAATTTAGTGTGAATGACACATTTCTAGAATAACCTTCATCAAGTACGCTCAAAATCAAAAGATTGGACAGCCAAATAATTTAAAGTTTTGGAAGCAATAAAACCAAAGGGTCTAAACAGGATAGCCAAAATCTGCTAAGGTCACCTATGTCTGAGGGAGGAGAACTAATGCATTCTATGTCTGTTTTAAGGTCACCTATGTCTGAGGGAGGAGAACTAATGCATTCTATGTCTGTTTTAAGGTCACCTATGTCTGAGGGAGGAGAACTAATGCATTCTATGTCTGTTTTAAGGTCACCTATGTCTGAGGGAGGAGAACTAATGCATGCTATGTCTGTTTTAAGGTCACCTATGTCTGAGGGAGGAGAACTAATGCATTCTATGTCTGTTTTCAAACTGTAATTACATCATCTTGTTTTATGATAATAGTTGTTTTCTATATATATTGTCATGCTTAACATTAAGACAAAAACATGCTAAAGGATGTTATCTGATTGATCAATATATTTTTATTCTGTTCTGCCTAAGGTTAGACAGTGAAAAATGAATAAAAGGTTTCCTGACAAAACCCATGCAAGATGTTGTTTGATGTTAGTTGATCGTCAAAAATAATAATGATCCAGGAAAGATTTAGATTGTTTGAAAAATGTTGCTATATTATTTTAATTATATTCCAGTTGGAGAAAGTAGTAAAAGCTGAGGGCAATGTAGAAGTTTGGTTGATGTCCTTGCTGAGGATGTCTCAGAAATCCTTACATGGTGTCATCAGGACGGCTGCCATGGCGATACAAGATACTAACTTCCAACTGTTAGAGTTCTTGAATATGTTCCCTGCTCAGGTATGAAAATTTGAAATTCTGTTACTAAATTATAATAATAAATGTTGGTTTTAAGTGACATTTTCATCCCATCTTGGATTTATTAGTGGAATAGCACTAAGATAAGAATCAGTAATAATGTGTTACATCAATGAGAAATATTCTTGTCAGATGTGAAGATGTTACCATGTAAAATATCTTGTGAATGAGAGTGAAAATTGTTTGTTATTCAGTAGCTGGATAAAGGGATGAAAGTAACATTAACCTTAACTTGTATTCATATTTCAACACCATATTATCTGTACTCATATTTTGTAAAACTTTTCTGGATGATATCAAATTGAAAAAATATTCAATTTATTAGCATTGAAATTTATCTTTTCACCCATTTTTCAAATTTAATAGAATTGCTTTTTCTATTGAAATGTCTTTTTCTCCCATTTTTCAACTCAAATTCACACACAAATCATTGTTTTTAACATTTTGACCATTTTTTTTTAGGTTGGTTTGGTAGACAAAAGATTAGGACCAGACAACGAACATTTTATTTTTAATTTTTCACAATTTTTTTTAGGTTGGTCTGCTAGGCCTACAGATGATTTGGACCAAACATTTAACATTATATTTTATATTCTCACATATCTTTTTTATTAGGTTGGTCTACTAGGTCTACAGATGATCTGGACCCGGGATGCTACGGAGGCTTTGATTAATGTTCGTCATGATCGTAAAGTGATGCAGCAGACAAGCCAGGCATTCTTAGAGTTACTGAACACCCTGATTGAGCAGACAACACAAGAACTCACTCCATTTGAAAGGACCAAGTTTGAAACTTTGATCACAATTCACATTCATCAAAAAGATATCTTTGATGAATTGGTAAGCTTCAATTATTTTAAATTAATTAAAATCTATTTTAATAAAAAAAAAAAAAAAAAAAATGTAAAGAAATGTTGAATAGTTTATTATTTGTTTCATGGGTGGATTTTAATGCTGGATCATAGCAGTGTTAATTTCTTGAAACTTGAATATTTATTTTTGAACTTATTTTTATTTCAGTGTAAATTTCACATAAAGACACCAACAGATTTTGAATGGCTGAAGCAGTCCAGATTTTATTTTGTTGAGGACCAAGATAGATGTCTGATTTCAATCACTGATGTTGATTTCATTTACCAGAATGAATTCCTTGGATGTACAGAAAGATTGGTCATCACACCACTCACTGACAGGTATGAGTTATCTCCCTTGTTCTACTAAGTGACACTGATTATCTCCCTTTGCCAATTGTTATTTTACTAAAGGACATTTTTGAATATGTAAAACAACCTGTTCAAACATTAAAAAGTAAAAATACATGAACTCTAGCACCCAGAATGATACTGTAAAATTTATAGCATCTTTAGTAATTTTACATCCAGAGGGTAGCAAATTGAATATTGAATTTACATGTATTTTGAACAACTTGCTACCTGTTAGAATTTCGTCTACACAGAAAAGATAAAAAAACAATTCTGTTTTTCTGCACTATTAATGTTATAATGACCGAATTATTTCACAACAGAATGCCACATTGTTCTACTTTTGATTCTATCATAGAATAAAAACTCCATTGGATAAACACAGATATTAGAGTTACAAGCTTAAATATTAAAACACTGATTTTTTAGGGAAAATTTCAAGTACATATTATTTCAGAGAAATTTTCTGATATTTATGACAAGAATCGTAAAAAAATGGTGCAAATGTTTTTATGCATCTTTTAAATAAATTTATTAATCATGATTTTATTTAAGAAATGTCTGCATATTCTAGTATTTTTTCCTTAAAATCTGGCAAAAATTATCTGAAATGTAGCTTTTGATAAATTAACATCAAATATATTTAACAGTATCTTGAGTTGTAATTAAAAATGTTTATTATAATTGATTGCAGGTGCTACATCACCCTTGCCCATGCTTTAGGTATGTCTATTTATTATAATTGATTGCAGGTGCTACATCACCCTTGCTCAAGCTTTAGGTATGTCTATGGGAGGTGCCCCTGCTGGACCTGCAGGTACAGGAAAGACTGAAACTGTCAAAGATATGGGTCGCTGTCTCGGAAAATACGTTGTTGTGTTCAACTGCTCCGATCAGATGGACTTCAGAGGTTTGGGACGTATTTACAAAGGTTTAGCACAGTCAGGATCTTGGGGATGTTTTGACGAGTTTAATCGTATAGAACTTCCTGTATTGTCCGTTGCTGCCCAGCAGATTGCCATTGTATTGAACTGTAAGAAAGAGAGAAAGAAGCAGTTCATCTTTACTGACGGAGACAATGTTCTGATGAATCCAGAGTTTGGTATTTTCTTAACAATGGTAAGTAATAATTGTTGACCATCACTGTTTACACTGTTTGTATAATGCTCATTAATTTAATGTTTGACTAGAATTTACAACTTTTTAAACCCCCACAACAAAGTTGTAGGGGGGTATACTGGTTTCACCATGTCCGTCCGTCTGTAGACAAATCCTATGTCGTACGATAACTTGAGTTGTGTTTCTTAGAATCTTTTAAAATTTTATCAGCTGTTTACTGGTGAAGAGAGGAGGGTCCCTTTCTTTTTTGACGATTTTCACTTTTGCCGTTCCAGAGTTATTGGACTTGATATGACAGAAAATAGGATTTTTATCCTATGTCGTATGATAACTTGAGTAGCGTTTCTCAGAATGTTTTGAAATTTTATCACCAGCTTACTGGTGAAGAAAGGAGGATCCCTTTCATTTTTGACGATTTCGCTTTTGCCGTTCCAGAGTTATTAGACTTGATATGACGAAAAATAGGATTTTTACCCTATGTCGTATAATAACTTGAGTAGTGTTTCTCAGAATGTTTTGAAATTTTATCAGCTGTTTACTGGTGAAGAGAGGAGGATCCCTTTCATTTTTGACAATTTTCACTTTTGCCGTTCCAGAGTTATTGAACTTGATATGACGGATAATAGGATTTTTACCCTATGTCGTATGATAACTTGATTAGTGTTTCTCAGAATGTTTTGAAATTTTATCACCATGTTTTAGTTATGGAAATAGGTTGGACAAATGTGGGGAGCGGGAGGTATATCTTAGTGAGCTGTGCTCACAGTAAAACTAGTTGTCATTACAGCTATCTAAAATTGTTGATGTTACGCCTACATAATATAGTGTATGCTAAACATATCATCGTTGATGTTCAGAATATTCTATTTAAATATAAAGATTCAATATTTTATAAATTTCTCCTGTATTAAAACATGACTTACATTATTATGAGCCATTACAGTAATGCTGATTTTTTGTCTTTGCTCGATCGTAATAACCTTGTTTCAATATCTAATTTAAAAGGCTTAATAATTTATTGTTTTAATATATTTATTTGATAAAATACCAGTATATAAGCAAAATTATCTGTTGCCATCTTTAGTCATTTTTTTTAGAAGAAACTGAGTTTTTGCAGGGAATTTAATAATGTATTTCCATTTTATTTATAGAACCCTGGATACGCTGGCAGACAGGAACTACCAGAAAACTTGAAACTGAACTTCCGTACCGTGGCTATGATGGTCCCTGACAGACAGATTATCATTCGAGTCAAACTGGCTAGTGTTGGTTTTATTGAGAACATTGTATTGGCCAGGAAGTTCTACACCCTATACAAACTCTGTGAGGAACAGCTGACAAAACAGGTATGAATTAAAACTCACAATAGAAAGTGATGTACATGTAAATGAGAAATACAATTTTTCATCAACGAAAGGAACAGAGCTTTCGTTGTTGATCATAATCTAAAATGATTGTCTTTGTCTTTTTGATGAAATTTTCCAGTATGCTTAGTTATCATCAAGATGCAATAAACAGGTGAAGTAATTATACTATAACTAATTGACGAGTTTCATTATCAAAAATATGTCACGAATGACCAAATAACACAGTAACTCGTGAATGCGTGCAGCGCATGAGTGAGTTACAACGTTATTTGGTCATGAGTGACATATTTTTGATAATGAAACTCGTCAATTAGTTATAGTATTTATTATATAGATAAAAAAAAATGTTTCGAATCGAATTTAATATAAAATGAGTTTAATTGCACTATATTACGTGTGTAGCGTAGGGCTATACTATAATGTGTATCGCTTCAAAAAACATGGCGCCACCCACCCACGACAATAAAATAATTAAAATGCTTACCTTGAAATATTATTTTAGTTAAATTTGATCCAAATTGAAGTGTACACGAAGCCAAATAACGTCTAATTTTTGCGTTTCAAACTGGAAGTCTTCATATGACGTTGACAACGAAATGGTGCGAAAGATACCGAGAGTGAAATAAAAATGGTAATTTCACTAGTGAAATTATCGTTTTTATTTAACTCGGAAATCATGGTATTTCATCGATATCTATATAATAATATAGGGTTATTGCATGAATATTTATATAATAATGTGGTATTGTCCAGGTAATATGCCAAAATATTACCCAGGTCTGAAAGACATATTACCCAACCGAAGGAGAGGGTAATATGTCTCTCAGACCTGGGTAATATTTTGGCATATTACCTGGACAAGATCACATTAACATCATTATTATACTGAGTGTCTAATTGTCCAGGTAATATGCCAAAATATTACAGTACCAAATATCACTACAGAAACTTACACGAAGTATAATAATCACCAATATTACACTTTACGTTTTTATTTTCCCTATTTGTCTTTGTTAGCGCAGCTGGTCACTATTTTCGTATGTGGACCGGCCAGGTACCTGCATTATTTTAGATAAAAAGTATAATATAGCAAATAGTTCATGTCACTTCGGGTCATATGGCAGTATATGGACTGGTTCATATACTGCCATATATGACCCTCGGTGCCATGAACTATTTGCTATTTAGTAATAAGTTTTGAAATTTTATGAAAATTTTGAATTTTTTTTTAGATTTTTTTTTTCAAGTTTTATGAAATTTTTGAAATAGTGCAATATACATATAGCGTGCAAATACAAGGATATATTGCACGATTCTTTTTCATTGAAATTAATAGGAAAATATCTATTACTTAAGAAATAAATCATGGAAGCCAGAATGTGTTGGGAGTTTTAACATGGATTTGCGGATATTAGTATTTTATCCCGAGCCAGAAGCGAGGGATAAAATTTACTAATATCCGCTAATCCATGTTAAAGCTCAAAACACATTCTGGCTTCCAGGATTTATTTCGATTCTGATATGTCAGAGTACAAATGCGGTAGTATACTTTGATTGGAAGACGGTAATTTATATTTACATTTATGGAAAATGTTGCACACAATTTATACTGCCAATGGAAATGTCAGTCACATTCACCGGCGCATGTGCTAATGAGATTATACCGAATGGATAACTCGCTCATTTGTTAACAAAGCGAAAGAAGGAGGTTATGTTAGAATATATAATAATCACAAATACCGTCATCATTGTGCACAACCATTCCATTGAGAAATAACAAATTTACAATATTAACACAGTGAGGCTATCTGACAAATTGTTTGAAAATGTAACAGTTTAATACAAATTGAAGTGCACACAATAGCTTAGACAGACTTTTTATAAAGTTTAGAAAATGATTCTGAATTTATTCTTTTTAGATATCATTAACAAAACGTTGAGCAACATAATAGATTTGTTATTAAACTTATGATTATTAATAACAGCATGCTCATTCACGTACTGCAGTACGTGTTTCACGTAGAATAAAAATCATGCACATATAATTGAAAGAACCCTACGTGCGTGCATGTAAAGAACCCGTTTTGAGCACTATAAAAATTACCTTTTGTTTACAATTCACTTCAAAGTATGTAATAGAGTTGTTCTGATTAGTTAAATAACCATTTTTGTTGTTTAACCAGCAGCAATGTTTTATTTATTCAACTGCTAGCTTTTTGTCGAAATTGAGAGCAAAGAAGGTAGAAAAACTGCATAATTTGTCATTTTACCGAAAATTTCAAAAATGAAATATCGGATTCCGGAACCGGGAACGACTATTTCCGGTTTTGCCGATAATAAAAAAAAAAAAAATTAATCAAGACCGACCGACCCTAGATTTTTTTGACAGTAAACACACATATTTTTTTTTGGTCCTAATATTTACAAAAAACAGCATGGTGCACGACCTTGTGTGGAGAAAATGCAGTTCATTTTCTTTGTACCCCCAAATGAAGAGTTAGAGGGTACATTGTACCCCCAAAAAATTGGATGTACCCCCAAAAATGAAAGTAAAAGAGTACATGTACCCCCAGATGAAAAAACCTGTGGGCATACTGATGAAGAGTTAGAGGGTACATTGCACCCCCAAAAAATTGGATGTACCCCCAAAATGAAGGTAAAAGGGTACATGTACCCCCAGATGAAAAAACCTGCGAGCATAATGACTGATGATTGTAAAAAATGTCATCATTCATAGATTTGCCGTTCTTCACTGTTTTCAAAAAATTGACACCACACTTAGATAATAATCATTATCCTTATTTTTATTTTATTTTTTTTTTCAATTCCAACAACACATGTTTACAGATGTACATAATTATAGATTATTATATGGCATTTTTCATATCACATGTCATATTAGCCCAAGGGCCGAAGGCCCGAGGGGTAATATGGGTCGAGGGTTGATATGGCATGTGATATGAAAAATGCCATATCATAACCTATTTATCATATACTTATCAATGCGTCTTTCTTCATATTTGTGAGAGTTGATCGTTTTCAGAAACAATGTAGCTTGATTTGGAATATGATGCAATAATATCATATTATATCTACGTTTTCATTATATGTATTTAGAGACATAATCCTTATACAGTTACACTTTCTATACAACAACACAAGATGATTCAATCTTTGGTACATAAAGGAGTGTCATCATTCGTTGCATAACGAGCATTTTCCATGTTTTCTTCGTAATCCGTATTGACAGTAACAGGCAACGAAAGTAAGCAACGATACATTAATAACGAAAACTGTTCGGAGTGGAAAACGTGAATTTCGGAAGAAACTTTTTTTTTCCAAAAAAGACAAAATAATTGTGAAAACCTAAATACATTTTGTGCTCGATTTCATGCAAAATTTTCAGCCGCCATTTTGAAAAATTCATATTACACACACCCCCACCCCCTCCCCCCCATGTAATACGGATCAGGTTATTACACCCCTGTGAGATATGACTTGTTGCATTTTGAATTTATCACATATGCAAAATGAATCATATCTTGAGTAAGTTAATGATAATATTTTATACACAATGGAACCTGATTAAAACATGCATCGTTTAGACCAACTTGTTATTAAAACTTATTTGGTCAATAAAAATGTATTATTTATTGATAATATTAATAGATTAATTATGTATTATTTTTTTCAACTTAATTTTAACTGTTACTTTTTTTACAGGTGCATTATGATTTTGGATTACGTAATATCTTGTCAGTACTAAGAACTCTGGGTACTGTTAAACGTGCCAATAAAGAAGAAACAGAAAACACTTGTGTAATGAGAGTTTTACGTGATATGAATTTGTCTAAACTGATCGATCAGGACGAACCTCTGTTCTTGTCTCTTATCAATGATTTGTTCCCTGGCATCCAGCTGGACAAGGGAGGATACCCAGAACTGGAGGCTGCTATCAACAAACAAATTGAGGAGGCTAAATTAGTGAACCATCCATCATGGACATTGAAACTGATTCAGTTGTTTGAGACTCAGCGTGTAAGACATGGAATGATGACTCTAGGACCTAGTGGTGCTGGTAAATCTTGCTGTATTCACATCTTGATGAAAGCCATGACAGATTGTGGGGCACCACACAGGGAAATGAGAATGAATCCTAAAGCCATAACGGCGCCACAGATGTTTGGTCGTCTAGATGTGGCAACCAATGATTGGACGGATGGAATATTTTCTACACTTTGGCGTAGAACCAACAAAGCCAAGAAAGGTTTGTGTTTTTTCTTTTGGTCATTGTGTTGTCTGTTCTTCATGGATTTGCGGTTTCTGATTACCTCCCTTTGGTATCTTCACACTCTTCTTGTAAGAATGAGTAAATTTGTTTAATTGACGTTTAGATATAAATAATTTCTATTGATGAATTCAATGCCATTCACACTTCTGGTAGAAGCAGATTTATTAGCCCATAACTCATTTTTGGACCAAGAGGAGGTATCACGACTTGATTGATAGATTGTAAGTAAGGTCCATATTAGACAAAGGATGCTAAAATATTGACCAATAATATTGTTCACATCACATCGTGCATACATAGACAAATACTTCTTTGACTATCAATTTTGATATTGAACAGTTTTCCTCTGATCAACAGATTTCCTCTTTTTTTTAACAAAATATTTGGAGATAAGAGGTGTTAGACCTTGTCCATGAGCTAGACAATGAAGGTATCCAGGCACTGTATAGGGGGTTCCCTTTGTTCACCAGGGAGCACTTTCATCTCTGTTTGAAGTTAGCAAATATTCTAGATGAGTAAATTTGTAATTTCACTTCATGTTGTTCAAGTAAATGTGTAAATAGTAGGGTTCAAATTTATATTGCTTTTTAATCTAAAACTAAAAGTGTTGTAGATTTATTGATATGTTAAGTTGTAATGAATGAGCATAGAGTCTTAAACAAACCAAATATTCTGCAATAGCAAACAATTGGTTGGCAGAAAATGATGACCTCTTTTAATTTAGCGAGATATTTTTATATTATAATTTTAGATTTTATTTGTGTTATTTTCGTTTCCAGGGGAACACATCTGGCTTGTATTGGATGGCCCAGTTGATGCCATCTGGATTGAGAATTTGAACTCTGTGTTAGATGACAACAAGACCTTGACCCTGGCTAATGGTGATCGTATTCCAATGGCACAAAACTGTAAGATTATCTTTGAGCCCCATAACATTGACAATGCCTCTCCAGCTACAGTGTCTAGGAATGGTATGGTATATATGAGTACCTCAGGACTTGACTGGAGGCCAATCTTACAGGTATTAATTATGTCCATTTTGTGCTTAATATACTACTATTTATTAAGAAGGGGAAAAACAGCAGCATGATACGATTTTAAAGGAAACTTTGTAATTTTACAACATGATTTAGTATAATTTTACAACATGATTTAGTATAATTTTTAGACCCTTTATTGCTCCCAAAACTTTAAATTATTTCACTTTCCAGAAACGTGCACTAAATTTGATATCTACGTTTTTATTTGAATTGTAGTTAAACTATATTTTTGTGCATGTAATGAAAATATTAAAAAAAAAGCATGAATGTCATCCTCCTCCAAAATAATTCATCAGACAAAAGATAAATTAGAGATGTTCAGTAAATGTGATACCAACCATTCTGCAACCAAATACTGTTATATCTTGATGCTATTTTCTGTCAATTTTTTTCAGGGATGGTTGAATATCAGATCAGTCAACGAACAGAGTATCATCATGGAACTATTTGACAAATCCTTCAACCACCTTCTTAATTATGCCACAACGACCTTCACCTTCAAGATGGATGTCTTGGAATCATTCATGATTGTTCAGGTAAGAAGAAAAACATGTGATAAGTAGAATAATACACATTGGATTGAGTCCCCAAAAACAACAAAATCTTACCTGTTGAGATATAGGGTTCAGTCATTTTTCTGACATACACTTTAATTTCACATTTGTGCCATTTAATTTTTAGTATTTAGGGTAACATTTCCCACAAATTAACATACTCCTAATGGTCCTAAGAATGAACCCTTCAAGAGTCTAGAAAGAGATATGATTCTGGCATCTACTTTCAAATAGTTGAAGTAATATGCATAGTACAATCCTTTCTGTAAAACATGTTACACCTTTTAATTTAATTATACAGTTAATTCACAACACATTCTACAGTATGGTGGAACAAAATATTTATTTTAACATTATTACCTTGCATCCAGTCAAAGGTCAATAAGTAAGATTTTTTCAAATTTTAACGGGGAGATTTGAAAAACTTGCATATTTATTGGATTTATATTTAACTAATTTCTGTTTAGGCCACTAAGCTTTTGACTGGATTGATTCCATCTAAAGATGATAAAGAGGCTGGACCTTTGAATGCAAAGCATGCTGAGCGTTTGTATGCATTCACACTAATGTGGTGTGTAGGAGCTTTCCTTGAATGGGATGACAGAGTGAAGATGGAGGAATTCTTACGAAATCACGAGGAATTTACAATAGATTTACCCGTTATTCCTCCCGATTCTGACGATACTATGTTTGATTACATGGTAGATGTAGATGGTATGTACAATTTTGTTCACATTTTTAGATGTTACCAATGTTCACAAATTTTAATCAACTTAACAGTGTCAATAATATAATAGATAAATATATTTTATTTGAAAAATTATGTCAACTATAGGGTTATGGTGTTTAATGCCACTTTCAACAATATTTCAGTTATATTGTGGTGGTCAGTTTTATTGATGGAGAAATCTGGAGAAAACCACAGACCTGTCGTAAGTCACTGACAAACTTGATCACACAATGTTGTATCGTGTACACCTAGCCCGAGTTATAAATCCACAACCATGATGGCTCCTATATGTCAACTGTAATTATTGCATTTACTGTCTCATATTAAATACAGGCATACAAATTTTATAATATTTGTAGCAGTAAAACCAAAGATTAATAAGGACAAACATTCAAATGCAGAATTACCTAAAAAAAATCAATTGTATAATAAGGTTTCTACAAGTAGATCATGTCTTATAGTATTTCAAGATAAGTAAGGGGCCTGGGTGGCCAAGTGCTTAATGTTGTTAAAAACTGACCACATGTCTAACCCCACTGATGTGAGTTCACCCCCTATGACTCACCTCAAGTGTTAAGGTTTCCAGACCCTTACTTGAGGCCGGGAAGTTCATTGGTCAGTTCATTATATTCATCAAGGCTTTTCTATCCCAATAAGTCTGGTCACGCTATTGCTGAAAGTGACGAAAAATACAAAATGAAAATATGTTCTTTTCCATATCTGCTTGGTAATCATCCTAAGACTCTCATATTGAACCAATGCAAAGCTTTCAATGCAAGCCTGCTCATGGCGAGGTCTACTTGATACAACATTATGTGAAAAGTTTGTCAGTGACTTGTGGCAGGTTGGTGGTTTTCTTCGAGTACTCTGGTTTCCTCCACCAATATATCTGACTGCCACGATATAGCTGAAATATGATTGAAAGTGGTGTTAAACACCATAACCCTAACTCTTCAATTGCTTGCGTATAATTGCAAATTTGATTAATGGAGGTTCGATTATTTTCAGGAACCTGGAGTCACTGGAACAAACATGTGACAGAGTACATCTACCCAACAGATCACACACCAGAATACAATTCTATACTGGTACCCATGGTAGACAACGTGAGGACTGAATATCTTGTTGACCTGATAGCCAAACAAGGCAAGGCTGTACTACTGATTGGTGAACAGGGTACTGCTAAGACTGTCATGGTTAACGGATACATGGCTAAATATAATCCAGAATATCACATGGAGAAATCTCTCAACTTCTCATCTGCTACGACACCATACATGTTCCAGGTATTTATCGTGTGACCCTATGATACAGCGGGTTCTATGGTTTTTTCTACAGTCTTTGTATTAATTTTTTTTACCTACTTGCCCAAAAGCCAAAGTTAGAAAAATTTTCTATTTATTCAAGCAAATTCCTTCATAATTTTCACTTCTCCGAATCCAGTTTTACTTGTCTTGGGCTTCGGGCAAGTGGGTTAGCGCAAAGACTGTGGTACTGTATATTCACATGCTATTTCTACTGATTGTCATCACCATTTATTAGCTTTAACTATCACGGTACCATAGGACCCCAATGTATATAAAATAATCTTTGAACATCAAACACATAGAATTGTAGGTTTATATATATTCAATCATTATTAGAAATAAACATATGTAATTATAGACCAACATTTCTCTTTCAATTTTTAAAGCTATTTAAACTTTGAAGAATCTTATTTGTATTAAAGACTTTTTTTTTTATTTTTCGCAGAAGAAACTGGAACTAATACGGTTCGAATCATGTCAATTCCGACCACGTTCCGTCTTTTTCTTGTCTTGACGTCTGAACAAATCGGCAGGTGACTTCCGGTGTTTACGCTATTACTGTGACAACGTCAGCATATCATAGTCGTAGATGAGGTAGATTATAAGTAATTGTAATATGGAGATGCCAAGGAAACCGCTGAATAAATACTGGTGTTCGGTACCCCACTATCTGTCTGATATCAGAAATATATACATAAAGGCAGATCTTTTTCCATTGATGATGCTGACAGCCGCAAATAAAGAAAGAAAACAAATTTAATTTTAAAGAAGTATTTGTCTCTGCATTGAAGTCTTTGATACAAATAAAATAATTTAATTGATATATGTCTTTTACAGAAAATGTTAAGATTTTTTTAAGTTGAGGATCGAACGTTAAAACGGCACATATCGATTAGAGTTTTTGTTGTGTATATTGACACCGGAAGTTCAATGCCAATTAGTCCATCGAAATCACGTGATCTGGCGGACGAAAATAACAAAATTTTGACGGAATGGAAATGATTCGAAACAACTGTATTGGTTCAAAATATTTTTATCCACTTTTAGCAAACTATTACAAGTTATGTTTCAAAGCAACCAAACCCACTCGGAAGATTCCTAATCTGCCTTAGATTAAGGACAAGTCAATTGTTCAAAATTTTGGCAAAAGAACCTGGAACTACAAGTAATTTGTTCAAAATTTTATTTCTCTTCTTTTAGCGAACCGTTGAAAGTTACGTTGAGAAGAGAGTTGGTACAACATATGGACCCCCAGCAGGTAAAAAGATGACGGTGTTCATTGACGATATTAACATGCCAGTGATCAACGAATGGGGAGATCAAGTCGGTAATGAAATCGTAAGACAGTTGATGGAGATGAAGGGATTCTACAATCTTGACAAGCCTGGAGACTTTACTAACATTGCTGACGTACAGGTAGTACTACAAAAGATTCTCTAAATGCAGTGATTCAGCTTGGCACCAGTCTCAGGACATTTGCTCACCTATTTCTCAAATTGTTCTAAAGAAATTTTGATAAAACTGACAATTGTGCTGAATATTTCAATGTCTAGCTGAAACACTGTAATAGGTCTAAAATGGAGTAAATGGTCTGAAAAAACTGTATATACAGTCAAAAC
Organism: Bathymodiolus septemdierum; assembly: GCA_963383655.1. NCBI lineage: Eukaryota > Metazoa > Mollusca > Bivalvia > Mytilida > Modiolidae > Bathymodiolus > Bathymodiolus septemdierum. The sequence continues at coordinate 88,272,258 of OY726521.1, read as the reverse complement.
TGTCTAAACCGAACACTGAATAAACTGAAAACCTGTATAAACCGAACTTTAGATAGAGTCACAATGTAGGATATTTTGTTAAAATAACTTGTATAAACCACACACCTGTCTGTTACGAACACATAAGAGGTTCAGTATAGACAGGTTTCACTGTACTGCCATAATAATCATGGAATAACAGTATCATTCAAAATTGTGTGATAGGGTAGAAAGTAGTTTACAAATCAAGCCATAACCAACATTCTATCTTTCCTGTTTAATAGAAACCAAGCACTGATGAACCACATCCCATGATAATAATATCCTGACCTTGTCTACCATTAATGTTTAACACTTCGTTAATCCTTATTTCAGTTAAACCCCCAAAAAATCAAAATATTTTTCATTAAAAAAAAATAAAAAAATTGTCAAGAGACTATCCATATTTTATTTTTAAGAAAAAAAACTATCATATATATGTTGTGTCATAAGTATATGTTATAAGACTTAGTAGTTTTTATTTATATTCACCAAATTGGAACCATGCAGTTTAAGACAGTTTTACAAGATATAAAGATTGCTGTTAGCCTCCATTTGACTTTAGCAATAACTTAAAATGTGAAGAGGGAAGTGAAAATATATACTGCCTTGAAATCTACTTCCGTCGTGGCCGTGATCGTATGGTAGTTGGTTTTATAACTACCTGTGCAATCAATGCCTATCACCACTAAAGTTGTGAGTTTGAATCCCGCTCATGGCGGGGTGTACTTGATACAACATTATGTGATAAAGTTTGTCAGTGACTTGTGGCAAGTTGGTGGTTTTCTCCAGATACTTCAGTTTCCTCCAACAATAAAACTGACCTTCACGATATAACTGAAATATTTCCCCTCCAAAAAAAATCTTTTAATGCAAATAAACAAGAATGAAGTTTGAAAAAAGGTAAATATATATCTCAAATAAACGCATTTTATCTTTACAGTTCTTAGCTGCTATGATTCAGCCAGGAGGAGGAAGAAATGACATTCCACAGCGTCTGAAGAGACAGTTTGTTATCTATAACTGTACCCTCCCATCAAATACCTCAATGGACAAAATCTTTACAGTCATTGGATGTGGACATTTCTGTGATGAGAGAGGATTCAAAAATGAAATCAGAGAACTGGCTAAAAAACTGGTTCCAATTACCAGACGATTGTGGCAGCTTACTAAGGTATTTGTAAAGCAATTAAAGAACCAGTTTAGTTTTTATTTCAATTAAAGAACTAGTCTTGGTATCAGCCAGATATGCCTGCCAATTACTGGAAACTTGTGGCAGCTCACCAAGGTAACTGGTACCCATTACTGGTATTGTTTATTGTATACAGTCTAGTTACTTGTTGAATAAGAAGAGTTTGAAGATACCAAACGGTAATCAGAATCCGTAAATCGAATAAGAACAGACAACAGAAAGGCCAAAAGAAAAAGGACAAACAACGATCTACAAAACATACACATAAAACTAAAGATCGAGTAACACGAATAAGTGTTATTTTGTTTATATTGTTTTTAGGTCAAATACCAAAAGATCATGTTAAGGGAAACTTTTGATTATTCCCATAGTATATTGAAATTTGAATTTCTAGGAATAACTTGCCTATGAATTTCTAAAAAAATTGAACCTAATAAAATAATTGTTTTTTAAATAATAAAAACATAGATATCAAACTTCGTGTGCATGACCCTGGAATAACCCCCATCAGGTATGCTCAAAGCCAAATAATTTAAAAGTCTTTAGAAGAAAGAATACCACATAACAATGGAGTTGATAAATATTTCAGATCAAGATGTTGCCGACTCCAGCAAAATTCCACTACATTTTCAACTTGCGTGATTTGTCCAGAATTTGGGGTGGAATGTTGAATAGTTCATCGGATGTCGTGGTTGGCGAGAAAAACATGATTTGGTTGTGGAAACACGAATGTTGTCGTGTAATCGCTGACAGGTAAATTAGAAACAAAATTGAAAAAGGGATTAAAATTTAAATGTCTACAACACAGGAGGGTAAAATCTTGCTGTTTCGAACGTAATTTAGCAATTTTGACAAATAAATAGAAATCAGTTTCATGACGTAAAGATACAGTTCATGCAGCACTTCACATAGTTGGATTTTTAATTCTTTTATGAAAAGCTTACCAATAGATTTTGTCACCGTCACAGATAAAATATTATTATTGATTGATTGGTGTTTAATACCAACTTTAGCAATATTTCAGCTATATCGTGGTGTGAACAAATTGTATTATTAACTTAAGACACCTACAAGAAAAATGTCTAAGAGTTATGTTACACTTATATAGAATAAATATCGTGTGATTTTACGATAACTGTAGCGTTTGGTATTACCATGCTAGTTTTAAAACCAGTATACCAATCAAATATTTATGAATACATAATACTGACATAGTTCTTTATTGTAGAATTAGTCAGAAAGGATGTGGATGTAAATGAATATGAGAGACTATCAAACTTGGACACAAATGTTTTCATATTTTTTATTTTATTTTACATACTAAATATTTCACTGTTATTTTCTCCCCATGTTAAAAAATATATTTTCTTAGAAAATTAAGAAAATGTCTTCCTGTATAAATCAGTTGTTATCTTGTGTGTTTCGCTAAAAGACATGTGGTTGAGGGTGTATTAAATCAAACATTCTACAAATCTGCCTTATTATGTACAGCTACACATGTATTTATAGACCAGTCTAAATTTATTATGTACAGCTACACATGTATTTATAGACCAGTCTAAATTTATTATGTACAGCTACACATGTATTTATAGACCAGTCTAAATTTATTATGTACAGCTACACATGTATTTATAGACCAGTCTAAATTTATTATGTACAGCTACACATGTATTTATAGACCAGTCTAAATTTATTATGTACAGCTACACATGTATTTATAGACCAGTCTAAATTTATTATGTACAGCTACACATGTATTTATAGACCAGTCTAAATTTATTATGTACAGCTACACATGTATTTATAGACCAGTCTAAATTTATTATGTACAGCTACACATGTATTTATAGACCAGTCTAAATTTATTATGTACAGCTACACATGTATTTATAGACCAGTCTAAATTTATTATGTACAGCTACACATGTATTTATAGACTAGTCTAAATTTATTATGTACAGCTGCACATGTATTTATAGACTAGTCTAAATTTATTATATTGAACCTACTTCATGTATGATACTGATATAGCTGCTGTTGATGAAGGAAAATTGTTACTTCCAAATTTCAATGTACAGTCAAACCGGCCCATGTGGTCACCTCTTTTAAGCAGTCACCTGTATTAAAAGATCATCTTTTTCTTGTCCAGTCATGGAAATTTTCATATGAATTGAACACATTTAAAGAGGTCACCTGTCTTAAAAGACCACCTTTTCTCTATCCCAAATGTGACCTCTTAATACAGGTTTGAGTGTATTAAGGGCCAATAAATGTTATCAGCCTGGACCAGTTGGCTATCCCACTTTGATGGACATGTGGACTTGTTTAAATGGTGATACACCAACTTCAGGTCGGTGGTTTTCTTCAGGTACTCCGGTTTCCTCCACCAATGTAACTGACCTCCACAATATAACTGAAATATTGTTGAGAGTGGTGTTTTACACCCAAAACTGTAACCCTTGATTGAACTGGAAAACATACTCTGTAAGTTATTATATCTCCAGCCAAGAAATAGATCACCTTTCAGATCTATCTCCCAAAATTAATTCAAAAGGGCTAGACAGTAGATAATGATCATCAATACAATAGCACATTTTTAACTGGACAATATTTTTTTTTATTTCATCAACACCAACTGTATTAGGACCATTAATAAAGTAGGTTCTCTGTAATCAAAGTTTAATATTCATTAAAGATAACAAAAAACTTGCCAAACTATTCATTTAAAATACAGTCAACTCAATTAAGTTTAAAGTTGATTTGATGAACCCAATTTTACATAAGTAGTGAAAAGAAAAAGATGTACAAAGTAGATTTGTAGAAATATTTCTACTTTCATTTCATTTTAAACTTGGATATAAATAGATTCATGGAGATATTTGTCTAAATTCCCCCACTTTGACTTTCAGTAATACTAAATAATCATACAGTTTGATATAAATACTGTGTATTGTATGTATTTATATATTATACATGCCTGTGACTTGGTTCTTTCAACAATATAAAAAAAAGTAGATATTGAATTCAGTGCACATGACACGTTTCTGGAATAACCTTCATCAGGTACACTCATTATCAAAAAATTGAAAAAGCTAAATCATTGATTGTAACTATGGAAAGATAATTTTTTAATCTTTTTGAATTTTGTATATAATACTTACCCAGGGTGGTGAAATTATTTTCTTAGAAAAAAATGTGTACTGTACATTGCTTGATGCCGTAATTATTTGAAAACAAATATACATGTAAATAAACAATATCCAAGGTTAAAGTGAATTTGATACAAACTTTCTAGGATTTATATAATATGCATGTTGAGTGTTCGTGTGCACTATGCTGAATTATAATCAAAGTTTTGTATAAAGGATGAGTTTCTGTCAGTCTAGCATGTGGCTGCGAAATATGTATAACAAATTATAAGCAAATAATGTGATCATATGTAAGTCATGTGACAATGTATTTAGAAAAAATAATGTACTGTATTGCCCAAGGAAAGTCTGCAGAGTGATCTTGTAAAAATTTAGTATAAATTTTTTTCAAAATGATCACATTATTTGTTAGAAATTTTGATTCTTGTTACATTATCCTCATTATTTGTTAAATTTTATTCTTAATTAGTGTTTGCCCGATTTTTCCTTTAATGTTGAAACAAGAACACATTATTTCTGTTTTTTGTTTGAATTAATTGTAACAAGAATCAATATGTATTGTAGTGAAGGGCAGATAACCCAGATTATATAAACTGTAGATAATGTATATGTATATCATTGATAAAATAACGGAGAGAATACCAGATTAAATTCTTGTAATCAGAGTGTTAAGATTTCAAGACACCTAGCCAGGGTATGGGGGTTCACAGGTCAGTCCATTGTGGCTGTTCAAACTTTCCTTCCCCAAATAAGTCTATATATCTGGAAAAATTGCTGAAAGTAACAATAAACACTAATTACTGCAACCCCTATACCTTTCTTGAATCCTTATATAAAAGAATAGCCTCAGGATTCTGTTATGTAACAGTTGTGTATCATGGCTATAAATTCTCACATAGGGAGATAACTCTAATGCACAAAAACAACTATGTGAAATACAAATTTACCTCCAATGACAAATTGTCAGTATATTTATTTTATTTGTTTATTGGGTATGCTATACCCAGATATAATCATTAGAATAATGATCTATAAATTGCACCTAGCTCAGGTACCAGTAATTTTCTCTTAACTGGTTTCCACCCACCATTAAATCATGTACTTAGCTGTGCCCTATGTTCTTACACTCAGCTCACTGTACCTTGAGGGAGATAGTATATTGGGTAGCAGTACAATAGTTTCAACACACCACTTAATCAAGTACATGCATATACCTATATTCTATATTTTTTCCTGGAACTTTGGCTTCCTACATACCAAAACCTGGTTGATATGGTATATACCTCAAAAATAGTATTGAAAATGGCATAAAGAAATAAATTCTACATTCAATCAAATTTTACCAGCACTCTAAATTATCTTGTCAAGGTATGGTATTATCAATCCCTGGGTATGGTATCTTGATTTGGTTTTACAGCTGTATATTATAATATTTTGTATATGTAGAAATTGAAAGTAACCCATTGTAAAATGAATGTTTTCATCAAGATGGTTTCAGGTTTGAAATTTTTCACAAAGTATTTCAAGGTGTTCGAAAGGAAATAAAGTATAGAAAATGTTTATTTCGTAGAGATACTCTTAATTATTTTATTTTAATTTTAACTCGCCTGGCAAAAAGCCATATCAGCTTTTGACAATCATTAATATCTTAACATTATCGTTTTCACCTCTGAGACCACTGGACCAAATAGAAACTTCTTTTAAAGGTTAAATATTCCAAATTTTAAACTGGAATGAGATGAAATTTAAACTCTAAACAAATGATAATCAGTTGTTATTATATTTCAGGATTATGGAAATCGGGCCAATTTTGACCCCAAAAAATCATTTAAAAATCTTTTCTTGTGAAACAGCCGAAATAAACCAGACTTGGCTTGATTTGACCTTGGATAGTTCCCTTTCAGTAATATATCTAAAAATAACTTCTCCAATTAAGAAAATTTATGGCAATTGTCTACCAGGTAAGCAATTGGAGACTCCATGAAACTGCATTCTTTTAGTTTGCATAGAATATGATTTCTTTCATTAAGACACCTATTTTTTGTAAGTAATAACATACTTTAAATTGAAACCATTTTTCTGTTTTATTTTACATGGGGTTCACAGTTTGTCGTCTGCTTCATAGTTTGTTAGCTGTAATATATACTTTATAATAACGATGCATGATGTCTTCTGCTAGGTTCACAATTATTGAGGATTACAACTGGTTTACAAAAACAATTGCACGAGTAATAAATGAAGAATTATCAGAGGAGCATTCTCACTGGACTGAATCAACTCATTTTTATGTTGATTTCCTAAGGTTTGTTGGTCGTTGTCAATAGCAACGAAGTTGATACCCATTTTTTTTTGCACGTCTTTTGCTTCTTTCCCCCCTTTTAGGCAGATCTTGAACACATTCAAAAACAAACAATATCTTAAAAAAATATCATATATGAATATTGACAATTTTTTTCTAGTTTAAGATCTGGCTAAAATATATTTTGTCTTTACTTTTGATATCAAGGCTCATGATTCTTTTTCTTTAGAGGAAAAAAAAAGTTAGATAATGTTTAACATGGTCGTCATGGTTACCAGTACTGGTATTTGAAATATTTTATACTTTCCTGAAAATAGAATAGAAAAAAAAACATTATGAGCCTTGATCACTTTATTTCTATTTGTAACTTTTTTATTTTCTTTTATTTTATTTTTTTAATTAACTATGAAATAAATAGGTTTACAAATAAAGAAGATGCAATGTGGTTTGAAAAGACCGTCATGAGAGTCATCAGCGAAGAATTCGGCGAGGAATCTGAATGCTATGAATTTGTCAAACCAACTCTGTTTTTCGGAGATTTCATGAGGTATAAATCGGCCAAATTATAGTTGACTGATGTTTTAAGTAACAAACAGCTTAAAAGACAAACAGAAAGGGTGAAACATCCAAAAAGTCCTTAAATTCCATTTGATATTTTTAATGACTTAAGCTCAACCATTTTAGCCCATTTTTTGTAAGCTTTTTTTCAAAACCTAGAAAGTAGGTGACAAGCCTCTTATCAAACAACATGTAATTGCTATGCCCTTTCTCTTATATTGATGATTTGTAATGAGTAAGTTTTGACGCTGGAGGCAAAGTATATGTTGTCTGCTCTTGTAATGAGTAAGTTCTGACACTGGAGTCTTGTATTGAGTAAGTTCTGACGTTGGAGTCTTGTAATGAGTAAGTTCTGAATCTGGAGTCAAAGTATATATCATCTGCTCTCTGGAAGCTATGCATAAATGCTATCAATAATCTGTCAGATATCAGGATAGGAAATATATGTGGTGAGTAGGCATTATATGAATAAGCCAGGAAACTGTCTTTAACAGCTTAAATTTAACAATATCTGTAATTTAGACATATTTTATTGTCCAATAAATGATAACTAGGTTTGGACACAAGTTACAGAATTTAGTTTTATCGTCCCCTCGTAAAGTACTCTGTTAACAGTTCATATTTGAGGTTTTAATCTATTTTGCATTATTTATGGCAGTGAGCCAGATATGAAAATTCGAAATCATGAGTATGTTAGAATAGTATTCAGTGTGGAACAACATCTTTACTTATTGTGGCCATCATGGTCATGATCATATGATAGTTAGATTTACAACTGCCTATGCAATCAGTGCCTATCACCACTAACGTTGTGAGTTCGAACCTCACTCATGGTGATGTATACTCGATACAACTTCGTGTGATAAAGTTTGTCAGTGATTTGCAGCAAGTTGGTGGTTTTCTCCAGGTACTTTGGTTTCCTCCACCAATGAAACTGACTGCCATGATTTAACTGAAATATTGTTGGAAGTGACGTTAACGAAACACCATAACTCTATCCTACACCCTCTTTACTAATTTGTGACAATCATTGTGGCGTAAAGAAATTTCAAGGTACAATAAATGATAATATGGAGAAAACTGGCCAAGTCAGCAATATTATTATAGGGAAATGCCTTAAACTTTACAGGCCGACCTCTTCAAAATCTTAAAAATAAAACAGTGAGAGTAACGTAATCAATTTAGTTTTGTTCTAAGAGCTTTTTTTTTAGATGCTTTCCCTATTTAGTTAGTTACTAAAATGATGATTCAGATTATCTCTAATTTTTATATATAAATTTATTTTTATAGATGTGTGTGTGGTTTAAACTTTATTATATTTTATATGTATTGATGTACTTTTTTTTGTAAATATTGACAGAAAATCTAATCTCACAATAATTTCTATTTTTTTCTTTCACAATTTTAACAAACAAATTTAAGTCATTGTCTATTGACAATTATTTTACACTTGTCTAATATTCACAAATTTTATTTTCTTCTCCCCCCATTCACATTTCAATTTAACATCTTTCTTCCAGAATTAATGTGGTAAATTAACACTTTATTCTATATTTTGAAATGTTTTTGAACTTTGTTTTATTTTAAGACATTTTTTTTTTTTTTTTTTTTTTTTTTTTTTTTTTTTTTTTTCTTTTCAAGAATATCCATACAATGCTTAATTTAGACGAATATCACTATAAGTGAGTTGTATATAAAAAAAAAAGAAATTTTTTGTAGGAAATAAGATGGTTCTTTTCTTTCTTTTTTTGAGAACTTTTATACCATCTATCAGTATCATTAATTCTTTTGAAAACTTGAAAATATGTAAAATTTGATAATAAGTTACTCCATGTAATGTAATTTTTTTGCATTCATTATATTTTTGATGAATCTAGTAAATTGCAAGTTAATTCATAAATAAAATTTAACAATAATATATTTGAAAAATAAATTTATTGTGAATTTATTAAAACACAGGGATGCACCAGAGCCTACAGGTGATGAACCAGATGATGTTGACTTTGAAATGCCAAAGATCTATGAACCTGTAAGTTTTATAGCTCTTCTGTTATCCCTTACAAAGTTTAACTTTTTTTTAGCTCACCTGGCCCAAAGGGCCATATGAGCTTTTGTCATCACTTTGTGTATGTCGTCGTCGTCGTCCACGTCTATAAACTTTTCATATTTTCATCTTCTTCTCTGAAACCACAGAACACATTTGGACCAAACTTGGCAGAAATGTTCATTGGGAGGTCCTTTACCAGATTTGTTATTTTGGTGCAGATCTGAAATCCAACATGGCTGCCAGGACCAATAATGTGTTCTGATTGGTTGAAATTTGAAAATCTTCTTGTCAGAAACTACTCAGCCGATGGAATTGTAACATTATAGAAATGATGACTGGGTGGTCCTCTGCCAAGTTTGTTATTTTTGTGCCAATCGCATATCCAAGATGGCCACTACAGGGCAACAATAGTTTACCATTGGACCCTATGGGAATTTCATGCAAAGACCTTTTTTTGAGAAACTACTTGACAAATTGAATTTTTTGCATTATGTGAATGTTCCTTGGATGGTTCTACACCTGATCTATTATTTTGGTGCAGAATAGAAATCCAACATGGCTGCCAGGGCCAATAATGTGTTCTAATTGGTTGAAACTTTGAAGATCTTGTTGTCAGAAACTACTCAGCCGATGGAATTGTTACATAACAGAAATGATGACTGGGTGGTCCTCTGCCAAGTTTGTTATTTTTTTGCCGATCACATATCCAAGATGGCCACCACAGGGCAACTTAGTTTACCATTGGACCCTATGGGAATTTCATTGAAAAACCTTTTTGTGAGAAACTACTCAACAAATTGAATATTTTGCATTATTTGAATGTTCCTTGGATGGTTCTACACCTGATCTATTATTTTGGTGCAGATCGAAAATCCAACATGGCTGCCAGGGCCAATAATGTGTTCTGATTGGTTGAAACTTTGAAGATCTTCTTGTCAGAAACTACTCAGCCGATGGAATTGTAACATCATAGAAATGATGACTGGGTGGTCCTCTACCAAGTTTGTTATTTTTGTGCCGATCGGAAATCCAAGATGGCAGCCACAGGGCGACTTAGTTTAACATTGGACCCTATGGGAATTTCATTCAAAGACCTTTTTGTGAGAAACTACTTGACAAATTGAATATTTTGCATTATTTGAATGTTCCTTGGATGGTCCTATACCTGATTTATTATTTTGGAGCAGATCGGAAATCGCCAGCACCAATAATGTGTTTTGATTGGTTGAAACTTTGAAGATCTTCTTGTCAGAAACTAGTTTTACCAGTTGAGCGATTATCGGCTCTCTGTTTCTATCAGAATTCCAAGATGGCCACAAGTTTAACATAGGGCCCTATAGTAAAGATATTTTGAAATGATTCCTTAATGAAACCCCTGAACCATTTGAAATAAAGCTTAGCTGCAATCTTGCATAGTTCTCTACAAAAAAAAATTGTTACTATAATTGTGTTGTTCAGATATCCATGATGGCCACCACCTCAGAACATATAGGTAGATGTAGGACCAACTGTGAAAGTAAATAAATTATTCCTTTCTCCAAAACAAGAAATAACTTAATGGAACCCAAACTGTACATGTATAGTTCTTTGCTAAGACTGTTGTGTTTTTTTTTGTATCAATTGGATATTCAAGATATCCGCTGCCAAAGAACATAGTTCAACATATGACCCTTTCGAAATATGAATATATGACTTTTTTCAGACACTATAAACTTGATTGAACCCACACAGTTGACGAATATCCATGTGAATGATAGAGGCTCAAGCGAGCCCCAGGTTTCTATTTATACTTTCAATATTTGTTCTCGATGGCTAAATGGTAATTAGTTGTAATAAAAATATTCTGGAGTTTCTAAGAAATTTGTAATTTTTTGATTTTTGACAATCATGCAAATTAGACCTGTTGAAAAATATTCTTTGAATCCACATGATTAAAAGTTAACCAAATATGGATATCCAAGATGTTTCTTTGGTTGTTTTCTGTGAGAAATATGGTTTCATCCACTGATAAAACTGATCTCTACAATATACCTGAAATAATCTTTATCCAATGGTTTTTATAAAAACACTAAGAAAAGTTTTAAGATACCAAAGAGATAATCAAAATCCTACTGTAAAAGTCTTATCATACTTAGCATGTATACTGAGGTAGACTTATTAAGAAAGAACCTGACTAATCAACCGATTCTCCTGATGTTTACACAATAATTACTACTTCAATAATCTTTAAAATATATTTATGTTGATAAAATAATATACATGTACATATTATACATTTTTCTCCATGCCATTTTCAAATGTATTGATCTGTTTGTTAATACCATATCTATTTTGACCAGATTGAAGGATTTGAGATTCTAGAGGAGAGAGACTCCATGGTTTTTATCTGTTTATTAATACCATATCTATTTTGACCAGATTGAAGGATTTAAGGTTCTAGAGGAGAGAGACTCCATGGTTTTTATCTGTTTGTTAATACCATATCTATTTTGACCAGATTGAATGATTTGAGGTTCTAGAGGAGAGAGACACCATGGTTTTTATCTGTTTATTAATACCATATCTATTTTGACCAGATTGAAGGATTTGAAGTTCTAGAGGAGAGACTCCATGGTTTTCTACAACAGTACAATGAAGGAATCAGAGGATCAGGAATGGACCTCGTCTTCTTTAAAGATGCCATGATTCATTTGGTCAAGATATCTCGTATCATCCGTACACCACGTGGAAATGCTTTATTGGTTGGTGTTGGTGGATCTGGTAAACAGTCACTTACTCGGCTGGCGTCTTTCATCGCTGGATACAAGACATTCCAAGTGACATTGTCAAGGTGGGATTTGTTGATTTTCTTAAGTTACAGGACTAAATCATGGGAGTATATTTTGTTTCAGAAGGAAAAATTGATGATAATAAATATAATGATGATGGTAGAATATATATATTTAAAATTTTCCCCTTCACCTATGTTTAACTACAGAGTGCAGCAGTCAAAGTCAAAATAGTGTTAGAATGTACATTGAGGTAGAGTCATCAAGAGAAAGCCAGACTAATTAACTGATTCTCTCAATGTTTATATATTACTTACCACTTAGATAATCTTCAAAATATATTTTATATTTATGAAATAATATACGTGTACATATTTTGTTTTCAATTAAAAGTTGTAGCCATTTTAAAACTGTTTAGAATTTGTGAATGATACATTAGAAAATGTCAGACTTCATTCTGGATAAATACTGACGCCACTACCTTTTGTGTAATATTTAACATGGGTTAAAAATACAATGTATCAAACTATCTGAACATTGCTTACTTCAAGAACTAGTTAATGAGACATTATGTTTGTCCCGTCAAAAACAACTGTTAATGATTAACTATGCTTTTCTTTTAGGTCATACAATGTCTCCAACTTCCTGGACGATTTGAAATTTTTGTACAAAACTGCCGGACAACAAGGAAAGGGAATTACCTTCCTGTTTACTGATCAGGAAATAAAAGACGAGGGTTTCCTGGAATACCTTAATAACGTTCTGTCATCCGGTGTCGTAAGTACTTACATTTACTTGTTGATTTAGTAAATAAAGGATTGTGGGAAAATAATACAGTTAAACCTGCTCATGTGGTCATCTCTGTTAAGTCAAACCTGCTCATGTGGTCATCTCTGTTAAGTCAAACCTGCCCATGTAGTCATCTCTATTAAGTCAAACCTGCCCATGTGGTCATCTCTGTTAAGTCAAACCTGACCATGTGATCATCTCTGTTAAGTCAAACCTGACCATGTGATCATCTCTGTTAAGTCAAACCTGCCCATGTGGTCATCTCTGTTAAGTCAAACCTGACCATGTGGTCATCTCTGTTAAGTCAAACCTGCCCATGTGGTCATCTCTCAAGTCAAACCTGCCCATGTGGTCATCTCTGTTAAGTCAAACCTGCCCATGTGGTCATCTCTATTAAGTCAAACCTGCCAATGTGGTCATCTCTGTTAAGTCAAACCTGCCCATGTGGTCATCTCTATTAAGTCAAACCTGCCCATGTGGTCATCTCTGTTAAGTCAAACCTGCCCATGTGGTCATCTCTGTTAAGTCAAACCTGCCCATGTGGTCATCTCTGTTAAGTCAAACCTGCCCATGTGGTCATCTCTATTAAGTCAAACCTGCCCATGTGGTCATCTCTGTTAAGTCAAACCTGACCATGTGATCATCTCTGTTAAGTCAAACCTGACCATGTGGTCGTCTCTGTTAAGTCAAACCTGCCCATGTGGTCATCTCTGTTAAGTCAAACCTGCCCATGTGGTCATCTCTGTTAAGTCAAACCTGACCATGTGGTCGTCTCTGTTAAGTCAAACCCGCCCATGTGGTCATCTCTGTTAAGTCAAACCTGACCATGTGGTCATCTCTGTTAAGTCAAACCTGCCCATGTGGTCATCTCTATTAAGTCAAACCTGCCCATGTGGTCATCTCTGTTAAGTCAAACCTGCCCATGTGGTCATCTCTGTTAAGTCAAACCTGCCCATGTGGTCATCTCTATTAAGTCAAACCTGCCCATGTGGTCATCTCTGTTAAGTCAAACCTGCCCATGTGGTCATCTCTGTTAAGTCAAACCTGCCCATGTGGTCATCTCTGTTAAGTCAAACCTGCCCATGTGGTCATCTCTGTTAAATCAAACCTGCCCATGTGGTCATCTCTGTTAAGAAGTCACCTGTAATAAAAGGTCATGTTTTTCTTGTCCTGACAGAAAATTCCATATGAATTTAACCTCTTTTAAGAGGTCATCTGTCTTATAAGGCCACTTTTTCTTTGTCCTATGTGTGACCTCTTAATACAGTTTTAACTGTAATTATATATTCAACAATTCATCTTTTTAAATTCATTTGTTAATTGTTTCTTTTGAAATTCTGCACAAGAATGTAAACATAGAAATGACCTAAAAAATCAAAATGATCAATATAAATATTTTATTTGTTTGTTACAGGGAAACAAAATTAAATGTAAATAATAATAAAATACATTATTTTTTGTATTTTATAAATAGGTTGCTAACTTGTTTGCAAGAGATGAAATGGATGAAATTCTTGGTGAATTAATCCCAGTTATGAAGAAAGAGTTTCCACGACGACCACCATCAAATGAAAACTTGTACGAGTACTACATGTCCAGAGTCCGTAACAACCTACATGTCGTTCTCTGTTTTTCACCGGTACGATTAGATATAGTTGTATTATTTTCTTTTTTTTTGGATGTGGTCTATTTTTACTCAACTATGATAATATTTATACTGAAATGTTAAGACAGAAATACCAAGTTTGTTAAAAATGGTTTATATTTTTACACAAAGCTGAATTATTTTTTAAGACATTGTTTTAAATTACACAGGAATAAAAGATTTGTTATTTTTTTTTTCATCAAATAGTTATTGTAGATTTAAAGATTTGACCTTGACCCTTAAAAGACAGAAATACCAACAGTTTGTAAAAATGGTTTATAGTTTTAAGCAAAGCTAAATTTATTTTTAATACATTATTTTAAATTACACAGGAATAAAAGATTTAGCATGGTTCCCCATCAAATATTTATTGTAGATTTAAAGATTTGACCTTGACCTAGCATATGACCTTTAGATTATTAATATTTGGCAAATTCTAGAGAAATGAGACAAATTCTGTTTCATCATGTTCATATTACATGTTTTATAAACCAGAAGAATTCACCATGGTACAAGACACACAAATAATTGTTATACTAGTGTGCAATTTTCCAAAGGTGTGATTTTTTTAATTGAAAGGAATAATTGAGAAATTTACAATTTTATCTTTTTAAATATTTAAGTTTTAATTTGATATTTTTTTTTAGTTTATTTATAGATATGTTCATTCCTTATAATATTTGAACTGAACATTTCAGCATTAAATTTCATACTTATTTTTTATTTATAAAGTATTTGGTTCTTCTCAAGAAGATACAGTATAGCAATTTTTTTTTTTTGCCATTAATTGTTGAACCAAATTTGAAACTCTGATGAATTATCTCCTTGAATATAAGTAGAATTTCAGCCAGTTTACCTCATATAATTCAAATATTCAGCCAATTCAAGTTAATTTGTCAGAAAATCATTTATGAATGTTTGTTTCATTATGTAAAAAAAAATATTGATTATTTACATGTTGCTTATCATTATAAAACAGATCACTGGTGTAAGTCTATAATTAGTTAGACAAAGGTCAATATTAAGAACAATATGGAATGCCAGCATGTTGTGGACAGGGATATAAAAAGCTTAATGATACAATTTTTTATATAAAGCACTATAATTTAGTTTTAGTTTCATTTTCAGGGACAAGGTTTCATTTGTAATATCTATAGTTACAGAAACCTTAATTAGTTAAAACATGGTCTTTTAGTTCCATTCATTCTTGACGGAAGAAAATATTATAGAATAACAGCAGTTTTGAAGATGAGACAGACATTATCACTAGTATCTGAGCGAGTTCGATAGGATGAGCTGTGATACTAGAGACCTTCAAAACTGACGTTATTTTTTTTATCGGTATTAAACATCATATTGTGACGTCATACTGACTGATATTTTTTCAGTATCAGAGTGAGTTTGTTGATACTGACAATATCACTCATAGAGATCAAAGGGTGATACTGACAATATCACTCATAGAGATCAAAGGGTGATACCAGACAATATCACTCATAGAGATCAAAGGGTGATACCTAACAATATCACTCATAGAGATCAAAGGAAAATACCAGACAATATCACTCATAGAGATCAAAGGAAAATACCAGACAATATCACTCATAGAGATCAAAAGAAAATACCAATACATTTTCAATCTAACAATTTAAAATCAGCAAAAGAAAAATTCTGTTTAGAATACACATCGTGGTTGTGGTTCCAAAATGTCGTAAGTCAAAATTTGGCGAAATCGTTTTATTTCCATTTTAGAATTAACTAGTTGGCATGCATCTACCCTAAAAAAATTGTATGTCTACGCCAATCAGAAATTGTGAATTTGACCATGTGACAAAAACTTGTATGATAGGTTCCAAAATGCTGTAAGTCAAAATTTGGCGAAATCGTTTTATTTCCATTTTAGAATTAACTAAAAAATTTAGAATTACCCTAAAAAATTTGTATGTCTACGCCAATCAGCAGTTGTGAATTTGATCATGTGACAAAAACTCGTATTATCATTGGTTTGAAAATTTATTTCCAAAACCTCGTATAGAATAAAAATGTTTTTTGCTTTTACTGAAAACTTACCAAAACTGGCTTATGACATTTTGGAACCGCAACGACGATATTATGGTCTAGCTGAAAGCCCATTGTTATAAATCTACATATAAAACCACAATGCACATAAAATATCAGGAACTACATATGCATGACAAGATATAGATAGTTCAAACTAGAATAGTTTATTTGTATTGCATGGTAAATAATTTATTCCTTGAGACAATTTACTGCTGTGTATAACAGAATAAATTTATTTCATGGATGGGGCTGTAGAGGGAGGGAGATTTGTCTATAATTTATTCCTTAAGCTTAGACAGTTTACAGCTGTGTATAACAGAATGTTTATTTAATGGGATGGGAGTTCAGAGGAGGGATGAGGTAATGATTTACTCCTAGGCTTAAATAATCTACAAATGTATGTAAAACAATAGGTGTATTTCATGAAGGACAATAGTTTGTGTTGGGTAAATAATTTTTAAAGTTTGAACACTGATTTTCTACAGATGATCAAGAAGTGAGTGATTATTATTTTTAATATACTATAAAGGAAGTACAGTATAATAACTTACTGATTATTGAGGCTCAAGATGCCACCTTTAATATCACCCATTCATTTTGCTAAAAAAAAATTTGAGCTGTGGTTGTCAGAAATGTTGTTTTAAATCAAACATATTTTCTGGACTATAATTTTATGTGAACTATTGGTCTGACTAGCAAATTCTACATAGACTTACAAATATATTAGTAAGAAATGATATGGATGTAATTGAATGTGAGAGACTATCTAACATTACACTTAGACATAAATTAAAGCAAAAGAACAGAACTCTATTTCTATTCTACATTTGAAATGTACAGTCACAGTAGGGTCTTTAATAATACCTTGCAATGACGTGAAACGTCCCCTAGCCTACAGACGGGCAGATTGTGGGAGTTAATATATATTCAACAGACATCAGTCATATCATTAATAAAAACATTCCTACTACTCTTGTTGTTGGTTAAGATTGTGTGCCAAAATTAAATAAAGCTACACATTGTTATAATTGTAACACAAACATAATTACAGTTGTTAAAATTTTGTTTATTCAATTTATTTTAAATTGCTTGCATATTCTTCAAATTTAAAATTGTAATTCATATATGAACTAGGCACCAATGTTAAAAGATATATTTTATAAAAAAAAATCATAAAGTTAGTCCTCTGACCCAGGACCAGTAAAACTTTGTTCGAACCAGTAAACTTTTCAGTTTTTTAATAGATATATATAAAAATAAATTCAAGAATTTGATTCGGACCAGTAAATTCAAATTTTCATTTCGAGGACTGTAAAATGATGGGATGTGATATGAAAAACAAATATTACAAGTTATTGAACATTGATTCTAATATATATAATTCATACATACATATTTATTTATTTATTTATAGGTTGGTGAGAAATTCCGAGCAAGATCATTGAAGTTTCCAGGACTTATTTCTGGTTGTACAATGGACTGGTTCCAGAGATGGCCAAGAGATGCCCTGATCGCTGTAGCTGATCACTTCCTGGCTAAGTTTGACATCGAGTGCACCGCTGAGATCAAGAAACAGGTGATCCATACCATGGGAATTATACACGACGGTGTAGCAGAAAGTTGTACTGATTATTTCCAGAGGTAATATATTATTACCTCCCTTTAGTAAAAAATATTTCTATAACTAATCTGACAAGTTCAAATATTCTTTTTAGCCAGATTTTTAATATAAATTGGAAGCGAAAATCCTTTTTGCGTGCCTAGTGTAAACAATGTTTTATTCAAATAAGCAAACATGAGATAGCTCAAGGTGAATACAAGATTGAATGGATCCGGAAAACAGGTGAAAATGAGCGTACCTGTTGAAGTGCATCATACACAATAGATTATGTATCTATTTTTTTATTAGTCATTAAAACGGGGGTCGTCGTGATCATGATCATACGATAGTTGGATTTACAACTACCTATGCAATCGGTACCTATCACCACTAAGTTGTGGTTTCCTCTACCAGTAAAACTCACCGCTACGATATAACTGAAATATTGTTGAAAGTGGCAATAAACACCATAACCTATAAAAACATTTTCATTTAGAATAAAAGATTACTTTACCGTCTTTTGAAATCTATCTCCTTTGTTATATACATGTTCATAACATTTGTATAGTATCATAGTCATTTTTTTATATTAATTTAATTTTTTATTGTGGTTGTGATTTTTAGGTATCGTCGTTCTACTCATGTAACTCCCAAATCTTACCTCTCATTCATTAATGGCTATAAAACTATCTATGCTGACAAGAAAAAGGAAATCGGAGAATTAGCACAGAGAATGAACACTGGTTTAGAAAAATTGATTGAAGCTTCTCAACAAGTGGCTGTTTTGGCAGAAGAGCTTGCTGAGAAAGAAAAAGAACTGGCTATTGCATCTGAAAAGGCTGATAAAGTATTAAAGGAAGTGACCTCTAAAGCACAAGCTGCTGAAAAGGTCAAAGAGCAAGTGCAAAAGGTCAAGGACAAGGCTCAAGCCATTGTAGACGTCATTGAGAAAGACAAAGCTATTGCTTATGGCAAGCTTGAAGAGGCTCGTCCTGCTTTAGAAGAAGCAGAGGCTGCCTTGAATACTATCAAACCAGCTGATATTGCCACCGTGAGAAAGCTAGGTAAACCTCCTCATCTCATCATGAGAATCATGGATTGTGTGCTCTTGCTCTTCCAGAAGAAATTAAACCCTGTTGAGCAAGATCCAGAAAGACCTGTTGTAAAACCATCATGGACAGAATCTCTCAAGGTCAGTATGGCTGTCAAGGTCATTGGTTTGTAAAAGATATCAGTAGATGTTGGGAACTAGAATAATTAAAAAATAGCAAATATAATTATGTTAGTGACTATCATAAACATAGGATAAGCATATATGAGGGTATATTGCGATATTGTGACTATTTGATTATATTGAACAAATTTCATTAATACATTGGTATAAGCTATATGGTATAAATATTAAATTTCAGATTTTTGCCAAAACAAATTTCATTAATACATTGGTATAAGCTATATGGTATAAATATTAAATTTCAGATTTTTGCCAGAACAAATTTCATTAATACATTGGTATAAGCTATACTGTATAAATATTAAATTTCAGATTTTTGTTAATACATTGGTATAAGCTATGCGGTATATATATTAAATTTCAGATTTTAGCCGGAACAAATTTCCTTAATACATTGGTACAGTTCCCTAAGGATACAATCAATGATGAGACAGTTGAGCTGTTGGAACCATATCTGTCACAAGATGATTACAATTTAGAAACTGCCAAGAAAGTGTGTGGTAATGTTGCTGGTCTTTGTGGGTGGACTAAAGCTATGGCAGCTTTCTTTGCTATCAACAAAGAAGTTTTACCATTAAAGGTTAGTAATATATACCTTTTTTTAACAAAATTCTTCAGAGTATTTTAAGAAGGCACATTTCTTATTCTTTCTATGTTTGAACATTTGAGTTAATTTTTTAGTTCACCTGGACCAAAGGTCCAGGTGAACTATTGCCATCACTTGGCATCCGTCGTCTGTCGTCCGTTGTCTGTAAACTTTTCACATTTCAAGCTTCTTCTCCGAAACCACTGGGCCAATTAGAACCAAACTTAGCAGGAATGTTCCTTGGATGGTCCTTTACAAAGTCTCTGTTTTTCCTTTCTGTCGGATATTCAACATGGCTGCCAGGGCCAATAATATGCTCTGATTGGCTGAAATTTCAAAGATCTTCTTCTCTGAATCTAATGAACTGACTGAACCCAAACTGTAAGTGAATGATCATTGGAATGTCCTTTACCAATTTTCTGTTTTTTATGCCGATTGGAAATCCAAGCTGGCCACCACTGCAGGACATAGATTAACATTGGACCCTATGGTAAAATGTTCAAATGCCTTCTTCTCAGAAACTACAAATATGATTAAAGCCAAACTGTACATGAATGTTCATTGGATGGTCCTCTACAAACTTTAGGCTTTTTGTTCCGATATGAAATTTAAAATGGCAGCTACGGCAGGACTTAGTTTAACATTGGACCCTATGGGGAAAATGTTTCAAAACGCTTCTTCTCTGAAACCACGTGGACAATTGAAACCAAACTGCCCAGGAATGATCATTGGAAGGTCCTGTACAAAGTTTGGGTTTTTTATGCTGATCGGAAATCCAAGATGGCCGCCACTGCAGAACATAGATTAACATTGGACCCTATGGTAAAATGTTCAAATGCCTTCTTCTCAGAAACTACAAATATGATTAAAGCCAAACTGTACATGAATGTTCATTGGATGGTTCTCTACAAACTTTAGGTTTTTTGTTCCTATATAAAATGGAAGATGGTGGCTACAGCAGGACTTATGGACCCTATGGAAAAAGTGCCTCAAAATGCTTCCTCTCTGAAACCACTTGGACAAATGAAACCAAACTGCCCAAGAATGATCATTGGAAGGTCCTCTACAAAACATAAGTTTTTTATGCCGATCGGAAAGCCAAGATGGCCGCCACTGCAGGACATAGATTAACATTGAACCCTATGGGAAAATGTTCAAATGCCTTCTTCTCAGAAACTTCAAATATGATTAAAGCCAAACTGTACATGAATGTTCATTGGATGGTCGTCTACAAACTTTAGGTTTTTTGTTCCAATATGAAATTCAAAATGGCGGCTACGGCAGGACTAAGTTTAACTTTGGACCCTATGGGGAAAATGTTTCAAAGCGCTTCTTCTCTTAAACCACATGGAAAATTGAAACCAAACTGCCCAGGAATAATCATTTGATGGTCCTCTAAAAAGTTTGGGTTTTTTATGCCGATCCGAAATTCAAGATGGCTGCCACCACAGGTCATAGTATTAACACAGGACCATAATGGGGAAAATAGAGAAATATGTTCTTCTCTGTAGCTATTGCACTGATTGAACCTAAACTGTGCATCAGTCATTGGAAGGTCCTTTACAAACTTTGTGTTTTTTATGTTGATCGGAATTTCAAGATGACTACCACTGCAGGATATAGTTTTTACATAGGACCAATTGGTTCTTTTTATAACCAGATGAACGATACATGCTCTCGAGAGCCTCTGGTTTGTGTTTTAGAAGAAGGTAGTTGAATCTCTTATTGACATGGTAAGGAAATTGAAATTTTTTTTTTTTATTGTTTGTGTTCTAGGCTAATTTAGCTGTACAAGAAGCCAGATTGAACATTGCTATGGGAGATTTACAGAAAGCTCAGGCACAGTTAGACGAGAAAGAGGCTGAATTAGCTAAAGTTAGAGCCATGTATGACAAGGCTATGGCAGAAAAACAGGTAAGAAATATACTGCAGTAGCAATTATTTGAAGAAGAAAAAACTAAAAACACAGGCATTTAAGGATTGATTGCAATTTTAGTTTGGTTCATGAAGAAATAACCTAAATCAGATTGTACACACTGTGTAACCCAACGCAAGGGTGTGTACAACCTGATTGAGGTTATTTCGAATGAACCGAACAAATAATTTCGATTAATCCTTATAAATTAATTCAAACTTTTTTTTTATGAATTTGAAAAATATATTAATTTTTTTCAAAATAAGGCAAATAATCGGAAATAAATTCAAATAACCCCAAAGGTGCCTCATTTAAAGAAAATCACCTGATGACAATGGCACGCGACGCCTTAAGAACGACGTCTATTTTAAGACTCAGTACATATACAAATAACCTCAACTTTTTAAACCAATCAAAACACGTATAAAATAACATGTGACTCTAATATTAATTTATAGGTTCATAACTGCAATAAATTTGGTTCACCCTTTTTATTAGCTTGCATGGTCCAATGAAAGTTCCTACGATGATCCTTTTGAATTGTTTTAGAATGTTGATGGATTTGGTTTTGTTTTATGGCGTTTAATGCCACTTTCGAATGTTGATGGAAAAACAGAGATTACTGCCAATGCAGAACTTAGGATGATATGAGAAATTTAATAAAATATGTTTTTGTGAGAATATAGCCTTTACATGAAGAGTCATTAGATGGTCCTTTATAAAGATGATCTCTTCTATTGGACAGTTTTACTCATGGTCCTGTTGAATTTTTTTTTTTTATATTCTTTCTACTCTAAAACCATTGAATCAAATGAAAACAGACCTGGTTTGACTGTTTCTTTGATAGTCTTCTACAAAGAATCTGGGTTTTTTCTTGCGTTGATCAGAAATTGTCACTGCTGCATGACATAAGTTAAATAAACATTAGAGAATACCGAAGGGGAAATAAAAAAATGGACAATCCAGAGAAACTGGAAATATAGACGAAGAAAAACAAAAACACAACACAATATGTGTTAGACACCACTATACGTAAGCAAACACAAATAACGTAAATAAGACATGGGCCCTCCTACAAACATCTGGAGGTAAAGACAAACCAAACAAACACAAATAACGTAAATAAGACATGGGCCCTCCTACAAACATCTGGAGGTAAAGACGAACCAAACAAACACAAATAACATAAATAAGACATGGGCCCTCCTACAAACATCTGGAGGTAAAGACGAACCAAGCAAACACAAATAACGTAAATAAGACATGGGCCCTCCTACAAACAACTGGAGGTAAAGACAAACCAAACAAACACAAATAACGTAAATAAGACATGGGCCCTCCTACAAACATCTGGAGGTAAAGACGAACCAAGCAAACACAAATAACGTAAATAAGACATGGGCCCTCCTACAAACAACTGGAGGTAAAGACAAACCAAACAAACACAAATAACGTAAATAAGACATGGGCCCTCCTACAAACATCTGGAGGTAAAGACAAACCAAACAAACACAAATAACGTAAATAAGACATGGGCCCTCCTACAAACAACTGGAGGTAAAGACAAACCAAACAAACACAAATAACGTAAATAAGACATGGGCCCTCCTACAAACAACTGGAGGTAAAGACAAACCAAACAAACACAAATAACGTAAATAAGACATGGGCCCTCCTACAAACAACTGGAGGTAAAGACAAACCAAACAAACACAAATAACGTAAATAAGACATGGGCCCTCCTACAAACAACTGGAGGTAAAGACAAACCAAACAAACACAAATAACGTAAATAAGACATGGGCCCTCCTACAAACAACTGGAGGTAAAGACAAACCAAACAAACACAAATAACGTAAATAAGACATGGGCCCTCCTACAAACAACTGGAGGTAAAGACAAACCAAACAAACACAAATAACGTAAATAAGACATGGGCCCTCCTACAAACAACTGGAGGTAAAGACAAACCAAACAAACACAAATAACATAAATAAGACATGAGCCCTCCTACAAACAACTGGAGGTAAAGACGAACCAAACAAACACAAATAACGTAAATAAGACATGGGCCCTCCTACAAACATCTGGAGGTAAAGACAAACCAAACAAACACAAATAACGTAAATAAGACATGGGCCCTCCTACAAACAACCGGAGGTAAAGACAAACCAAACAAACACAAATAACGTAAATAAGACATGGGCCCTCCTACAAACAACTGGAGGTAAAGACAAACCAAACAAACACAAATAACATAAATAAGACATGGGCCCTCCTACAAACAACTGGAGGTAAAGACAAACCAAACAAACACAAATAACGTAAATAAGACATGGGCCCTCCTACAAACAACTGGAGGTAAAGACAAACCAAACAAACACAAATAACGTAAATAAGACATGGGCCCTCCTACAAACAACTGGAGGTAAAGACAAACCAAACAAACACAAATAACGTAAATAAGACATGGGCCCTCCTACAAACATCTGGAGGTAAAGACGAACCAAGCAAACACAAATAACGTAAATAAGACATGGGCCCTCCTACAAACAACTGGAGGTAAAGACAAACCAAACAAACACAAATAACGTAAATAAGACATGGGCCCTCCTACAAACATCTGGAGGTAAAGACAAACCAAACAAACACAAATAACGTAAATAAGACATGGGCCCTCCTACAAACAACTGGAGGTAAAGACAAACCAAACAAACACAAATAACGTAAATAAGACATGGGCCCTCCTACAAACAACTGGAGGTAAAGACAAACCAAACAAACACAAATAACGTAAATAAGACATGGGCCCTCCTACAAACAACTGGAGGTAAAGACAAACCAAACAAACACAAATAACGTAAATAAGACATGGGCCCTCCTACAAACAACTGGAGGTAAAGACAAACCAAACAAACACAAATAACGTAAATAAGACATGGGCCCTCCTACAAACAACTGGAGGTAAAGACAAACCAAACAAACACAAATAACGTAAATAAGACATGGGCCCTCCTACAAACAACTGGAGGTAAAGACAAACCAAACAAACACAAATAACGTAAATAAGACATGGGCCCTCCTACAAACAACTGGAGGTAAAGACAAACCAAACAAACACAAATAACATAAATAAGACATGAGCCCTCCTACAAACAACTGGAGGTAAAGACGAACCAAACAAACACAAATAACGTAAATAAGACATGGGCCCTCCTACAAACATCTGGAGGTAAAGACAAACCAAACAAACACAAATAACGTAAATAAGACATGGGCCCTCCTACAAACAACCGGAGGTAAAGACAAACCAAACAAACACAAATAACGTAAATAAGACATGGGCCCTCCTACAAACAACTGGAGGTAAAGACAAACCAAACAAACACAAATAACATAAATAAGACATGGGCCCTCCTACAAACAACTGGAGGTAAAGACAAACCAAACAAACACAAATAACGTAAATAAGACATGGGCCCTCCTACAAACAACTGGAGGTAAAGACAAACCAAACAAACACAAATAACGTAAATAAGACATGGGCCCTCCTACAAACATCTGGAGGTAAAGACGAACCAAACAAACACAAATAACGTAAATAAGACATGGGCCCTCCTACAAACATCTGGAGGTAAAAACAAACCAAACAAACACAAATAACGTAAATAAGACATGGGCCCTCCTACAAACATCTGGAGGTAAAGACAAACCAAACAAACACAAATAACGTAAATAAGACATGGGCCCTCCTACAAACAACTGGAGGTAAAGACAAACCAAACAAACACAAATAACGTAAATAAGACATGGGCCCTCCTACAAACATCTGGAGGTAAAGACGAACCAAACAAACACAAATAACGTAAATAAGACATGGGCCCTCCTACAAACATCTGGAGGTAAAAACGAACCAAACAAACACAAATAACGTAAATAAGACATGGGCCCTCCTACAAACATCTGGAGGTAAAGACAAACCAAACAAACACAAATAACGTAAATAAGACATGGGCCCTCCTACAAACATCTGGAGGTAAAGACAAACCAAACAAACACAAATAACGTAAATAAGACATGGGCCCTCCTACAAACAACTGGAGGTAAAGACAAACCAAACAAACACAAATAACGTAAATAAGACATGGGCCCTCCTACAAACAACTGGAGGTAAAGACAAACCAAACAAACACAAATAACGTAAATAAGACATGGGCCCTCCTACAAACAACTGGAGGTAAAGACAAACCAAACAAACACAAATAACGTAAATAAGACATGGGCCCTCCTACAAACAACTGGAGGTAAAGACAAACCAAACAAACACAAATAACGTAAATAAGACATGGGCCCTCCTACAAACATCTGGAGGTAAAGACGAACCAAACAAACACAAATAACGTAAATAAGACATGGGCCCTCCTACAAACATCTGGAGGTAAAAACGAACCAAACAAACACAAATAACATAAATAAGACATGGGCCCTCCTACAAACATCTGGAGGTAAAGACAAACCAAACAAACACAAATAACGTAAATAAGACATGGGCCCTCCTACAAACAACTGGAGGTAAAGACAAACCAAACAAACACAAATAACGTAAATAAGACATGGGCCCTCCTACAAACATCTGGAGGTAAAGACGAACCAAACAAACACAAATAACGTAAATAAGACATGGGCCCTCCTACAAACATCTGGAGGTAAAAACGAACCAAACAAACACAAATAACGTAAATAAGACATGGGCCCTCCTACAAACATCTGGAGGTAAAGACAAACCAAACAAACACAAATAACGTAAATAAGACATGGGCCCTCCTACAAACATCTGGAGGTAAAGACAAACCAAACAAACACAAATAACGTAAATAAGACATGGGCCCTCCTACAAACAACTGGAGGTAAAGACAAACCAAACAAACACAAATAACGTAAATAAGACATGGGCCCTCCTACAAACAACTGGAGGTAAAGACAAACCAAACAAACACAAATAACGTAAATAAGACATGGGCCCTCCTACAAACAACTGGAGGTAAAGACAAACCAAACAAACACAAATAACGTAAATAAGACATGGGCCCTCCTACAAACATCTGGAGGTAAAGACAAACCAAACAAACACAAATAACGTAAATAAGACATGGGCCCTCCTACAAACAACTGGAGGTAAAGACAAACCAAACAAACACAAATAACATAAATAAGACATGGGCCCTCCTACAAACAACTGGAGGTAAAGACAAACCAAACAAACACAAATAACGTAAATAAGACATGGGCCCTCCTACAAACAACTGGAGGTAAAGACAAACCAAACAAACACAAATAACGTAAATAAGACATGGGCCCTCCTACAAACATCTGGAGGTAAAGACGAACCAAACAAACACAAATAACGTAAATAAGACATGGGCCCTCCTACAAACATCTGGAGGTAAAAACGAACCAAACAAACACAAATAACGTAAATAAGACATGGGCCCTCCTACAAACATCTGGAGGTAAAGACAAACCAAACAAACACAAATAACGTAAATAAGACATGGGCCCTCCTACAAACAACTGGAGGTAAAGACAAACCAAACAAACACAAATAACGTAAATAAGACATGGGCCCTCCTACAAACAACTGGAGGTAAAGACAAACCAAACAAACACAAATAACGTAAATAAGACATGGGCCCTCCTACAAACATCTGGAGGTAAAGACGAACTAAGCAAACACAAATAACGTAAATAAGACATGGGCCCTCCTACAAACAACTGGAGGTAAAGACAAACCAAACAAACACAAATAACGTAAATAAGACATGGGCCCTCCTACAAACAACTGCAGGTAAAGACAAACCAAACAAACACAAATAACGTAAATAAGACATGGGCCCTCCTACAAACAACTGGAGGTAAAGACAAACCAAACAAACACAAATAACGTAAATAAGACATGGGCCCTCCTACAAACATCTGGAGGTAAAGACGAACCAAACAAACACAAATAACATAAATAAGACATGGGCCCTCCTACAAACATCTGGAGGTAAAGACAAACCAAACAAACACAAATAACGTAAATAAGACATGGGCCCTCCTACAAACAACTGGAGGTAAAGACAAACCAAACAAACACAAATAACGTAAATAAGACATGGGCCCTCCTACAAACAACTGGAGGTAAAGACAAACCAAACAAACACAAATAACGTAAATAAGACATGGGCCCTCCTACAAACAACTGGAGGTAAAGACAAACCAAACAAACACAAATAACGTAAATAAGACATGGGCCCTCCTACAAACATCTGGAGGTAAAGACAAACCAAACAAACACAAATAACGTAAATAAGACATGGGCCCTCCTACAAACAACTGGAGGTAAAGACAAACCAAACAAACACAAATAACATAAATAAGACATGGGCCCTCCTACAAACAACTGGAGGTAAAGACAAACCAAACAAACACAAATAACGTAAATAAGACATGGGCCCTCCTACAAACAACTGGAGGTAAAGACAAACCAAACAAACACAAATAACGTAAATAAGACATGGGCCCTCCTACAAACATCTGGAGGTAAAGACGAACCAAACAAACACAAATAACGTAAATAAGACATGGGCCCTCCTACAAACATCTGGAGGTAAAAACGAACCAAACAAACACAAATAACGTAAATAAGACATGGGCCCTCCTACAAACATCTGGAGGTAAAGACAAACCAAACAAACACAAATAACGTAAATAAGACATGGGCCCTCCTACAAACAACTGGAGGTAAAGACAAACCAAACAAACACAAATAACGTAAATAAGACATGGGCCCTCCTACAAACAACTGGAGGTAAAGACAAACCAAACAAACACAAATAACGTAAATAAGACATGGGCCCTCCTACAAACAACTGGAGGTAAAGACAAACCAAACAAACACAAATAACGTAAATAAGACATGGGCCCTCCTACAAACATCTGGAGGTAAAGACGAACCAAGCAAACACAAATAACGTAAATAAGACATGGGCCCTCCTACAAACAACTGGAGGTAAAGACAAACCAAACAAACACAAATAACGTAAATAAGACATGGGCCCTCCTACAAACAACTGCAGGTAAAGACAAACCAAACAAACACAAATAACGTAAATAAGACATGGGCCCTCCTACAAACAACTGGAGGTAAAGACAAACCAAACAAACACAAATAACGTAAATAAGACATGGGCCCTCCTACAAACATCTGGAGGTAAAGACGAACCAAACAAACACAAATAACATAAATAAGACATGGGCCCTCCTACAAACATCTGGAGGTAAAGACAAACCAAACAAACACAAATAACGTAAATAAGACATGGGCCCTCCTACAAACAACTGGAGGTAAAGACAAACCAAACAAACACAAATAACGTAAATAAGACATGGGCCCTCCTACAAACAACTGGAGGTAAAGACAAACCAAACAAACACAAATAACGTAAATAAGACATGGGCCCTCCTACAAACAACTGGAGGTAAAGACAAACCAAACAAACACAAATAACGTAAATAAGACATGGGCCCTCCTACAAACATCTGGAGGTAAAGACAAACCAAACAAACACAAATAACGTAAATAAGACATGGGCCCTCCTACAAACAACTGGAGGTAAAGACAAACCAAACAAACACAAATAACGTAAATAAGACATGGGCCTCCTACAAACAACTGGAGGTAAAGACAAACCAAACAAACACAAATAACGTAAATAAGACATGGGCCCTCCTACAAACAACTGGAGGTAAAGACAAACCAAACAAACACAAATAACGTAAATAAGACATGGGCCCTCCTACAAACAACTGGAGGTAAAGACAAACCAAACAAACACAAATAACGTAAATAAGACATGGGCCCTCCTACAAACAACTGGAGGTAAAGACAAACCAAACAAACACAAATAACGTAAATAAGACATGGGCCCTCCTACAAACAACTGGAGGTAAAGACAAACCAAACAAACACAAATAACGTAAATAAGACATGGGCCCTCCTACAAACAACTGGAGGTAAAGACAAACCAAACAAACACAAATAACATAAATAAGACATGAGCCCTCCTACAAACAACTGGAGGTAAAGACGAACCAAACAAACACAAATAACGTAAATAAGACATGGGCCCTCCTACAAACATCTGGAGGTAAAGACAAACCAAACAAACACAAATAACGTAAATAAGACATGGGCCCTCCTACAAACAACCGGAGGTAAAGACAAACCAAACAAACACAAATAACGTAAATAAGACATGGGCCCTCCTACAAACAACTGGAGGTAAAGACAAACCAAACAAACACAAATAACATAAATAAGACATGGGCCCTCCTACAAACAACTGGAGGTAAAGACAAACCAAACAAACACAAATAACGTAAATAAGACATGGGCCCTCCTACAAACAACTGGAGGTAAAGACAAACCAAACAAACACAAATAACGTAAATAAGACATGGGCCCTCCTACAAACATCTGGAGGTAAAGACGAAACCAAACAAACACAAATAACGTAAATAAGACATGGGCCCTCCTACAAACATCTGGAGGTAAAAGACGAACCAAACAAACACAAATAACGTAAATAAGACATGGGCCCTCCTACAAACAACTGGAGGTAAAGACAAAACCAAACAAACACAAATAACGTAAATAAGACATGGGCCCTCCTACAAACAACTGGAGGTAAAGACAAACCAAACAAACACAAATAACGTAAATAAGACATGGGCCCTCCTACAAACATCTGGAGGTAAAGACAAACCAAACAAACACAAATAACGTAAATAAGACATGGGCCCTCCTACAAACATCTGGAGGTAAAAACGAACCAAACAAACACAAATAACGTAAATAAGACATGGGCCCTCCTACAAACATCTGGAGGTAAAGACAAACCAAACAAACACAAATAACGTAAATAAGACATGGGCCCTCCTACAAACATCTGGAGGTAAAGACAAACCAAACAAACACAAATAACGTAAATAAGACATGGGCCCTCCTACAAACAACTGGAGGTAAAGACAAACCAAACAAACACAAATAACGTAAATAAGACATGGGCCCTCCTACAAACAACTGGAGGTAAAGACAAACCAAACAAACACAAATAACGTAAATAAGACATGGGCCCTCCTACAAACAACTGGAGGTAAAGACAAACCAAACAAACACAAATAACGTAAATAAGACATGGGCCCTCCTACAAACATCTGGAGGTAAAGACAAACCAAACAAACACAAATAACGTAAATAAGACATGGGCCCTCCTACAAACAACTGGAGGTAAAGACAAACCAAACAAACACAAATAACATAAATAAGACATGGGCCCTCCTACAAACAACTGGAGGTAAAGACAAACCAAACAAACACAAATAACGTAAATAAGACATGGGCCCTCCTACAAACAACTGGAGGTAAAGACAAACCAAACAAACACAAATAACGTAAATAAGACATGGGCCCTCCTACAAACATCTGGAGGTAAAGACGAACCAAACAAACACAAATAACGTAAATAAGACATGGGCCCTCCTACAAACATCTGGAGGTAAAAAGAACGAACCAAACAAACACAAATAACGTAAATAAGACATGGGCCCTCCTACAAACATCTGGAGGTAAAGACAAACCAAACAAACACAAATAACGTAAATAAGACATGGGCCCTCCTACAAACAACTGGAGGTAAAGACAAACCAAACAAACACAAATAACGTAAATAAGACATGGGCCCTCCTACAAACATCTGGAGGTAAAGACAAACCAAACAAACACAAATAACGTAAATAAGACATGGGCCCTCCTACAAACATCTGGAGGTAAAGACGAACCAAACAAACACAAATAACGTAAATAAGACATGGGCCCTCCTACAAACAACTGGAGGTAAAGACAAACCAAACAAACACAAATAACGTAAATAAGACATGGGCCCTCCTACAAACAACTGGAGGTAAAGACAAACCAAACAAACACAAATAACGTAAATAAGACATGGGCCCTCCTACAAACAACTGGAGGTAAAGACAAACCAAACAAACACAAATAACGTAAATAAGACATGGGCCCTCCTACAAACATCTGGAGGTAAAGACAAACCAAACAAACACAAATAACGTAAATAAGACATGGGCCCTCCTACAAACATCTGGAGGTAAAGACAAACCAAACAAACACAAATAACGTAAATAAGACATGGGCCCTCCTACAAACAACTGGAGGTAAAGACAAACCAAACAAACACAAATAACGTAAATAAGACATGGGCCCTCCTACAAACAACTGGAGGTAAAGACAAACCAAACAAACACAAATAACGTAAATAAGACATGGGCCCTCCTACAAACAACTGGAGGTAAAGACAAACCAAACAAACACAAATAACGTAAATAAGACATGGGCCCTCCTACAAACATCTGGAGGTAAAGACAAACCAAACAAACACAAATAACGTAAATAAGACATGGGCCCTCCTACAAACATCTGGAGGTAAAGACAAACCAAACAAACACAAATAACGTAAATAAGACATGGGCCCTCCTACAAACAACTGGAGGTAAAGACAAACCAAACAAACACAAATAACGTAAATAAGACATGGGCCCTCCTACAAACAACTGGAGGTAAAGACAAACCAAACAAACACAAATAACGTAAATAAGACATGGGCCCTCCTACAAACATCTGGAGGTAAAGACGAACCAAACAAACACAAATAACGTAAATAAGACATGGGCCCTCCTACAAACATCTGGAGGTAAAGAACAAACCAAACAAACACAAATAACGTAAATAAGACATGGGCCCTCCTACAAACATCTGGAGGTAAAGACAAACCAAACAAACACAAATAACGTAAATAAGACATGGGCCCTCCTACAAACAACTGGAGGTAAAGACAAACCAAACAAACACAAATAACGTAAATAAGACATGGGCCCTCCTACAAACAACTGGAGGTAAAGACAAACCAAACAAACACAAATAACGTAAATAAGACATGGGCCCTCCTACAAACATCTGGAGGTAAAGACGAACCAAACAAACACAAATAACGTAAATAAGACATGGGCCCTCCTACAAACAACTGGAGGTAAAGACAAACCAAACAAACACAAATAACGTAAATAAGACATGGGCCCTCCTACAAACAACTGGAGGTAAAGACAAACCAAACAAACACAAATAACGTAAATAAGACATGGGCCCTCCTACAAACAACTGGAGGTAAAGACAAACCAAACAAACACAAATAACGTAAATAAGACATGGGCCCTCCTACAAACATCTGGAGGTAAAGACAAACCAAACAAACACAAATAACGTAAATAAGACATGGGCCCTCCTACAAACATCTGGAGGTAAAGACAAACCAAACAAACACAAATAACGTAAATAAGACATGGGCCCTCCTACAAACAACTGGAGGTAAAGACAAACCAAACAAACACAAATAACGTAAATAAGACATGGGCCCTCCTACAAACAACTGGAGGTAAAGACAAACCAAACAAACACAAATAACGTAAATAAGACATGGGCCCTCCTACAAACAACTGGAGGTAAAGACAAAACCAAACAAACACAAATAACGTAAATAAGACATGGGCCCTCCTACAAACATCTGGAGGTAAAGACGAACCAAACAAACACAAATAACATAAATAAGACATGGGCCCTCCTACAAACATCTGGAGGTAAAGACAAACCAAACAAACACAAATAACGTAAATAAGACATGGGCCCTCCTACAAACAACTGGAGGTAAAGACAAACCAAACAAAACACAAATAACGTAAATAAGACATGGGCCCTCCTACAAACAACTGGAGGTAAAGACAAACCAAACAAACACAAATAACGTAAATAAGACATGGGCCCTCCTACAAACAACTGGAGGTAAAGACAAACCAAACAAACACAAATAACGTAAATAAGACATGGGCCCTCCTACAAACATCTGGAGGTAAAGACAAACCAAACAAACACAAATAACGTAAATAAGACATGGGCCCTCCTACAAACATCTGGAGGTAAAGACAAACCAAACAAACACAAATAACGTAAATAAGACATGGGCCCTCCTACAAACAACTGGAGGTAAAGACAAACCAAACAAACACAAATAACGTAAATAAGACATGGGCCCTCCTACAAACAACTGGAGGTAAAGACAAACCAAACAAACACAAATAACGTAAATAAGACATGGGCCCTCCTACAAACAACTGGAGGTAAAGACAAACAAACAAACACAAATAACGTAAATAAGACATGGGCCCTCCTACAAACATCTGGAGGTAAAGACGAACCAAACAAACACAAATAACGTAAATAAGACATGGGCCCTCCTACAAACATCTGGAGGTAAAGACAAACCAAACAAACACAAATAACGTAAATAAGACATGGGCCCTCCTACAAACAACTGGCAGGTAAAGACAAACCAAACAAACACAAATAACGTAAATAAGACATGGGCCCTCCTACAAACAACTGGAGGTAAAGACAAACCAAACAAACACAAATAACGTAAATAAGACATGGGCCCTCCTACAAACATCTGGAGGTAAAGACAAACCAAACAAACACAAATAACGTAAATAAGACATGGGCCCTCCTACAAACAACTGGAGGTAAAGACAAACCAACAAACACAAATAACGTAAATAAGACATGGGCCCTCCTACAAACAACTGGAGGTAAAGACAAACCAAACAAACACAAATAACGTAAATAAGACATGGGCCCTCCTACAAACAACTGGAGGTAAAGACAAACCAAACAAACACAAATAACGTAAATAAGACATGGGCCCTCCTACAAACATCTGGAGGTAAAGACAAACCAAACAAACACAAATAACGTAAATAAGACATGGGCCCTCCTACAAACAACTGGAGGTAAAGACAAACCAAACAAACACAAATAACGTAAATAAGACATGGGCCCTCCTACAAACAACTGGAGGTAAAGACAAACCAAACAAACACAAATAACGTAAATAAGACATGGGCCCTCCTACAAACAACTGGAGGTAAAGACAAACCAAACAAACACAAATAACGTAAATAAGACATGGGCCCTCCTACAAACATCTGGAGGTAAAGACAAACCAAACAAACACAAATAACGTAAATAAGACATGGGCCCTCCTACAAACATCTGGAGGTAAAGACAAACCAAACAAACACAAATAACGTAAATAAGACATGGGCCCTCCTACAAACAACTGGAGGTAAAGACAAACCAAACAAACACAAATAACGTAAATAAGACATGGGCCCTCCTACAAACAACTGGAGGTAAAGACAAACCAAACAAACACAAATAAACGTAAATAAGACATGGGCCCTCCTACAAACAACTGGAGGTAAAGACAAACCAAACAAACACAAATAACGTAAATAAGACATGGGCCCTCCTACAAACAACTGGAGGTAAAGACAAACCAAACAAACACAAATAACGTAAATAAGACATGGGCCCTCCTACAAACAACTGGAGGTAAAGACAAACCAAACAAACACAAATAACGTAAATAAGACATGGGCCCTCCTACAAACAACTGGAGGTAAAGACAAACCAAACAAACACAAATAACGTAAATAAGACATGGGCCCTCCTACAAACAACTGGAGGTAAAGACAAACCAAACAAACACAAATAACGTAAATAAGACATGGGCCCTCCTACAAACAACTGGAGGTAAAGACAAACCAAACAAACACAAATAACGTAAATAAGACATGGGCCCTCCTACAAACAACTGGAGGTAAAGACAAACCAAACAAACACAAATAAACGTAAATAAGACATGGGCCCTCCTACAAACATCTGGAGGTAAAGACAAACCAAACAAACACAAATAACGTAAATAAGACATGGGCCCTCCTACAAACAACTGGAGGTAAAGACAAACCAAACAAACACAAATAACGTAAATAAGACATGGGCCCTCCTACAAACAACTGGAGGTAAAGACAAACCAAACAAACACAAATAACGTAAATAAGACATGGGCCCTCCTACAAACAACTGGAGGTAAAGACAAACCAAACAAACACAAATAACGTAAATAAGACATGGGCCCTCCTACAAACAACTGGAGGTAAAGACAACCAAACAAACACAAATAACGTAAATAAGACATGGGCCCTCCTACAAACAACTGGAGGTAAAGACAAACCAAACAAACACAAATAACGAAATAAGACATGGGCCCTCCTACAAACAACTGGAGGTAAAGACAAACCAAACAAACACAAAATAACGTTAATAAGACATGGGCCCTCCTACAAACAACTGGAGGTAAAGACAAACCAAACAAACACAAAATAACATAAATAAGACATGGGCCCTCCTACAAACAACTGAGGTAAAGGGACATCCAAACAAAACACAAATATCGTAAATAAGACATGGGCCCTCCTACAAACAACTGGAGGGAAAGACAAACCAAACAAACACAAGTAAATAAGACATGGGCCCTCCTACAAACAACTGGAGGTAAAGACAAACCAAACAAACACAAATAACGTAAATAAGACATGGGCCCTCCTACAAACAACTGGAGGTAAAGACAAACCAAACAAACACAAATAACGTAAATAAGACATGGGCCCTCCTACAAACAACTGGAGGTAAAGACAAACCAAACAAACACAAATAACGTAAATAAGACATGGGCCCTCCTACAAACATCTGGAGGTAAAGACAAACCAAACAAACACAAATAACGTAAATAAGACATGGGCCCTCCTACAAACAACTGGAGGTAAAGACAAACCAAACAAACACAAATAACGTAAATAAGACATGGGCCCTCCTACAAACAACTGGAGGTAAAGACAAACCAAACAAACACAAATAACGTAAATAAGACATGGCCCTCCTACAAACAACTGGAGGTAAAGACAAACCAAACAAACACAAATAACGTAAATAAGACATGGGCCCTCCTACAAACATCTGGAGGTAAAGACAAACCAAACAAACACAAATAACGTAAATAAGACATGGGCCCTCCTACAAACAACTGGAGGTAAAGACAAACCAAACAAACACAAATAACGTAAATAAGACATGGGCCCTCCTACAAACATCTGGAGGTAAAGACAAACCAAACAAACACAAATAACGTAAATAAGACATGGCCCTCCTACAAACAACTGGAGGTAAAGACAAACCAAACAAACACAAATAACGTAAATAAGACATGGGCCCTCCTACAAACAACTGGAGGTAAAGACAAACCAAACAAACACAAATAACGTAAATAAGACATGGGCCCTCCTACAAACAACTGGAGGTAAAGACAAACCAAACAAACACAAATAACGTAAATAAGACATGGGCCCTCCTACAAACAACTGGAGGTAAAGACAAACCAAACAAACACAAATAACGTAAATAAGACATGGGCCCTCCTACAAACAACTGGAGGTAAAGACAAACCAAACAAACACAAATAACGTAAATAAGACATGGGCCCTCCTACAAACATCTGGAGGTAAAGACAAACCAAACAAACACAAATAACGTAAATAAGACATGGGCCCTCCTACAAACAACTGGAGGTAAAGACAAACCAAACAAACACAAATAACGTAAATAAGACATGGGCCCTCCTACAAACATCTGGAGGTAAAGACAAACCAAACAAACACAAATAACGTAAATAAGACATGGGCCCTCCTACAAACAACTGGAGGTAAAGACAAACCAAACAAACACAAATAACGTAAATAAGACATGGGCCCTCCTACAAACAACTGGAGGTAAAGACGAACCAAACAAACACAAATAACGTAAATAAGACATGGGCCCTCCTACAAACATCTGGAGGTAAAGACAAACCAAACAAACACAAATAACGTAAATAAGACATGGGCCCTCCTACAAACAACTGGAGGTAAAGACGAACTAAACAAACACAAATAACATAAATAAGACATGGGCCCTCCTACAAACAACTGGAGGTAAAGACAAACCAAACAAACACATATAACGTAAATAAGACATGGGCCCTCCTACAAACATCTGGAGGTAAAGACAAACCAAACAAACACAAATAACGTAAATAAGACATGGGCCCTTCTACAAACATCTGGAGGTAAAGACAAACCAAACAAACACAAATAACGTAAATAAGACATGGGCCCTCCTACAAACATCTGGAGGTAAAGACGAACCAAACAAACACAAATAACGTAAATAAGACATGGGCCCTCCTACAAACAACTGGAGGTAAAGACGAACCAAACAAACACAAATAACGTAAATAAGACATGGGCCCTCCTACAAACAACTGGAGGTAAAGACAAACCAAACAAACACAAATAACGTAAATAAGACATGGGCCCTCCTACAAACATCTGGAGGTAAAGACGAACCAAACAAACACAAATAACGTAAATAAGACA